>RHPI01003642.1:836711-885398 GCA_009103225.1 Chlorokybus atmophyticus
GGGAGGAGAGACAGGCAATTCTGCTGTTTGGTTCAGCTTCTTCTTGGCCACGGGTATTGCTGGTGATAAGTGCATTGCGTTGTTTCAAGTGTAAGCATTGAAGTAGATGTATACCATGCTGGGAGAGCTCAGACTGTTTGTTGTCTCCGTTATTACGAAACTTGCCAGTCATTGTGATTTACCAAAGACAATTCTGTTTGTGGATAACAAAGAGCATCATGACTTCTATGACGGACGACTTCAACAAACTGATACAACAGTATGTGTCCATTACTTAGCACCGTAGCTGAGTGCGTTGTGTAAAATGTTTACCCCAAGCAGCAACAGTCTCTCGTTGCTAGCTCTGGCGTCCCTCTCGATCTCCGCAGCCATCTCCTTCACCCGGGCTGCCAGGCGCTGCTTATCGAACAGCACCCGCGCCACGTCATCTGCCACATCTCCAAGCAGCACGCCCTCCCCCGCCGCCGCCTGGTGGTGCACGCACTTGCTCCGGCCAGGCTTAACAAGCAGCCTGACATGAGCAGCGGCGGTGGAGGAGGAGGAGAAGGAGCAGGAGGGTTTGCGTGTAAGCTGGCTACGACAAGTGAGTGAACGATGTGGTAGTAGAAATGGCTTTCCCAAGGCAGAGGTAGCCGCCTTGAGAGCGCCGCGCATGGCCGCCGCCGCCGCTGCCGCTGCCGCTGCCAGGCCACAACGGTGCATGCATTGAGAGCGTAGCGTCGACGCATGGCTTATGCGCCTTTGTTGATGTCGGCGCAAAGGGCGGAACACAAGTAGTTCACTCGGCTTGATTCACAACCGAGTGCGACGAGTGAGTGAATCAATGAGCAATGTCATTGAACTCGTCTTTCCCCAGGTGCTATTCTGGGGGCCGCGCTCGCTTCCACGTGGAGCGCTGACAAGCATCGGCATCTTCATCAGCGGCGGCGGCGGTGGCGGCGGCGGCGGCGAGTGTGGAGCTGGAGCCGTAGTTGTTCTTCTACACCTGCATCAGGTTTGCATCACGTCATGCAGTGCGTGGTTCTCTCTGATCTGTGCTGGAAACAACAGACTCTTGCGCGCTTGGTTTGGCCTGTCTCCTGGCCTGTCTAAACTGCACTTTCTGAAAACATATGGAGAACAAGAGTACGAGACTCGTGCAAGTAGCCGTGTTTGAAGCGACTCGCTGAAAGCGCAGTTGATATCACGCTGATTGTTCATGCCTAATTGTATCTGTTCCGTGTGCTGTACGTGTAACTGAGTGAAGCAACAACTCCTGCACCTCAGCGCAGCAAGCATCTTCTAGTCTCTGTCAAGTGTGAGATACGGATTGACGCAGAAACTGTCTCACATGCAAGTCCATTCAGGCGTGAACCAAGCAGACACATCTGTCTGCTTAGCAATCACGTGTTGGACTCTATCAAGGGATGACTCACTTACAGAGATAAGTATGTTCTAACAGTCTACGTCACAAGTATGCGCTTACAGGGTTGTCGTTCATCAAAAACACGCGTTCATGTTGCACAGGCACACGCAATGCCGCACATAACGCTCGGCGGCCCCGCCTCGCGCGAAGTGGCCGTGTGCTCCTCATCATCATCATCATCAATCAAGCGAGTTCACATCTATGCTGATGCGGAGCACGCCGCTCACGCAGCATCCGCCATCATCGCCGACATCCTCAACCGCACCAAGAACAGCCCATCCGGTTGCTCACTGGGGCTCGCCACAGGGAACTCACCCATACACGTAAGACAAACAAGTTGTTGTTGGGTTGTCATCGTTGCATTCACCAGAGACGCGCGCACAAGCACGCGCACGCATGCACACACGCGCGTGCACACACCCACATGTCTCATACAACATGTGTGTGTCCCAGGTGTACGACGAGTTGGTAAGGCTTCACAAATATGGCGCAGTCTCCTTCTCTCACGCGCGAACATTCAACCTCGACGAGTACTACCCCATCCCCCACTCCTCTCCCCAAAGCTACCACTCCTTCATGCGTGCTCACCTCTTCGAGCGTGTCGATCTCGACCCCGCACGCGCACACGTGCCGGACGGGGAAGTGGGTGCTAAGGAAGTTGATGAGTATTGCCGCGAGTACGAGCGGAAGGTTGTTGAGGTGGGAGGAGGGGTGGATGTGCAGATACTGGGAATCGGAAGGACGGGACATGTTGGGTTCAATGAACCGGGAAGCGCGAGGGACTCCGTCACGCGGCTGGTTCGCCTCGACAAGGTAAATGTGTTGAGTCAAACAATTGTCGACATGTGCGTGTTGGTGTGCGTGTGCATGCATGAGTGTTAGTGAAGCGAACTTTGCCTTATCGTAAACTCAGGTCACCAGAGTGGACGCGGCAAGCGATTTCTTTGGGGAGGCAAACGTGCCAAAGCATGCCATCACAATGGGTATGGGCACAATTATGCGGGTGAGTACCGATAACGAACATGCCAGATCTGTTGCAGGTCTGTATGCACGTGGGCGTGGCGGATGTGTGCACGCGTGCTCTGTTGTACACTACTTCAGCCCGTGCTTGCGTGCACCACCCAATGTTTCATCTGTATCAGGCCAAGAAGATCATCCTGCTAGCATTCGGCGAGAACAAAGCCGCCATCATCAAACGCGCCCTCGAGGGCCCCGTTACACCCGACATCCCCGCAAGCTTCCTGCAAGTCAGTGCAGTGGACACCCACTAACCCACCCACCCACACATGTTGACTCACTCACCCTCCCCACACGCACGCAGACCCATCCCGACGTGACCGTGTTGCTCGACGACGCCGCGTCCTCCTCCTTGACATCTGTTGCGACGCCGTGGCTGGTGCCGGGTTTGGCGTCCTCCCTCGACTGGCGTAGCGCGGGGAAAGGGAGTGATGCTTCAGCTTCACTCCTGGAGGCGAAGGCTGTCACGTGGTTGGCAAAGCAACGCGGCAAAGGGATTATGAGACTCGATGAGGACGACTACCTCGAGGCCGGACTCGGGGTGAGTTGTGGGGGACTGTTTGTGGCTGACTTGTGTTTGGTTGGTTGGTTGTGTACATGTGAACAATATTGTATGCTTCACTTTAGCTGCCTGTATGCCGCAGCAGTTCACGCAGCTCTATGTATCTCCCCCTGCAGGACTTGGTGGATTGCTACCCCTCTGCTGCTGCGCTCAATGCAGATGTGTTCCAGCGCCTGTCGGCAACCATAACCACCTCCCCAGGCACATTCAACCCGCCCGACACGCAGGTGTGAGCCACACTCACGTGTGGATGGATGGATGAGTGCGTGCATGCGTGAACGCAGAACGCATGCGCATGTGAATGCATGAGCACGCGCGTGCGTATATGCATGCATGCATGCATGCGTGTGTGCCTGTGTTTGTGCGTGCGTGAGTGCGTGTATGGCTGTATGAGAATGCATGCATGGGTATATGCGTCAGTGCGTGCGTGTATGCGTGCGTGCGTGCGTGCGTGCGTGTGTCCACCTGTACATCATCAATAACAACCAATTCTTTCTTCCTGGCAGGGTGGTGACAAGGGCAAGTTGACAGCTGACGGCTTGCATGTGAGCGCCGTCTCCGGCGTGTCCACAACATCATCCTCGGACCCGCGGCGTGTGTTGGTGCTTTCCCCTCACCCGGACGATGACGTCATCTCCATGGGTGGCACCCTCGCCAACCTCGCGAACACCCAACACGACAACAACAACAATAACATTGAAGTGCATGTGGCGTACCAGACCAGCGGGTGCATCGCCGTCCACGACCACGACGCCCTGCGATACGCACGCTTCGCCGACGCGTGGGACAGGGAGACCGCTATGGTGGGAGAAGCAACGCAGGACCAACGCAAAGGCGTGCCCTCGCTGGCGCAAGAAGCGGTGAAGACGGTCCAGACTGCCCTCGCCAACAAAGCACCCGCGCAGGTGAGACAACAAGTTGTTGGTGGTGGTGGTGGTGGGTTACATGTTGGGTATATGCTCTCCAGGTGGATGCGCTCGTGGTGCAGCGGTTAAAGACGCTGATACGCGAAGAGGAGGCGCGCAGTGCGGCGAGGAGTTGCGGGGTGCGGGACGGCAACATGCATTTCCTCAACATGCCTTTCTATGAGACAGGTTCGTTGCGAGTGTTGTTGTGCGCTTGTACGCGCGTGCACAAGTGCTTATACAAGTCTGTCGTGCAGGCGCTGTAGTTAAGAAGCCATTGTCCGAGGAGGACGTTAACATCGTTGTGGATCTCTTTGAGCGCATCCGGCCTTACCAGGTGACAGCTACTCACCATTGATGTACACACCCACAGTTGTGCTGTTCGCTCTCCTGCATAAGCGCGCACGCGCGCATGCGCGCATGCAACCACCAACCAACGCGCATGCGCGCATGCATCAAAACAGATCTATGCGGCTGGTGACCTGTCGGACCCACATGGGACACACCGGACGTGCCTGGCGGCAATCCTGCGTGCCCTGCGCATCGTCAGCCAGCGCGCATGGTTCACCGCTCAACACACGCGCGTCTACCTCTACCGAGGCGCATGGCAGGTAATTGCGCAAACACGCACACGTACACGCACATGTACACACATTTTTTTTTTGCAACATTAGGAGTGGGAGGCGTACGAGGCTTCAATGGCCGTGCCAATGGATGCCGTGGCTATGTCGCGCAAGACGGCGGGTATATGGCACCACCAGTCTCAGAAAGACCCGGCGCCGTTCCCGGGAAGCGACCCGCGCGAGTTCTGGCAGCGGGCTCGCGCCCGCAACGGACACACCGCCGACGTGAGTGAGAGTGTTCATGTTTGAGTGAGTTAATGGGAAGTATGTGGTCAGTGGTGATGAAGGAGGGTGTGTGCTTATGTGTGGGGATGGGTGTGCAGGTGTACAGGGGAATGGGGCTTGGAGATTGGGAGGGCATGGAGCTGTTTGTGGAGTTGCGATTGGAGTAGAGAGGGGGTGCCACTTGTATCGGCCGCCCCCGAGTTTGCGCACGCATTCAGGAGGGAGTTGCTTACGACGTGTAGTATGTAGTGTGTTGTCTCGCATTCAGTCATGCAACTTTTCAACGGTGCAACAAGCAAGATGCAAGCCGGGTGTCTCTTGACACCTGTGGTGTGCAGACACTCATGGCTGCTACTGCAGTTGGTTCCTGCACTGTATGCATAGGGTATACACTGCGCATGCCATATGCAAACACACATTCATACACCACACTGCACTGCTACAGCAATACTCCGCCTCTTCCTCCTGCAGAACAAGAATACAGTTTAATGCGTGTTATTAGAAGCGACGATTTGAAGCAACAAGCAAAACATGCTAATATCTTTTCTACAAGTCATACATTGCAGCACTCACTGCACATTCATTGATGTGCAGTGAATGCTGCACACCATTGACATGCGGCTATGTACAAGGTTACAACTACCATACCGATGCGTATTCAAACAACTGTAAAGTATATAATTGTATGTCATGGTTCACACCTTATCGACACAATGCTGAATCCGAATCAAACATTGTCAAGCCATTGACTGTAACATGGCTCATGAACGGTATGTTGCAATGCACGTTATATAGCTGTTTGCAATGGCAAGCGCGTGACTTGTTATGAAAAGAACAGTTTTCAACACATTATGACTCTCTACAGTACTCAACAATATTAAATCCATGCGTTTGGTATAGAGTGTTACCATAGATTCCTACATCCTATACAATGCGGTATTCAATCAATTCCAATGCGGCGCGCGAAGTGCAAGATTGTCATGTTAGATGTAAATTTCGTTATCATTTCATAAATCGCATTTAAAAATAGTTGTACATTATCATAATGTACAATGTATGATACCCATACATGAATATTGATTTTTTTATCATTGCTTGGTCTGCTTTGAACAATCAATTCATTGCATTGGTTCCAACATTCGGTACATAGCTTTCGAATCGTATATTATATTGCTTGACGCGGCATTGATAAGTCAAGATCAACGTACGTTGATTGAGTAACATATACATCGCTTAACTACTAGTAGTACCAATACTACAAGATGTACCAATGCTAGTAACACTTATGCACACAGAAAATCTTACATACGCTGACGATTGATACTTTTATTTAAACGGTTTCTATATTGTGAGCACCGCGATTTTCTTACGCCTCTTGCAAAGGCGACACGCGATTACTGAATGTGTAGCAATGATAAGTTGACATGAAACCAAATTAAGTAGGTGTCTTATGCATAAACACACTCTATGATTTTTACATTCTGAAAACCGCATATACGCCATTTTCTCATGCGAGCAGTGATACTTACAACAAACGTGACCAAAGCAACCACACACGCCAATTGTACATAACCACACGAGCATACCGCTATCACCCCACAAAACCAAGCAACATACAACAAAACGTTAAGACTCAATTGCTGTTGGAGCACCCTTCTTTGCTGCATGCGATCTACAGCTCGAATGCCAAGTGCATAATGCACCACCAACTCGTCAACCACAACCGCATTTGCATGACGCATCTCAAGCTCTTCCTTGGTAGTGGGTCGCACCTGTGGAAGATATCCAAGACGATTCCTCAAAAGCCGAACACTGCCATTGGCAGAAGCCAAGGCATTATAATACCTCCCCGCGGCATTGTCGTCTACGATGCTAATCACACGATCTTGTCAAGCGATTGTTGCCGCCCTATATGTTACGACAAGGGTCCGGCCATCTTAGCCATAAAAGACCATGGTGGGAATTATGGCTATATCAATTCTTATGTATTACGCCCTAGCCCTCTGGCTACCGTAACACACCTCCCCATTAGAACCTTAGCACGCCCTCGTGCTAATTCTTATAGGGTTCTCACAGCCCTCTGCCCGACGGGCGACCGAGCTGTCACGACCAACGCTTCTCTCGGCCGGCGCCTTTGCGCGCCGCAACGCGGCTTGCCCAGCCCGCGTTGTCGTGCTTCGTTCGCAATCCAGCAAACGTTCTTCGCTCGCAATCCAGCAAACGTTCTTCGTACGCAATCCAGCGAACGTTCTTGCGACCGGCGCACCGCGTCGCATTTCTCACCGTCCCCCCTCGTTCCTTCCAACCGCGACTTTCCCAAGGTCGCGGGTCCAACCGCGGCTTGCCAGGCCGCGGGTCCCAGAATCTTTGCCAACCGAAAACGTCACAGCTCTATCCCCCTTGGGAGTCGAGCCTGCGACCTTTAGGTTGTCAGCTCACGATACCAATTGTTACGACAAGGGTCCGGCCATCTTAGCCATAAAAGACCATGGTGGGAATTATGGCTATATCAATTTTTATGTATTACGCCCTAGCCCTTTGGCTACCGTAACACTATATCAAGAAAACATTACCGGCGCCAAAGCATGTACGATTGCATAGCAACCGAATGTGTTTAAAGAGTAAAACAAAAAACGCCGCCGTCTCCGGTGAGAACATGTTTATGCCGCGTTATGCCACTATAATAATATTGGAGCCAGGAAGAGTGTGATGGCATAGCAACTCAATGTGTCAACAGTATGTAAAATACGGGCGCCAATGTCCCCACTGGCACGTGACACATCTTATTCTGATTGATATGCCTTAATATATAGCTAATTTAAGGTTTGTCATCATGACTTTAATACGCCGCTAGCGCTCAAGGCAATTGGAGTTGATTGCCCGATCGCATTCGAAAAAAACCTCGCAAAACCACCAACGGATCTTTGCATGTTGCACACATACTTGTATGGCAGCGTTCAATCCTTTTAAAATTAAAATTCTACAACACATAATATAGTAAGTTACGATACATACAAATGGTGATAGTTCAAGCAGCAGTACAAAACGCATGAAGATACTCGTCACCGAAATATATCATTTATAAATGGTATGTTTATGTGTCGAGTATCTTGGCATGAGTATCACGCCAAAATACTCATCAAAGCCGTTTTGCGGGCTTTGCTCAGTGCACGCTTAATCACAAGCTTGGCTTCCAACTGTTATTGTATCGCTAAAGTAGTACGCTGTGTCTTAAAATACATCATACATATACTGTTATCGATACACATGTGGTTGACGCTACTTTTATGTCGGCTACAACGTAGCTTTGAGAGAATGGTGCACTTTACGTGAAGAGCATCGTATGGTGCCGCACCGCATCGGAAGTTTTATTCAATATTGAGCAGACTTCTGACACATAAAAAACAATTATTAAAAAATAAATCAAACATGCATTTCTATCAACACCAAATGTAAAATGCATGGTCACACACTTATAATAGTTACCATGATTAATGTACATATGCCACGGTGCCATGTGCAGTCCCACGACGACCAACCTTTGTCACAGCCTATGATTGCTATTGCATATCATTTAATATAAAATGGAGCACACACCTAAATGATAAGAGTTAGCTAATTTTGATCAACAAATATGAACGATGTGGCTTGGTCAACATTATTTGCTACACACAAAGGCATTTTGAGATCTGCAGAGCATAGTGGCACCACATAAAATACGAATATGATATGACACATATATGAGTATTTTATAGTTATTTTTAACACAGAACTGGCGACCGTACTTTAAGTACTTGTACGCTTTTTAGTGTTTGACTTTTCGGGCCACTAAGTTGTGGAAAAAGTGTTACGCTTATGTGCAACATGCCGCATATAAATAGAAGCAGAATGTAAAGGGCAATATCAGAAAGTTAGTGCTTTGATTTGTAGTTTTGCAAAATGCAAAACCCCCGCAATTTCTTGCCGTCACTGTCAGCGCATCATGATCCAATGTGTAAATGTAAATAGCACATGCATATCCAAGCATATTGAAGGCAAGTGACCTTGTGATAGCACCAATGCGTGCTGATAAACACATGACATATTCATTTACACGATCATTCTTTCATTTGGCATGGCGTGCATAATTGATAGCAACATAGCGCATTGCGCAGGCCTGGCTGTACACCCAGACACTTTCCTTTCCGTGAGAGAACACTCATATGCTAATTAGCTTGACGAGCTCCACAGACCTACTCATTATTACAAATATTGTCTAACTAGAATGTGATTTCAAAGCTCCACAAATCATGTATCGTGTCACCTTAAGTTCATTGTAACAGTACACATTCAAGTGCAATTACCGGCTTGCTAAGTGTCAAATGATAATGATTCACTTCAATTCATATGCGGCCTATCAAATAATGACAACACATTGCACGATGTGTTAATGTTCATGATGATTAATGAAATCGTATGCAACCATTGATCCGCCCTAACCGTTAGCGGTGGCACCTTGATATAACAATCGTATGCGGCAGAGCAACAACGAGTGTGTACACACACATTTCTACGTGCATTCCATTAACTTGACCATAAGCATTGCAAGTATCAGTATCACAGCATCTGTGGTAATGTCTTAATCATATGAGGCAAGTACACTACATCAGTGTTTTTCAGTACAATGTTGGTATGATGCAACTACGTGATAGGGCCAGCTGCAAGTCAGGGAGGAGGGGGAGAAAGAGGGCGGGAGAGGAAGCACCTACCAACCAACTCATTCAATAACGAGGGGCACCTTCCCTACCTTTGGGTGGGAGTTGAAGTTCTTACAAGGTGCTGCGATACTGTGTTGTCCCGCATTTCAACAAGCGGTTGTTGATGCAAAGTAATAATATGCAGTTGCCGCTGCTACTCCAGCATGTGCTGTGTAACTGTGCGAGCGCTAGCACATTCACGCTAAATTTCAATTCGTCACATTAGCGCTAATGTGACGAAGTGGAATTGAGCGTGAATGTGAGTGTATCAATGCGAACAGTGTGAGCAATGTTGTGTGCATACGACCATAATTTGCATTGCATATAGAGCTAATCGCTGGCCACTACGCGTTGCTTGCATGTACAGGCCGTGTATTTTAATGCATGTGGTGTCTTGCACACCACATGTTTGCAATTGCAGTTGATGACTGTTACTGAGACAATTGTGACGCACAAAGTTTGTGGCAAGATGCTCATGGCATGCGATATTCCGTGCACATCATATGCACATATGTATACAAGCGAAGGCTTATTCCTCATTGATATTTCCTCGCTGCCATGGCTGCTTATTGCATTTGCACACCACACAGAGCAGTTGTGCGTCCGCGAGTTAGCCTACAAAGATTGATTGTTGTTGTATATTTTTCATTGCTGTGTCTGCCACATGTACTGTGCTTGCTTGCAAGTATATCAGCGTGTGATGTGTGCCATCATAGCAAACATTTCAATAATTGAGATGGATTATTTATACACATGACGCGGCGTGTGCACAATAGCAAGCATGAAGTGTCAAGACCTTAAAGGAACTTCCATTAGCCATTTCAGCATGCACTGGTTGCCGCACGGTTCAACATGAACCGTTCAAGTTGCTTCGAGAGCTATAAGTTACGATAGCCCTTGCTCGGGGGCCTGAATAATTATAAATCTTAAGTCAACCTCAACATGTAAGCGCCTTTTGCTTGCATGGTCTGGTGGCAATGCTCAACATAACACTATACGTGCTTAACTCTATTTAAATCTTGACACGGGTTACGCTATCACGAATAAAAGTTTGAACCTATACATTTTGATAATGATTAACGGCACCAGTATGTGCGTTAAAAAGCTCTAAAGTATATTTTTAAAATACTCATATGAACGGTATAAGACACCAATTGTGACATCATATCCTCATCGTTTGTGTATTATGGTCGCATTTGTTTCAAAATTGTTACAATTGATGCACATACATAGAGACGAGCTTGACATGAAAACGCATCAAACCTTCAGATTGCATACTTATGCACGTATATGAGCGTTTTCATGCCTTTTTATTTGTTGATGTGCTTATCGTCGTGGTGGTTTGTACGTGTGTGTTGGACTAATCTTGTTGAAACAATTGATTGCATCATTTCGCAACACAGCATTTGCAATACATCTTTTGCTATTATCATATAATGTGCGCATACAGTATAATATCTACCATCCATACATGGGGCTTTTGCACTGTAAGTGACAACTATTTAACTCTAGCCATCTTCAAGTGCCAAGAGGTCTCTCCACCAACCCAGATGGCTGAAAGCCATCTCATGTCATGTTTAAACGAGCGGTGCGGCTGATTGGGCGTGTGATTGGGCCGGCCGGCCGGCCGGCATTAGGCACAAGACACACCATCAGGCCATCAGTGACATACGGCACCCGCGACTGCCGGGCTGCGCGGTATGCGCGGCCCGCCTGCCTCTCATTGGCTAGGCGGCAGTTATTAGCTATCGGCCGTTCAGTCTGTCAACACAATCTCGACCGTCCAAAGCTCATCCCCATGTCATGCAACTGCTCAAAATATATGCGAACTCTATATACTTTATTTATGATGTTCCTGATAACTATATGCAATTATGACTACATATAATATTATGCATTGTAATTTATAGCAATAAGATATATATATGTATCATAAGTGCAAAATTTATATGATATATACGCACTTATACATGAGTAATCTTATATCATACATACACTACATTATATATAAATAAAAGATATACATACATATCATAAAATGATACATAGCATTATACACTTTATATGCATATAATAATATACTATGTTATATAAATATATATATAATTTTATGTGCATAATTTATATGTTACATGTGATCTTTTATACATAATATATATATATATATATTACACATAATATATGTATATAATATATATCGCAAAAAATGAGGAGAATATAGTGCACATTTGGCGGCATATGGTTTCACATGGCTTATATGATCTGAACATGTCCCACATGTATTAAGATAATACATTAAGTATCAGGGTCAAGTGCCATAACTTGGGGATGTTTTTGAGTTTTGAGTTTTGAGTCTAGCAATGAGGGCGTGCAAAGGTGCAAATCCACATGCACAATATCTCTGATGTGTAGCAAAATGTTGCGATATGATAACATATGCGGCGATTTGGTGCAACATGGTGCGATATTAGCAAATGCTGTTAAGTGTTTCAAAACTTAATAATCAACGTAACGTTCACGCCACGGTACGTGCTGCGATACTCAGTACATAATGCCGAGGTTACGACCACTAAAATAATGCTAACCTGAATTACCTTAACGTTAAGATTCAACTAAACGAAACATTGCATCGTTAGGCCACCATTTGGTCACGCATGAGATTGATCAAATGGGATCGCAACGGTGACAACAGCCAGTTGCTCAAAAAGACAGCAAAATAACCAATCATTGCAAAGATGCGTAAAAGATGCTAAAAAATATCTCAGCGGCAACCGCCTACCAACGGCGACCAAAAACTGCTAGGGATTTGTTGCAATTGCGGCACAATTAGTGGTTAATATGGCCGCGTTTTTGGCGGTACGAGGTCGGGGCAGGTCCCATACCCCAAAGACATGCCGCCACTACTCACCCTCGTTCTAACTAATCCACTCTACCCTTTAACGCTAATTGATTACACGCTATAGTTACTGCGTCATCAAACATGGTCAACAGCCGAAACATATCATGACGTTCAAGCAGGCGACCTTTATTATTATTTTTGATGCCACACATCGAACAGAGCGCGACGTGGCAGCGGGCGCTGCCAGCTACGCGTACGGTACCAAACGTACGGGTGTTGACCGCCGAACTGCCAACCGACCCAAGCAAACCCGCTTCCACAATACGGAACACCACGGCGCTCGCCGAAAATTACGAGATCCGTGCATGTTGCGCTAGGCAGACCCCGAAAAGCCTCGAAAAGTGCGCCATATTATTCCGTGGAGAATCTCCAAAATCAACATTGGCGCTCGGCGCAAACTGCGTACAACTGCATCGCCGCCGCCGCTGACGAGAAGGACGAAGAGGAGCAGGGTGAGGGTAACGACAACGAGGACGAAGAGGAGGAGGAGCTTAGGTCAGGGGTTCCTGCGCTGCTGGCACTGCTTCGTTGTTTAATCTCATAGCGCAAATTCTGTGAAGTTGCTCCGGAGCAGCGGGTGGGTAGCGGTGATGCTTGCACCATCTAATCTGATCGTGTAATATCTGGCCTGCTCTGGCCTGGTCTGGTCTAGTTCTATCTGGTCTGATCTGTTCGCCAAGGCTTTCCGCATCTTGTGTACTTAAGTCGGAGTTAAGAGTTGGAGGAAGAGTGGGAGCATATGACTATTAATCAACTGCCATCGAGTGCAGTCATTGCAAGACGGTTGTGTGTCATGCTAGGGTTTGCTTCTCTGCTGGCACTGTGAGTCTCTCTTGTTCAAGCGTGCATAGCAGAAGGAGAGGTTCTTACCTCCTAGCATGAACGTGCTTAGCATCTCGCTGCTTCTTAATCTTCGTCAGCTTCGTCAACTTGTATTTTCATACCAGAAGTTTGGGTCCTTTTAACATAACCATGCTGTTGTTGGCGCTTCATAAACCTCTTTAGGCGTCAACTGCACAGTGCGCGTCATCACCAATCAACATCATCATCATCGTCATGACAACTTCCTGCTGTTGTGACCCGCAGTTGTCTTTTGTGTCTTGCTGTTTCCATCGCCATTCGACGATGGTGCTTAACAGCACTCGTGATGTGTGGATGCAGTATTGGCGTAAAGGCGTATGCTGAAAGCGGTGCAGCAGTAGTTGTGCTGTAGCTTAGGCTTATCACCTGAGACTTGTGGTCAACACATGAATAGGCGGCTTGGATACGAGATTCCGTAATTGCATGGCCATCTCGCCAGGCGGTGTAGAATTGCATGTCGAGCACTTGAGTTGCAAACAGTGTAAGTAGTATTCATAAAGAAAGCGGTAAACCATGGGCGAGAAGGCTTCAGTGGCGTCGCAATGGGCACCCTATGGCGCACTCGTCATAGCTCAGCTCTCTGGAGGTATGTCTCGACTCTCTTTGGTGTGTTTTGTCTTTGATTTTAGGTCATGTGTCGGTGTAGTGCAGCTTGTGGTGATGGTGGTGCTTACGGTTGTGCATGTGTCAGCCGGACAGGTCACCCTAGCTCGCTACCTTATGCAGTACTTTGTGCCGGAGGTGAGGGCAGTTATTATCGTGCAATAGTGACAACTCTTCGTGTCGGACTAAGCAGTCCCCACTTGTACATGCATGAATACATGGGTACACGTGCGTACACAAGCGCAAGGATGCATGTATCAGTGTGCACATACATACAGGCATAGCATGCACGCACGCACGCACATGTTGGTTGCTGACCAATCCCTATGCATCGCGCCTACGCACTTACATGCTACATGTTGGCGTAGGTGTTTGTGGCTCTGCGTGCCACAATATCTGCCATAGTGCTCTGCGCGCTTGCTGCAGCGACCGAGTGGAGGTACCCTGAGAAGAAGGTAAGCAGAAGAGACATCATCAGCATGCGCTTGTGTGTGTTAGCAACCTTGACACCAACATGCCTGCAATACCATTGCCTGCACAGCATAATGTACCTTATAACCTACCCATGGATTTGCAAGTACCGTCAACCATTCGGAAGTACGGCAGCAACTGTGTTTGTCACGCATGTTGCGTTGCATCGTCACTTCGTGCCCAAGCGTTAGGCTTGTGCAGCACACGACAGTATCACACTCGTCACGAACAGTAGATGTAGTTACTTCTACGTGTACTTATCACAACCGTTTTTGTGATTTGCCCTTGACCATGTTGTTGTGTTTGTCCCCTCGTGCAGCCGACACGCGCAGTGCTGGTGCAGCACTGGCGGAGGCTCCTGTTCATGGGCGTAGCGGGCATCGCATTGCTGCAGCTGCTGGCAGGCCTCGGCTTCAAGACCGCCCCCGTCATCATCCTCTCCATCACCGGCCAGATGGTCCCCATCTTTACCTTCTTGTTCGCGTACTTCCTCGGTCTCGAGGAGCCTTCAATCGCAAAGATTATTGGCATGAGTACGTAGCAGTGGCAACATTTGCTGCTTTTTGTGTGGGAGTGAAGGTTTGCGCGTAGCACCGCTCACATGATGGGTGATGGTTTTTTTGTGTCTGTGCAGCTTTGGGTGTGTCGGGTGGCGCGGTGATGGTGGATGCGGGCAAGCTAGCGGGCGAGACGGCGGTGGATGCGGGGTCTTCACCTTACTTTGGCACGCTGTGTTACGTCTTCAATGCAGTCTTCTTCTCCCTCTATTTGGTGCTCCAGGAACCTCTGTTGACGGTGCTGGCACCCCTCACACTGGCCTTCATTTCCATGTCTATTGGTACGTGCAATTGAAGCGCGCACTTGTGCATGTGGTGACGTTTGTTTTGGTGTCATGTTGTGTCTTTTCCGTGCAGGCGCGGTGACGTTGTCCTTGCTGGCACTGGCGTTTGTGTCTGAGCAGACGGCAGTGCCGCTGTTTGCGATCCCGCTGGTCGGGGCGGTCGGCTTTCTTGCGGCATCCTCCTATGGGTTCACCAGCATTGGACTTAAGGCAAGGCAGTATACATGTTTTGTTGCATAGCTTGCTGGTCGGCTCACATGGCACCATACTGAAAGAGAGTTTTTGCGCAGAGCACATCAGCCGTCACCACGGCTCTGTCCGTCACGTTGATGCCGCTGTTTGTTGGGTTGCTATCCACAATTTTCCTGCACGAAGGCTTTGGTCTGCACGATATTCTTGGCGCTCTGCTTATCATATCAGGTGAGGGCCTTGCTCTGGAAGCTTTGCTGAATGGTATATGTGCTGGTTGACTGATGCACACGGGCACAGGTGCCATGTTGGTGATATGGGCGCGCACGCGGGAAGTGGCCAAGCGCAAAGCCAGGATTTTGGACTTGGAAGAGGTGGCCATTGTTGGCGTTGATAGAGGTGGTGGTGTTAAGACAGAGGGTGTTGGGTTGAAAGCCAAGGCGGGTCTGCTGCTGGGTTTGGGAAGTCGGGCGGGGTACGCTTCTTTGCAAGTGGACAGTAACTCGGGCGAAGAAGATGTTGCGGACATATACGGCTTGGCTGATGATGAGGAGGGAGATCAGGCTAGTGTTGTTGCTGCCACATGCGAGGAGAGAGAGAGCTTCTCTGATAGTGGGTTGCCGCGAGCTCATGTTGAGAGGACGCATCTTTAAGATGGGTAATTGTTTGCACCATCTTGTGGCTTGTGATTTGGGATGCATTGCCGCTTCACTATTGCCGGCGTCAACCGACCGTGGCTTGTTGGAAATCGGCAATTTGTCAAAAATCGGCAGGCAGGTCATTGCCTTGCAATTATACGACAAACTGCGGCTTTAGCCCCACAAGGCTACGGTCGGTTGAACGCGGCATAATGGTTTGTCACTAGGCTATCAGGCTCATTCTTTATAGCTGCTCACTGCCGCTATAGCTGCTCTTGAGCACAACCTCACAAGTTGCGTGTTTTGCATGTCGTACATTGGGCAAGAGTAATGCAACGGGCACACACACCCTTCAAGGCTTTGTGGAGGTTTGTATGGCATCACTACACATCAGCAGTTTTATACGTCTGCAAGCAGTCTAGTGGTGACTAATGTTAGGCTGAGATTTGTGCGTGTAGCAAGTTGTGCTGCATGCTGCTGCAAGGCATGTGCAATGTGTGCAGCGCATTACTTGCATGTATAGGGTATAGAAACGTTCTGAGCAAGCACAGCCCTAACAAGCCAACCTAACACATTAGACACAGCAACCACAAGCTAACGTACAGAATAGTGCTTTGACTTCGGTGGACACATGTGCAGTACAGGCGGAGTGTCTGGGTTGTGTCAACTACTCACCACTCCGCAGCATCAGTGACCACAGCAAAGGTGGGAACTGCAACAGTTGCAGACTAGCTCGTCAGATGGTTGCAAGCAGTCTTTTGTGCAGGAGTTGTGGTGCCCAGATTGTATGATAAATACAATGCAAGAATTGTGCCATGTATGAGAGTGTGACACGCACATGCATGAGTGTAATATGACTCATACCCTATGCATGAACAGTCTACGCACCACACCATGAAGCACTCTCATTCACCACCGGGCTGCTAAGCTAGCTGCTGCCTACCTACCTTCTCTACTGCCCATACCCCATTAAACATGCATGCGTGCATAGGGTATATACCGTATAGTCACACATGCACAGGTATGTTGTGACCTAAAGCAGCAGCATCCACGCACGTCAGGCACATACAACAGCAGCCCACATACAGTTAATGAACACCACCCCGGTGCATGCGTGTGTCATCACCTGCACATGCGCCTTAATTAGTGGCCTTGCTCCCGCAGTAGCGACCACACCATCAGCAGACCCAAACGGACTCCCCCTCCTGCGTCACCCACACCCCCGCCGCCACCTCCGCCCGCCTACTGCCATCTTGTCAACTGCCGCCTTAGGGTTTGGTCTTTCATCCTATAACCTAGTTTAGACACTGCCGAGCTTTGGTCATGCTTTGTCGAGTGACACTTTGGTTTACTCTTGCAACATTGAGGGATTGCACCAACTTGATGTTTGAACGCGAGATAGCGCAACAGTATCGCCATAGCCATCATTGCTATAGTATGCAACCTAGTCTTGCGCAGGACAACCAAACCAGCTGCAAGACACACTGTGATTTCAACCCTGATGGACACTTTACTAGTAAGTGCAGCTAGCATCAGCACTACCTCCTCCAGCGGCTTCAAACTTTAACGCAATCACCATCAAGACAGATACTACGATTTCCTCGGTGGTTGCATGTCCAACAGTGACATCCGCGGTGATAGCACGAGCTGCGCACAAGAACGTCAGCCCTGCTGATGTGTTCCATACAAATCGTCTACAGAATATCAACTGAGAAGCACCAATTCAGACAACAGCAGTGCTGGGCATTGCTCAACAAAAAGGCCGAAGGAATGGACAGGCCGCAGAGCAATCTTGCCACCACACCTTTGGGTGGTGCCAAACAGCTGCCACTCTCAGACAAATGCAAGACACCCATGCCATGTACACAAGGTGGACTGCATGCATGGTGACGCAATAGCTGGAACTGACCTGGGAGCTGTCGCGTGTTAGCGTGTAGGACTGTCGGGTCGACTTGTCAATGAGCGGTGATGCTTCCGGGGTGCCGGCCATTGCTTGCTTCGCTTTCGCTTCCAGCCACTTCTCGTAGGCATACCACCCGATACCGGCAGAGTTCACCATCAACCCTACTAGATTTGTAGCACTCACCTGCATTGTGGGAAGGTCGCTGTTAGCACGAACGCACACAATGCCATGGCAAAGCGCAGCTGAAAGGGCAATGATGACATCATGGAATGACACGACAATGCACATCACATGCACCTGATTGCGCACTGCTACATGATGGTCAGCACTGCTAGTTGACGTGCAAAATATGTGGAATATTTAGGCTGCACTACATGCTGATGTGAGACTGACATCGCGAATTGTACCTTAAGCCTTGCCAATACTTAGTGACCGGCAAATCAGATCATGACACTACAAGTTATCATGACATAACCAACATAGCAAAGCACATACACTACTACTTACCATCACATCACCGAAGGCGAACAGGCCAGCAAGGCCCTGTAGAATGGACTTAGTGCGACCTGCCAAGATGCACCACTTCAGCTTCCCAGTTGACAGCTAGCTACTGTTCATGCAAAAGCATGCCGGCATGTTTGGTGCCGCAGTAACATCAGCAACATGTACAAGTAGCTCGTACCAACGATAGAGGTGGTCAGAGAGTCATTGACCAGTGTGCACAAGTAGGTCGCAAGATTCAGAACGAAAGCCGATGCACAGGCGACAAGAAAGCAGGCCATAAAACCCGAATCGAATAGGTACGGAAACTGCAGGATGCGTACATACTCCCCCGTAATCAGAACCAACATGACTGACATGGGTAGAGACCAGATGCAATTGTACATCAACAATGTAAAGGAGTCCACCTGCAGCAGGACAAGTTAGCTACCTGCAAAACCTATTTCCACAATTGGAAAATCAGACTGCGCGAAAGAACCTACCTGCAGGTCATCCCCAAGCTTGCCAACCATGACGACATACGCAGCTGTGGCCAATGCTGATAGCAATGCAAGCGTGTAACCCAGCATGTCAAAGGTAAGATCGCCATATCCAGCAATGAAACCACCAACAGAGGTTGCATATACTGCAAGCCGCACTCGAAGGGAAGCAACTTTCTTGCGCATAAAAAAGTCGAGTAGAAGTACAAACGGCGTCGTGGAACTCTTGAGCACTCCATACATGGGGATGTTAACAATAGCCAAAGCGGACATGTCCAGGACTAGCTTCAACAGAAAAATAGTAGAAAGCCATCCAACCTGACAAACACCATTGAATGAGAATGAGCTGCAAAGCGCATTGGCCACTTTTCCAGGTCCAGAATGACTAGTGTTCTTGCTCGTTAAAGAATCCCGTAGATGCTTACCCGTTTGCAGGCTGTGACGGAAAATCGAACTGACTTGATCAGCCTTAGATGCCTCAATACTCCCACCAGAATGAGGGAAAATAGTGTCTGACCAGTGACCAAGCTAGCTGGATAGTGGAATTTGTACACGCTGAAGATAGCCTTGTTGATAAATACACTAGAAACAGACATGACTCCTGCAGAAATGCGCAGTACGTAAGATGTCTGCCACCACGACTGGTTCGCTGATTAATAACCCTAGTCGCTTAACACATGGCAGCTGGCAATGGCGCAACCCATGCCTCCAATACATTGTTGTGGCTGCAATATATGCACCGCTCATTGGCAAATTCATGTCGCTCCACAACAAAGGCTGACCATTCGCACTTAGCATTTTTTAATAGCATTTGCTAAGAAGGCGCCGTCAAGTAAATTTGCTGCATGCAAACAATTGCTGTCTAGTCATTTCACGACAACGCAGAAGCCATGCAGCTCGTCATTGCTGTGCAGGATTGGTACCTTACCTGACGTGTAATTGCATGCACTCTAACAGCGACACGAGAACAGGACCACACAGACGCTCATTTTGACACTTTTCAGTATTACAACAGACCAATCAGCACGCTGTGGCATGCCAGAAAGATGGACATGACTGTGTGCATGTGGTAGCGCCTTGCAATGCATGCGTTCATTGTATTCAAGCAATGGGCAACTGGTCACAATGGCACCATGCACAGCATGCATTCAGTTAAACAACCGCCCAGTGTCGTTGTCACCTCACCATAAAACACCGCGACGAGAACACCCCAGTACGCCGCAATGCCAATGCCCCCTCCAAGGCCCATGGCTGCTGCCGGCTCACCGGGCGGGGAGGCGGCGCCCGGTGAGATGGCAACAGCCACGTGCTGCTCCTGGGGAGCCAGCGCTGCAAGCTGCGAGCTGCCAGCTGTCAACAATCGTGGAAACCGACGGCACAACTAACAGTGGGCACCTCCAAGCTGTGCCCCATATTCGGCAGGCCGCCCCATCCGCTGCCACACGTCGTGCAAGGTATTCTGCCTCGACTCAGCTGCAACAATCACTGGCTCCGCTGCTTGCTCTATGCCTCGTCAACTTCTTTCTCTTCCTCCTCCTCGTTCTCCAATTGCGCCAACTTGCCCCAACTACGCCGTCACAATCAAGCACTGCAACTACAGCAACAGGAATAGCAACGCCTTCGTCGTCCTTGTCCGCCTTGTCCTCCTCGTCCAGCGCCGCCAGCAGGCGATCTCCCACGCGTCCTGCGCCACCCGTCAGTGGCAAGAACAGCAAGCCACTGCCAATGCGCCAGCTGGCACTGCGCCTGCTTGCAGTGCAGCTTGTTGTTCACACGGCTCAGCTGGCGGAAGCAAAACGGCATGCACAACCAACTTGCCATAAAGTCACGGAAGTTACCATTCTGGGGTGCATCTTAAATTAAGATTCTTGATGTGACCGTCCGGCGGTTTGCTCGCCGGACGCGTGTGTTTTGGACCAACGCCGGTGGCTGGCAAGCCCAAAATGGGCCTGCCAGCAACCGACTGTCGCTGGCAAGTTGCCAGCGACAGTCGCCGGTCATGTGCGCGTCTGTCCAAGCCTTGGTTGCATGTCGAGTCGACATTCGGCACTTATTGGCGTGAACTTCTCCTTCCCTGCATCAGCTTCCGCTTCGCATTCCCTTCCGTGATGTGGCAAGGCGGGAAAGCATGCCACAGCCTGCTGCGCCGCAGCGGAGGAGGACGAGCAGGTTGACGATGAGGATTAAGGATGTGGAGCTGGAGATGGATTGAATTGTACGCTGTAGAAGGAGTCGGTAGTAATTGACAAATGCAAGCAAAGCTGACGCCGCTGCAGCAGCAGGCAGCGCTGCAGCACTGCCTGCTGCTGCCGCGACGGCTTGAAACCACAGTGCAGGTGTCTGGCGCAGAGCAGAATTAAACACAGTCTCAAGCTCTGTGTCTGCGCAAGCTTTCTATGCTTACCTGGTAATCGTGCTGCCGCCATCACCGGCATGCATGCTGCTTGCCACCAGCAGCTTAACTTGACCGCAAATAGTTGAGCGAGTCTATCCATCATGAGGGCGGAGGGTGCTGCCAGCGTCGGCGATCTCCTAGCCCTGCTGCAGGATCTGGGCGAACGCGTGGCCGGCAATGCCAATGGCACAGCGCAGGCAAGTGTTGCACGGAGCCACCCGGCAAGTCATGCATGCCAAGTTGCATTGTTCAGTCCTTTATCGTCATCAAGTTTATAGAACCGGGGATTGCATGCTTGAGATCACACACAGCAAGTCCTTGTGATCCTGTTGTGTGTACGATGTGTATGATGATGTCTGCCATTGTCAAGCTCTTCACTCTTACCGATAGCAAGCCGCGTGTGCGTATTGGTGAACGCAGCTGTAGCTACAGCTGCATTCACAATTGTGCGGTGTGTGCTTTGGCGCTGTTGACCAGTGCTTTGGCTATTTGCCAAGCTGGGCTGCGACTGCCAGGGCACGGGTCAGGATGAGAGCAGCATGTCGACTGCCGGAGCTGATCTTGCGGCTGAGGACCCTGTCGAACTGCGCTTCAGATCTGTGCTTAAGGAGCTTATGCAACAACACTTCTCTCCTGCAAAAGGTGACTACTTATAGTAAGCCGCAGTGGCCTCAGTTGACTTATCGTGCAGAGGTGTTGGGAGGTGGCCTGGTTGCTTGGTTTCGTTTGTGCCTACAGGCAGCATAACAATTTCTGGGTTGCCATGCGCGACCTGCAAACACTGAGATAGCGCTTTATGGCATACAACTCCAAAACTAAGCTAGTGTAGAGTCGCATACCAAACCTTGGGTTGCTTGCAGCAAAGGAGCGTGAAGTTCTTGCAATTTCCAAGCTCATCGCTCTAACTGCACGTCGATATGGTGGCGTCTTCTTCCATGGGCAGGCAAAGTCAGTGCTCCCAATCGTCTCAAGCATACTGCCACTCCTTGCGGAACCACATCTCAGGTAATGCACAGAGAGTCACTAATCTTAGGTAGGCTTATGCTTGTACTTGGAAACCACAACCTTCACATTCACACAGGCCAGCGCATGGCGCATTGCTTGACACATTATGTGTCCTGCTGTCGATGCTGCGATCTGGAGACCGGCAATCTTATTGTCGCATGTTCGCTGGCCTTGCTTCAACCCTTGAAGGTGCTATATCTGTCCCTTGCAGATATCTGAGAGCGGAGTTCACCCAACTAACAATTTACTGTTGGTGGCAACGCAGATGTTGCGGACATAGCAAGTTACTTGGCTCAACCATCACGCTCAGATGCATCAGCTGTATGGTTGCAAAGCTGTCGTGCAGCATATGCTGTACTTGAGAACTCTGATGACCCGAATGGACCTGGTATATTGATCAACGTGTCAACTGCCGCACGTTGCTGCAGCCTTGCATGTTGCGTTGTGGCCACATTGGCTCGCTGCATGCGCGAAGCACCTGTCTATGTGAGCGGCCTTCTTGCCCCTGCATCTATACATGCAATCACAAGCCTGCTTCGTTGCAGTACTCCCATGCTGCATAAGGTATGGTATGATGTTTTTGTCTGCGACTTGTTTTAGGGGCTGCATGTTGCTTACTTGGTTGCCCTCAACTATGTATGGCGAAGCCGCTGCGAATGATGTGCACGAGTGATGTTTGTCTTGTTACAGGCATGCTGTGAGGCCTTGCCAGTGTTACTACCGGAGCTCCATCCCGCCACAGTACCATGGGACGATGTGGTGTGTGCTGTACTGGATTTGCTGCTTGGAGTGAGCAGCACCATAAGGTATTTAGAGCAGCTGCCGACAAACTGTGTAGCAGAGCATAACCAAGGTCTCACACATGCAGGACGGGCGAGTATGATAATGCCATGGCACATACCCTGGAGGTCGCATTGTATTGCGGCGGGGAATCTGCGCAAGTTGTGTGCTGGGAGTACTTTCCTCGATTGTTCCCCCAGGTTGTTTTGTCCACCACTTCTGGCCGTCTTCAGGTATTTTAATGTGCTTGAGACCTTGACGCGGCAAGTCTTCTGGTTGTATGCTGAGCCCTAGATTTCATGAACATGCGGTATGGCAGGTTGTGCTGTGCAAAGCATTTCAAGATGCCATGCACCAGCGTGCACTTCAGGCAGAAGATGTGAACTTGCTGTTTCCACTTCTGGGTTGCGACTACCTTCATCCGCTGCTGGTCAATTGTATTTGTGAAGCATTCTCAGACCCTGCAGCAGTTGCCGCTCGCAAACCAGCATTGGGTGAGGTCTGTGAGCCATCCCCAAAACGGCGGCGTATCACAGCAGCGACCGTTATGATTGACGCACAAATATCAGCACCGCCACTGGTTGTGGTATCGGAAAGCTCTGGTAGCATTGCAACCAGTCTGGAGGCAGCTATTCGTGAGTGCGGCCCGACTAAATCTGCAAGCAACGATGCAGCCGTTGACCAACCCAGAAAGCTGGTGGTTCTGAGGGCACTGGGCTCTGCAGCACTGAGGTTGGGCTCACCCTGGCAGCAGCAAGTGCATATGCAGCTGCAAGCATGGCTTCTTCATGTGCAGGTAACTGGTTCAGGTCTTCTATGACGCATGCGCGAACAAACAGCGTGACTTATCCCTCACTATTGATTGCCAATCAGGACGCTGGCCACAGTGCGAAAGCTGCGTTGATATCTGCGCTCAATGCAGCGTTGCCAGACGTGGCAACACCTCAGCTACCAGTAACATTTCCTCCGAAAGCACTAGACCTGGTGTTTGGCGAGTGCCTTACAAAAGCCACACCTGAAGAGCGGAATCTGACCACTGCAAGGAGGCTTATGCCTGCGTTGTGTAAACTACTGCATTCAGACCACAGCATTGGTGATTGGGTTGGTAGACTTGTGCTCACCATCATCACTGACGGAAGTCTGCTTGCCGAGGGCTTGAATGCTCTGCCTTTCTGCATGCAGCAAACCGGCGCCAACGTACTGTCGCCAGAGGCCTGCATATCGGCTCTGAGGTCAGCGATTGCTTGTTGTATTCCAGGATTAACTTATAGTTACTACCCAAAGTAGTCGATGCGTGCTGTTACACAACCGGGTAGAGAAGAGTGGAGAGAGAATATTCACGGAAGCGTTGCTGGTGCAGTGATTGTCTTGTCGTCCTTTATGTATGTTGCATGATTGCAAACACTCATTGCAGGCACATGCGTGCCCCCAGCGCAGCGATAGACAAAGAGGCTCTCGCCTGGAGTCTAGGGCGGTTGGCATGCCGCACCAATCCCAATGCACGGCAACCAAGGGTTCTGCATGATCACTCCCAAGCGGGCATGAAGCGCTACTGGGTGGCATGCACTGTGTGCGATCTACATCAGGCAGAGATCAGCGAAGATAGCCCACCCACAACAGATGCCATCATTTCACTTGTGCTCCCTCTGTGTGAAGACAACAACCCAGCGGTGTCAGTATTAGCTTTGCAATCCCTTGCTCGCTGGTTGCGACATGCCTCTATCCAGGCAAGCACTCAAGTGACTTGCAGTTGCGTGCGCAGCTCAACTCATTGTGGCTGACAGTTGTGCAAACCAGGCCTTGCATAATGCAAACGAGTCCCTGCGCAGAGCTATCAACGCCTGTCTTGTGCATCGCTCCGTGGACGTGCGACTGGAGATAGCCAACAGCATGCAAGCCCTTCTACAAGACAAGGTTATCTCGCGATACATTGTGATCCGTGCACACATCCGTGCATGCGCTCAAGAAGGTTGACAAGGTTGAAAAGAACGTTACTGGCAGGTGTTGGCTGCGTTGCATCCTGGGGTTGACAAGCACCTCGCGTTTTTGGACTTGCTTCGTAAGCCGTTGACAGCAGCAAGATCAGCGTTGGCTTGCACGTTGCTGCAAGCCTTTGCCGCCATTGCTATGCGCACAACTGGCACCCTCCAAGTGGCATCATTAGTGACCATCATGGATCAGGTCAGCCAGCGCATAAATGTGGATCATTCGTACAGTAAGCGAGATGGCTGATAGCGAGTTGACAATGCGCTCGCAGCTCGACCATGCAGACATGGTTGTGCGCTCCACCGCGGTTGACCTGCTCAGGGGTTTGGGAACAGATGGTGTGAAGGCCTTGGTGGAGTCCCACAAACAAGTCATCTATGAGTTCCTCTGCCGACATGTATGTTTGCTAGGTGGAGCCGAAGGGTCCTGATTGTTTTATGCGCTTGAGTTGCCACTGTTCTGTGGTACTCTTTTGCATGTGTGCATCTGGAAACCGCTTTGTGCCAGATTGCAAACGACTTGATGTTGTTGTTCTCACTCCAGCTTGTGAAGCGTCCGGCTCTAGTTGAGGAATTTGCAGAGGAGGTGTGCGGGATGAGCTTGAAGGACCTTGTGAAGCTTGCCGTCCCAGTCGTTATCCCAAAGCTTGCTCAGGTGCGTGTCATGCTTGCTGCGTTGCAATCACGTGTTGTCCCAGCAGTGAAGAGCTGGCTATGCTGGCTCTTCCAGCTACTGATATGCAATAGTTGTATTGCTGGCTTGTCCAATGCAGATTACTTGAAACTGTTTGCATTCAGGAGCGAGCAATTGATGTCCTTGAGGGACTAGCACAGCGGCTTGACAGTTCTGTTCCAGGCTTGCTTGTCGAGTGGTGCCATGTTGTTTTGGCATGGGTTTTGCTACGAGCCAATGGGGACGCAATCATGCAGGTGAGCAGTTGGTTAACATTTCTCAACGATAATGCCATGTGGACTAAGCTTGAAAAATCTTATCAGGTTCTCGAATTCTACGAACTCCAGACCAAGCAGCAGGCAATGGTAGTCTTTCTGGCTGTTTTGCCTCCTCTTCTGGACGAGCTTGTCCAGTCCTTGGGTGACAATAGCACTGAGTCTGCTTGCCGCCGGTATGGCTGCTGCAGGATGCATTACACTGAACTGCACCACATACCATGGTTGCGCATGCTTTTATGTGTACTCATGCAGGGCGGCGCGTCTGCCAGCCATGATACAAGAGGTGGCTGAAATCGCAACTGGCTCAAACGACTTACCCACTTTTCTTAAGTCGCACTTCGTAGGCTTGCTGACGAGCATTGATAGAAACATGCTACGGTCTAAGGACTCTCACACTCAGGTACACTCTATTGCGGTCTCAGTTGCAGCAACTGTATCCGCAGGTCTTGCCTTGCCAGCTGGTTTGAGACCGTATCTTACTGATGGGATGACTGCCACAGGCGAAAGGCGTGCGATGCATAGAAGGTCTGATAAACATGATTGGTCAGCATCTCAGCGCGTTTGTTCCCAAGCTCATGGCCCTACTGGCTTATGCGCTTACCGAGCCACACTTGCGACATGAGGCCCTTAAGGCTTTTGGCAGCTTTGTCATGCGTCTGGGTGAGACCTCACCCGCTACATTGAGCAGTGTGGCATCTCAGGTATCTATTGCCGGTATCTATTGCCGGGTGTACCTGTAACTTAGCTTGCTGTATGCACTTATTCCTCGACTGATTGTTGAGTGAATGGTGGTTGTGTAGATGGTGGTGGCATTGATGCCATGCTTGGAAGAGCCACCTGGCAGTCTAGTAGAGGGAGCAGCAGCATCCGTTCTTGCAACGTTGATTGTTGACCATCAGGTACAGGCGCTGTTGTATCTGACATTGTCATGCTTTGCCAGCAGTGTTGGGTTTGGGACTGACAGGCTACTTGGCACGTATTGACCAGCCACTGCTCTATATAGCTTGACCATTGTGGCAGAGCCACTTCTAATTGCAAGCGTGCAATGCAGCAAGCTCTTAGCAGCATCATGTGTGACCTGCCAGTGCTCCCGCATACGGATGCCCTGGCACCGGTCAATGCAGTACTGGATCGCGCGCGTGGCACAGTAAGTTACAATCGCGCTTCCGGGTGCTGTTGCTGAATGGTGCGCTGCCACTGTACAGATTGCGCATGCGAGGCTGTTGCAGGTACCGCTTACAGCCAAGCTGCAGAGGGCTGTCAATGGTTTAAGGCATGAAAGTTTGAGTGTACGGTGGATAGCCCTACTGGAGTTAAGGCAATTGCTCTCACACGAACGCACGACAATATGCCAAATGTCATTGGCTGAGCGCGTAGATCCCGTGCTTGCCCAGGTGTGTACAGGATATGCGAGGTGCCGTTGTGCGCTGTTCTAGCTGGTTTTCTCATGGGAGGATGACACATGGTGGTGTCGTGCAGATTCTGACTGCTCTGTTGAAAGGCTGCTCGGCTGTTGAGACAAGATTGCAGCTTGGACAGCGCGTGCAGTTGCTATGTGCAGATTGTTTAGGCGAGGTATCAACTGACTCTGGTTTTCCCGCGACACATCCCAGCCAAAAGAGTTTTGTTTTGCCGAGACCCATATTGGCTGGGTAACTGTGCTGGATGTGTGCAGCTCGGGGCCCTTGATCCAGCCCGCATCCAAATTGACTTATCGCAACTGACCAACATGGAGCGTTCCAATGACGACTTGGTGGTGAAGTTGATCAGCGACCATTTGTCCAAGTTGTTCAGGGCAGCGTCAGAAAGCAACATACAGGTTTGTATTAGCCAGATGTCATCGAATCAGGTAGACGGTGTTGCAAGGCTTCAAGCATTGGGCGGTGGTGTCTTTCAGGACGCAGCTGCATTGGCCATTCAAGAAATTCTGAAGCTTTACAACTGTGATAGCGCGCAAGGCAGCGGTGTTGACAAGGATTTGCCGACTGTTTCACACGAGCCCGGCTTTACTGGAGCTCAGTTGTGGCAAGCACTCCCAACCGAGGTATGTCAGAACATGGGCGCAGCTTCCCTGCGTGCGGCCTTCTAATAAACGTGGTTTTCCAGGTACAAGAGGTCATTGCGCCCTGCCTATCATCCAAATTCCGGCTCACCAGCAGCCCGACTGCATTGCCACCAGGGGCCATATACAAGCCTGGCCTATCTTTTAGAAGGTGACTCCAAGCTCTGGTTGCAAAGTCTGGTAGTTCGCTTGAGTATCACTTGAGTATGGTGGAACATTCATGCAGGTGGATGTACAACTGGAGTCGAAGGTTGTACGCCGAGACACAGGGGCGCAGAGCCAAAGTGTATGAGGCATGTTTGGGAATCATTCGCCATGACATGGAGACTGCAATGTTTTTGTTACCGCACGCTGTCTTTGCGGTCCTATGCACTGGAAGCCAAGCAGCTCGCTACGACATCAAGATGGAAATTCTAGCCGTCCTTAATGATGAGCCTGCAGGTGCCCAGTTGGCAGAGTATATGCACCCATGCTTGTCGAGATTGTAAGTATTGTTGACATGCAGCTTGTAGGCATGCAGCCTGTTCAACAGAGACCAGACAAAAATGGCGCTGAGGAAGTAAGCCTGCAAGCGGTCTTCCTCCTGCTGGATCGCATGGGCCAGTGGCTGGACAGCTGCAATGAGAAGCTGTATCGTGCCAGCGTTCACAAGCTGTCAATTCCGGAGCAAGTGCAGAAGGAGCTCAAAGATCAAGCAAAACACGTACAGGATTTGATCGTTGGCGTACCCTATGAGGTAGGACTGGCAGCAGTCAAGCAGCTCCTGAGCTTGTGCTGAGCGACTGTTTGCTCCTGGTATTGCAAGCAGGTGTTGGCGCGTGCAGCAAGTCGCTGCCGTGCACATGCTAGAACATTGCTGTACATGGAGCAGCATCTGCGGCACAAAGCTGGAGCACGCAACCCAGCCAGAGTTTACCAACCCGCACCTGGACAAACTTCCGACCTCACTGTGTATGGTGATCAAGATATCACCTTTCTCCAAGAAGTTTATCGAGGACTGGATGAGCCTGACGGGTTGTTAGGTTTCCTTAAGCTACGGCAACAAATGCTCCCAGAAGACAAGGTTCGTGTTCTCGCCCGACTGTCGGTTTGGTGCGCAACGTGCTCACAGTGGATGTTGACAGATTGTCATCAGCGAGCAAGCTGGGGCCTGGGCTGAGGCTCTGACAGGCTATGAACAGTCATTGCGAGCTGACCCATTCAACCTGACAAACCAGTTGGGCATGCTGAACTGCCTGCTGAACCTGGGGCACCTCCAGGTATGGCACACATTCTCATGAACTCTACGTTATCATTGACAGCTGTTTATGCCATGCCTTGCTTGAAAAGATTCCCTGTGCAGAATTTCTTTGTACTCAGCTTGGAAAGGTGCTTGAAGAAGTAGCAACACATTACTTTTGGTTCCGTGCAGGCGCTTACCACTGCAGTGGATGGCTTGTTGGTCAGGCTGCCGGATCAGCGGAAAAAACTTTGCAATGTTGCCATCGAGGCTGCATGGCGGCTTGGTGACTGGCAGAGGGTTGACGAGTATTTGCAGCCCTGGCGCAGTACTGATGCTGCCGATTGCGGCTTCGGCGTAGAGCTTGCAAAGATACTTTTGGTGGGTGGCAGTGCAGTTAATGTGTGCAAGTAGCGTTTGGTGTCATAATCTACCGCATGTGCTCCCTCAGCATCATCAACCCCATGCGCCAATGAGATCCAGGCGATGAAATAAAACAAACAACAACAGTGACCCATATAGGAGATGCAGCGCAGCGCAGAGACATTTGGGGAGAAGCTCGTTGAGGCAAAGAAGGGTCTGCTGCCAGCGCTGTCGGCAGCGAGCATGGAGTCACATGTGCGGGCGTACCCTACGTTGGTTCGGCTGCACATGTTGCAGGTTCGTCAGCTTGCGTATGGACTGATCGCCAGTGTGTACAACATGCAAAAACTGAGTCAACATGCAGGAGTTGAACGAGGCTCAATGCGCACTGAGTGCCGCTTCAGACAAACAAGTTGGCAAGGGTAGCCTTTCCTTGAGTTCTTCTGCATGGGATGAGCGCTTGCAAATGACACAGGTTTGCCATGTTGATGTCACTGATGTAAAGCGACATGGTTGCTTAGTTTTGCTTACACAGTATGTTGCAGCCATCGCTGTGGGCTCGAGAGCCTGTCATTGCTGTGCGTCGGCTGTTGTTCAGTCAGATTGGCAACACAGGAAAGGAAGCAGAGTGCTGGTTACTGGTGAGAGTAGCAATCATCGTGTTATGTAGCCTTCAATGAGAAGTTGTTGTTGTTTGGTGTTGTGCTTGGTATGGAACCTTGTCATCGTACAGCATGCTCATATCACCATGAACACAAGAGTGATGTATATTAGACGGAAGCGTTAAGTCATGGGCTGGCAACCGTAAGTCCGTGCTAACAACATTTGCGCAGTACGCAAAGCTATGCCGGGCTGTCGGACATCATGAGACGGCAGCATTAGCCATCCTGGAGGCAGGCAAACATGAACCAGCTACAGCCCGGTTGGAACATGCTAAGTTGCTCTGGGAGATGAGGCAACCACATCGTGCCATTGACGAATTGCAAGCGTTGATGCCTCAGGTATATAGCCTGGGTGAACATGGAGGTCCCAATTACCACCAATGATGATGTGCTTGATACATTGTCACCAACAGCTGTTCGTGCAGTTGCAGCCTCAAACAGCCTAGTTCTGTTGCAGCAGTGCAGCGCATTAAAACAACGTATCTAGGAAAATCATGAATGTGAACCTCAAGTACTTCCCACATATACAGTCTCGCAAGCCACTTATATGCCAGCATTGACGTGCAGGGATAAATTGTAAAGTGTGGTTGCCAGGTGATCAGTGTCAACAATGGAGGAGACACTGTGTCCGTGGCCGCCAAGAGTGTTCTCCTGTTAGCGCGTTGGGTGCATCACACAGGCCAGAGCAAAATGGAAGACGTGATAGCATTGTTCAAGGTAAATCGGACACCTGGGACACTGCTGATTGCCCGCTGTTATAACTATAATACTAAGGCTCAGCGCTTGGCAGAAAGCGCAAGTCATGGCTCCCACTTGGGAGAAAAGCTACTTCTACTTGGCCAAGTACTGTGATGACCTGTTCGCTGACGCTCGCCAGCGGCAAAGGCAGCTCGAGAACTCCAAGGAAGCACGTGCAAATCAAAGGGTACATGCTTAGTGACGTGCATGTGCAGTATGCTGGAGTAGCTATCTAATTGATGTCACACGTTGTCTTGCAGTTGGCGCCCGAGGCAAAGCACTACCTCCTGTATCTTCCTGACGTGCTTGCTCAGTATGCAAAGGCTTTGCGCTTGGGCCACAGGCAGATTTTTCAGTCACTTCCACGCATGCTTACACTGTGGTTTGAGTTTGGTGCGCTAAACCTTGAGGACGCATCACCAGTCACCGTCAGCCATGCCAAAGCAGTTGGTCCTGCGGTAGGTTTGCTTTACTTGCATAGCGATCGATTTGAAACTGTTGCATAGCTGATATGCTGATGACATTGTGGTACAACAGGTCACCACCATTGTTCGCGACTGTGCAACTGACGTGCCTGCCTATGCCTGGCTGACTGCACTGCCTCAGCTCATCTCCAGAATACTTCACCGTAATGCCGAAGTCACTCGGTTACTCTCTGTCATCATCTCAAAAGTGGTTGGAGCTTTCCCACTGCAAGCGCTCTGGCCGGTTGTGGCCGTGAGCCGGTCCGCAGTTGCAGCCCGCAGAGAGCAGGTTGAGTGTATGTACGCTTTTGGTTATACGCCGAAATAAGTGAATAAGTAACCACATGTAGCTGTGATACTATCGCACAGCACGTGTCGTACAGCTGAGTGTTGCACTGCAGGCTGGACGCATCATTCAAGCATCCAAGCAATGCCTTAAGGAAAAGGGCTGCAAACTACTGAAAGACTACCAATCTTTCATTGACGAGATGATCCGGCTCTGCGCTTTTGGAAAAAGTTCCAAAAAGCCTCGCTTGATAATTAGGGACGACTTTGCCACACTGTTTGCGCTGCTGCCAGTTGAAGTGTTAATGCCAGTGCAATCCGCATTGACCGTGGCTCTGCCTGCATCTGGTCGTGCTGAAAGGGACTTCAAGCCATTTGCAGGGAACGCTCAGGTTAGTTACATCTGTCTGCGGTAAAGACATGACAACCAATGGCGCAAGTCCTCACAGCTGCTTTTGCAGGTGACCATCTGCCGAATTCATGAAGAGGTGGAGCTGATGGCTTCATTGATGAAGCCAAAGAAAATCACACTGACAGGAAGTGATGGGCAAGAGTACCTATTCCTGTGCAAGCCCAAAGATGATCTACGGAAGGACAACAGACTCATGGAGTTCACCACCATGATCAACAGACTTCTGAAGAAGGTGAGCGCATCACATGTGCGCACGCTGCATTGCAATGTAAGCTTAACAAACACTCCATTGCTGATGTCTGCGTAGGACCCAGAAAGCCGCCGTCGCAAACTGTACATGAGGTCATTCGCGGTGCTGCCGCTCACAGAGGACTGCGGCATGATTGAGTGGGTGCAGCACACAAGGGGCCTGCGACATATCTTAGAAGAGCTATACACCATAGCAAAATGTTTTGACAAGTATAAGACAAATGGCAACATCAAGAAGTACTATGACTCGGTGAGTGGCATGCGTATACTGGGTTTGTATGAGCAGGTTCCTGTTCTGCCATTGAAGGAAAGCCACAAAAGACGTTTGACATCTGCCTGTCCTGCAGAGAGAGGGTCAGAATGAGGTGGAAACTCTTCTCAAGATACTGAAGCTGTTCCCTTCGATTCTGCACCGTTGGTTTCTCAGTAGTTTTCCGGAACCTGCTGCGTGGTTCCGTTCACGTCTGGCATACTCACGCACAACAGCGGTAGGTTGATCTGTCTGATGCCTTGGCAGCGTTTAGCATGGGCTCGATGTTCAGATGTCTTGTTTGTAGTACGCTGCTTCATGGTTGTTACTGACACCCACATGTTGCATACTGCACAGCTGCGCAAGGTATTGCGATCTGACGCCTGTAACCGTGGTTTTCATAGGTATGGGCCATGGTCGGTCACATGGTAGGGCTGGGCGATCGGCATGGAGAAAATGTTCTGTTCGACAGCACAACTGGCGACTGTGTGCATGTGGACTTCTCCTGTCTTTTTGACAAGGGTCTTGAGCTTGCCAAGCCGGAGATGGTCCCTTTTCGTCTGACACAAGTAAGCATGCATGTCTGTCAGTTGATTAATGCATGTCAGCATTGTTGCTGTTACCACCTCTGCTGCTGCTGATGCTTGGTGTTGTCGCAGAAGCACACTTGTTGCTGCTAACATGTTTGAGTTGCCACTGTCACGCCAGCAACGGACAGCAATAACGCAAGCTGTGCTCTCTTGTGCAGAACATTGTTGATGGTTTAGGCGTTGCTGGAACTGAGGGCGTGTTTCAGCGCATCTGTGAAGTGACATTGAAGGTAGTGCTGTTGATCACGGCTGTTATGTTGAGCGATTGATGGCGGTGCCGTAGTTCTTGACTGTGCAAATGCGCCAATCAGGTCCTGCGCAACAACCGCGAAACTCTGATGACGGTCATGGACACATTCGTTCATGATCCGCTGGTGGAATGGACCAAGTCGCATCGCAGCAGCCTGGCTGAAATGGAGAACCCACAGGTGCAAAGCTGATGATGGCCAGGAAGTTGTTGTCTGAGGATGAGAACACATGGGACACACTACATAGGCTGCATTTATCAACGACAAAATTGTGTTGACAGGCGCACAAAGCTATGGCCAACATTGAAGCCAGGCTGCGAGGTGTTGTGGTTGGTGTGAATGCACAACCCTCCTTGCCTCTCAGTGTGGAGGGTCAAGCAAGGCGTTTGATTGAAGAAGCCTCGTCTCTGCAAAACCTTGCGAAGATGTACATATGGTGGATGCCTTGGTTTTGAATAGTTGTTTCAAACAATAAGCGCGTTAAACTAGGTTGGGCATGTACATCACTGGAGCAACTCTTGTGCGCGAAGTGTAATTGCATGTTGACTTTATACAGGCAGGTGACAAGTCTAGAATGGCTGTCATTTGGTGTGCCCGTATCTGTGTATAGGGTATGTGAAGTGCTGTGTGAGACACACGCATACATATGCCACATGCACACCAACACTCACATGCACACTACCAATTCAGTTTATCAAGTTGTACACCATCACTACCGGGCTAACCACTATCACTATGACACTACCGCCCGTCCCCGTTAGCCATGCATGCATGGTGACATGGTGTTACCTGCCCACAGGGCCGTTTCAGTCAGTTCTGTTCAGCGTCGCAGTTGCTGCAGCATCCAAGACCAGCAGGACTCCCTCCCCTCCTCCCCCTCCTCCCCCTTCTCCGCCACCACCCCCTTCCTCTGCCTCTCTCATCTCCCAAACCCTCTGCGCGTGAGCCACCCCGCGGTGGTCCTGCTGTCGCTGCCAGCCTTGCGCTGCAGTGCCAACGTCAGCACTGCACTGCGCAGGGTCCTTGCGTCCTTGCCGACAGTTGGGTCTGATCGGTGGGGTTGGGTGGTGGGGTTGGTGTGTCTGCTATATGGAACATTGTGCTGCGACACAAGTAGCTGCAGATATGCAGTGCAGTAACCAAGTCAGTCTGCGCGTCCACGCCTACCTCAACACTAGCAGAGTGATGAGGCGTGCGCATCCATGTTCAACTGCATGCACATGCGTACACATGGCATGGGCGTGTACATGTGCACGGATGTGTGTGGATACGCACTGACTGCCAAACACCAGTTATATATAACAGCAGCCGGGTAAGACTATTATGCAAGCTTGACTCTATAGTATCACAAAGAAGTGCAAATGCTATGTGTGTGTCATGCGTGCTCCCTTCCAATGGCAGCACACAGATTGCACAAGCAATGTCAATCCAACTACTAGATTGGTAGATTGGAGGCAAGGGAACAGGCGCTTAAGCATGCAACTAGAACAAGGCCAAAACGTGGTATGTAATACAACACACATGATGACAGCCACATAACCTTGACTATCCATGCCACTTGTCATTAATGCGATTATCACAGACCGTGCGCGCAGCACACAGTGTCTAGTGTGCGGGCCATGCTAGCAAGCGCAGCAAGATAACACGCCGAACTTGCCCACGCGTGCATATTGGCCAACATGGTTGATGGTTGGAATAGGAGTTGGGATTACATACACCACAAAGTGAATAAGCACTAAAGAAATTGCTAGCCTAACCACTTCAATCTCGCTCACTACTAGCACAGCGACATTGTCACTCAAATAGCTAGAACACATATGAAGCATACCATCTTTACACAGAAGGCAGTGTCTACATGAACATAGCTGTTCTCTCAACTTCTAAACTTACAGGACCGCATTGATGTAATGAGCTGTGCCATGCATGAAAGTGGGCGGCATTACAATCTGTGTCAGGTTTTGGCAAAGACCGCAGAGCACAACATTCCAATATGACTTCCGAGGGCTAGCATTGTGAGCTTTAGAACGAGGGGGCTGCCTGCAACTCAACTGGCATCACCAATCAGGCTGATTAACGCAAGCCCCCTGCAACCTTGGCAAGCACAATCTATGTGACAACCCTGTTAAGAACAAGGCGCGCGAGGCCAGCTTAAGTGCGCAGCACTGCTAGCCACTCACACCCTTTCGGAAGTGCTGGCAGTGGATATTTGGTGTTGCTTCCAATACTGACCAAGCTACGCGCACCTGTCCAAACAGGAGTCAATAAGCGCCCTCCATTCCCTTTCCAGTGCAATGCAATCACTCACCTGACTGTGCTTAGCACTGCATTGGATGGCTCTGCTGTTCATCCTGTATACAAGAACGCACCAGCCATGGGATCCTCACAGAATCCAGGCGAGATGGGCGTTGACTGCTGGCGATGCCAACTGTTCACTACACTTCTGATCCCACCACCGGATCAGGCCGCACGGCATCAATATTGTATGGGTTGTCATCCTGCACACGGGGACGGTGTCGCACATTGGCTTTTACGGCTGTGGTTGCAGACTTTGCAGCAGGCTGCACTTTGGCCGGCATAAATATTGGTGCTGGACCGCGAAGTAGTGGATTGACACCAACAGGGCCTGTTTGCTGTTCGGGTTGCCTAGGAGCAGCTGCCTGTGAATGCTCAATTGGAGGCGGTTCCGTTTCATCATCGCTTGGCTCTGCAGCAACAACCTGCACCCAAATGTTTTGTTGAACAACCATACGGCTCCGGCACTCAGTACGATTGTACCTTCCGACCAATAAGGTCGATTGTGACTTTGACTCGTCGCCGTTGTGCCTGCTCCCGATCCTCTTTCTCTTTGATTTGCTTCCTAAGCTGCGCTTTTTCCTGTGCAAAGAATTCACGAATGTCACTAACGAGCTTCAAACCTACTCTCAAGCTCGAGGCCTGGCATCAAATAGGATGCACCTCTTCTGACAACCATGCATTGCCATCAATTAAAAAGTAGTCGCTCTGGTCATCAATAACAGTTGTGCGCGCCGCAGCTGTCCTATCGTATTCAACCAAGCGATCTTTGAACTTCGTTGCTTCTTCAGATTTCTGCTGAGCCTCCTGGTCCAATGCAGCCACCTGAACAACACGTTTTTAGCGCCTCAGGCAAAAATTCTGCCACGACTGCCCAGAAAAGCAAGCAACACGCCCTCGCGCGGGCACTTGTACGAGTGCCGTGACCGTAGTATTACCGGTTGTTGACTTGCGCCAGCCTGTGGATCAACACCCTTGTCTGGAATCGCCACGCCAGAGTAGTCGCGCAGCACCATGGCACCGCAGAACATGCACGGTCCCTCACCTTCCTGCTCGCAAACAATCTGCAAATTACAGCGACATGATTAACTTTGCAGTCAGCAGCAAAAGCCTACACTGGCCTGTTTCACTTGGGTGTACACCAGGACCATCAGGACATGTATAGTTACTTGTTGAAACAATTGGATATCACACAACACCTACCTTGCCGCAGGCGAGGCAGTTGGACACAAGGCGGTGCCGCATAGCCATGCAACTGCAAGGCTTCCGGCCAGGGTCAACGTGCGGCTTGTTAAGACGGATGCGCGCTGCCTCCTTTTGCTCCCGCTCGCGCTCCTTCTTTCTATCCCGTCGCTGAAGTTTCAACTCACGCTGTTCTATGTCAATTGCCTTTGTCTTGCCCTGGAGAAGTGTTTCAAAGTAAGCAGGGACGTGAGCGTGACAGGTGTCCAGAGCTTACGCCCTGTTGGTGTGATGTGCTGTGCGACATCAACCTGCATTGTTACCTGCACGTACGCCACATCCTCGGCGGCGGGCTTGAAGTACGCCTTGCCATACTGATTGTTGTTGGCGCCCGAAGCAGCAGCAGGGGACTCCACGGATGCTTTCGGCTCAGGCTGTTTGCGCCTCCTGGCCAGGTATTCGGACACTATCTTTGACGCTTGATCTGCATCGGCTATGAAGCTCTGCAAATTGTTCACAATTTGAATCAACGTCAGCAAGCAGCTAAAGACATGAGGCAACAGATTTGAGGTCATTTTGAAACTGAACGAATTGTACAAGTGCTACGTCTGAACACAACCAAGTAACCAACTTACAGGACAATTGCGCACCCTGCATGCAACTTACGGCACGACAAAGCACCGACTGTGCTAACAACCTAAACGCAGTGGTTCAGATGATTGAGCCAGCTGCCAGATCCATAACAACAGAACAACAATAGGAGCATGCAAGGGCGCCAACTACAGGCACAATTGCACCCTCTGTCCAGCCACGGAGCACTGAGCGGACAGCATATTCACGCATGCATGCTGTCACCAGGCGATTTTGGAAAGACACAACCCACGGTGCACAGAGTAAACACATTGCATATGTTGATAGCACAGCGCAATAGTTGAAAGCTGCCATACTGACGACAAAGGTTCTAACGACGCACATAGGTTGACTGCCAACGCTGACAAGTTGCAACATTATAAGCAAAAGCAGTGCGGTCAGTAGTCGGCATGACGTGTGGCATGCACAGCTGACACCCACGCCAAAGAAGTGGGGACTGAACCTGGAGGTAGTCCGCGACGGCCTGGTCGGTAGCATCACGGGCGTAGACCGCCACACCCTCCAGGAGAGTGTCATCGTCGAAGGCAGTGGCGGACGCAAGCGCACGCCGCAACCAATCCTCCGCAGACACCTCCCCACCGCCGCCACCGCCCATGGCGCCAAGCACACTGCCACAATGACATACACACCCAACAACCAAACCCTGACTAACCCTGAGGCACAGGCGATGGTGGCGGGATCTGCGGCGACAAGTTTGTCGTGGTTGTGGTCGTCGTCGTCATTGTCGTTGCTGTCGTTGTTGTCGTCGTCCATGATCAGCTTGTCGTAGTCGTGAGGCTTGTCGCGAGCGCAGCTCTGGCCATGGTCGTCGGTGGTGAGCAGCGGAGACGACGGAACCATGTTAGCCGAGGTGGGGGAGGCCGTCATTGTGGCTCTGTCGCTTGGAGCGTTCTTCGCATGCGGCTGGGTGTTCCTCAATAAGAAGCTCTACGGCGATTATGAGCAAAAGCAACTCCCTGTACAGGTGCAACGCAATGGCATCGCTGCCTAGCGTAGTCGCGCGTTGCAACTGTCATTGCCGTGCTGTGCATGCCCAGTCAGTATTGCAACTATGTCATTGCAACACAGCTGGTACCGTTCAAAAGCCTCGAGTTTCTGCAAGTGCCAGTAAAGCTGACAGCCGGTAGTGTTTCCCTGTGTTGGTGCTGAGCTCAGCGAATGTACATACTTGCATTGTATGCAGGCCATAAGCAAGCACACGAGCTCATCAATTGCGTGCTACTGGTCTCAGGCCGGTTGCTGCCTTGGCTGTCGTAGTGTGGAATACTCCCAAGTGTCCTGAAACAGATTGGTGCTTTACGCAATGAGTTGCGTGTCCATTTGCTTGAATCTAAATGTGCTGCAGTTCAATATCTTCGTTATCATGGCAACGGCATAACACGCTGCGCTGCTGACCGGCCTTCTTGTACTGTTGGTGTTGCAGATTCTATTCTGCACGACATTCGCTTTGTCCTGCAACCTTCTTCAGCTGGTGCTGTTTGAGATACTTGGCATTCTGAGCACAAGGTGTGTTTTGTTCGTCAGGGGCCCGTTCTCGCAGCTTGTTATGTGGGTTGGTAGGATCTACTTGGATTTGGCTGGCGTCAAGCTGGGCATTGACACAGGATTGTACTGGTTGTTAGCTCGCGTTGGTGGATATGGCGGCTGGAGCTTGTCTGCATGCTGGCACTCCTCGTTTTCCTCCTGCCGTATTACCATTGTTTTCGCATTCTTTCCGCATATGGTGTGCAGCCACGTCGTGCTGCTCTGGGCGCTGTGTTGTTTCTGGCGACCTTTCTGTATGCGTTCTGGAGAGTGGGAGTCCATTTCCCCATGCCTGCCGCCGAGCGAGGTGTGCAGAAGTGTGAAGCAGAGAGACCGATAAAAACTATCATGCATGCGCAAGCATTAGATTGTACACCTTGCTGGAGCTTGTTGTTAATGTGCAGGAGCGTTCACCATGGCTCAGGGAATCAGTCGCTTGGGTGTGATGGGAGTGTCATTGATGGCTGTGCTTTCCGGGTTTGGTGCTGTCAATCTGCCATACACATACCTGTCCCTCTTCCTCAGGTGTGCTCTATGCTGGTATTCTCATGTCACCTTGCCATTACAAATACTTTCAACTCTCGTGTTCTGCTGCTGTTCTCCATATTTTCTGGTCCAATCAGATGGTAGCGTTGGGTGTTGTATCCTTAGCTGTATGAAATGTCGGTGGTTGCAGGCACATTGATGCAAGTGACATCATGGCACTTGAAAGGCAGCTCCTGCATGCTGTTGAGGCCTCAGCCCAGAAGCGAAAGCAGATTGCCATGACAGCACTAGATGCTGAGAGCGCTCTGAGTGCTCCGCCGGTATGTTCTATTGGTTGTGCGTTGCGTGAGGATCAGGTTAATGATGTGGTCATCATCCTGTTCCGCACTGATTCAAACCAACACCCAGGTTGCTGAGACCAAGTCATTCATGCAAAGGTTGGTTGGCACTGTTGTAAGCGCTCCAAGTGACGTGCGTCAAGGTGAGGGTCAGCCATACGGACACGTCATCTTGACGATGGGATGATGTTATAGGATCTGCTGTGTGCAGACATGGCGCTACTGAAGCAGCAAGCCAAATCGCTAGAAGAGCTGTCGCAGCAACTGTTTCTTGAGATACACGAACTGCGACAGGCCAAGGTTTGACCACCTGTGTCACTGTTCAGGGTGCATGCTACAGAGCCTGTTTTGTAAACCGCTAGGCACTGACACACCCATGGTTGCAGGAAAGGATGGTTAACTCGCGAAGCTGGCAAGGCCACATAAAGAACTGTCTTGGCTATGCATTCTCAGCCTACTGCATCTACAAAATGACCAAGGTAAGGGGAGAGACCACGTGGCAGATTGTGTTCTCGGAAGCTCAAGAAGGGTACAATTCAAAAGTCATTGTTAACTACCCGATACTGGCTTCCAATAGCAACTTGCAGCAGAATTCCTGTTGTTGGCTCATAATATTGTGCAGCAACCTCATACCTGCAGCACATGCGTTTGCTTCCTTACGACTAGTATTGACATTGCTGCCATGCTTGCAGTCCCTTCAAAGCGCAGTGCTCCGACAGGTGCGAAGCAGTTTTTGTGGTACTCGTGGTGATTCCAGTTATACATTACTAAAGCCTGTGAGCTTTTGTTAGCCTGTGCTCATCTGCAGTTGGTAATATTCTTGCGTCGGTCTAGGATGAGAGCAACAGCATAGACCCTGTGAGCCGCGCGGTGGGTGTGCTGTTCCACACATGCCACATACGCTTTGACACGGTGCTGTGGTCACAGGTAAGAACGCATTGTGTTCAGGTTTGCTGATTCTCCAACTTGTGCAAAGTTAGAACACTGTGTGATATTTCGAGCTATTGTGTGCAGTTGACAAAAGGCTTATCATTGGCCGCTGAGTGCTAACATTTACCATGTTGTGATGCAGTACATCTCGTTGCTATTTATTGGCGTGTTGATTGCAACTTCAATGCGCGGTTTTCTGCAGAATGTGCTCAAGGTACTTTTGGCAGTTGACATGCTGCTTAAGCTGCAGCCAATATAGGGCAAGAGATTTGGTTTGGTTCAGCCCTGCATTGAAGTTTGCTGATGACAAATATGGAACACTGTGCAGTTCTTCTCGACTGTGGGCAGCAGCATTGGTGCATCAGGTTCGGTAATTATGTTCCTGGCAGAAATTATGGGCATGTACTTCTTGTCTGCTATACTGCTGATCCGGAAGAACCTGCCAGAGAAGTACAGGTATGTTGGTTGGTTGGGCATTGGGGGCGGTTCTTGATGAGAACTGTTGGATGTCTGAACTGTACGCGTATGGGCTATGATTTGATGCAGAGGTATCTACAATGACGTTCTGGGGGCAGACTTTCACTTTGACTTTTACCATCGATTCTTCGATGCTATCTTTCTGTGCAGTGCTGTCATTTCGATTCTGCTCTTGTCCGTACACCACAACGCAGCCCACCGGCAGAAGCATCCTACAGACTGAGGTGTTGTGGTTCTAGCTAGATGGCATTAGCTTGTACAGTACGTAAGCTAACATTGGTCGCGGTGTATTGTGAGTGCAAAGTGATAATCTTACGCCGCACTGGCTGTCAGTTGTGCATATGCGAGCACGTCTCTGGTCTCGTTGTCGTGGTTGCATTGATGTGTGGTATGTGTAGCTGATCATACAGCACACTGGCAACCATGTGTCGAAGTCACTGACATAAGAAGACGTCACTGACGTTAGAGGACGACACATTCACACTCTGCTTGTTGGTCTCGAGTTGTGTGCTTTTGTGAAAATTAAGCTATGATTTCTTTCAGGCCTGCACCTCTGCTAATGTGCCCAGGCTGCTTCTGAACAATTGGCAGCTTGTTATGGAGGTTATATAACCAGAGGTTTGAGCAGCAGCTTGTTACACGATTGTGTCAGAAAGACAGAGTTTGTCATATGCAGAGAGAGTAGTGCTGCGTGAGTGGCTGTCGCCAACAGCACCTTCATGGTGCATGTGAGTGTATCAGAGAGATTGTTGGACAGCCGCTTAATTCAATATGTAGCTATATAGATACCTACGTAACTACTGTACTACGCTAACTATTCACCTTTCTGCCCGGGCAGTTGTCGAGCCCAGGCACCTCACTGCTGGCAACTTTTCACTCGCACCAACACAAATCTACGTCCAAATCCTGGCCTTACGCACAAAGTAAGGTCACACTGGTATCTACAATGACGCGCATAGGTGTTGCCATGGCTACCACAATGAATGGTGGTACACTGGCAGCAAACTTGGATTTGCTGCTCAGGTGTACTGAAACTGCAATTCATCCAGCTGGAGGAGAGTGGTCGCATTCTGCACACCTGCAGCTGCTGCTACCCCCACGTAGACGCTTGCAAGATTTAGGAATGAGGGCACCTGCGTAACAATCCTCCATGACGAAGGTACCCACCAGTAGGGTGAATACCCAGCGGTCAATGTACCCTGCGATAGCAGTCATACAATCAGCTTATGAGCAACAGTTTGGACGAACTGTAAGTTAAGCAACCCATAACAATGGCAAGCATTCTTGTTTTACTCACCTGAGTGTCAATGCTCAGCCTGAGCCAAGCATTGTTTTGATCTAGAACAGGTCCAAGAACAACAGTGGTGTATGACAAGCTTTGTTGCCGGTAAGAGAGCGCCAACTGGCGAAGGGCCGTGACGTACAAGTACGCATTAGCGGCTCCAACACTGCTGTCGGAGCGCAGCATGATACCACCTAAAACCAACAAAAGAGTTGGACTTGCTGAGAACAGTAACTTGAGCAACCAGGTGACTGGCACTATGCAAGAACCTGTCAACGACGTACCCGATGAACGATAGCTTGCATATGACACCGATCGCAGCCGCATCTGGATGGCAACACTCTTCTTGCTTGTCAACACACGATACAGGAAGTTGAACTGGTCCGAGTCGCTTCGTACGCCGAGTCCCCCCGCAGCGATGTTGTACCCAGTGTTGCCGGTGCGGTAGGCTCCACCCGGCACAAACGTTGGGAAGGTGGCGCCTCCTATATCCACATTGCGGATGGTGGTGTCGAGAGCACCGGACGTGCCCGCTATCGGCGTCCTGATGCTGTACGAAGCCTGCATTGGAAGAAACCCATGAACACAAAGTCCCTAGAGCAGAAGAACACAACCTTGCGTGTACACGAGTATTTGCACACATGCATGCACAACTCACCAAGTAGGCGGTGGGAGGATCGCCTGGGATGGTCACCGTTGTGGTCGGCGTGGTGGCGCCGTGGCTCCAGATGACAAACTGCAGCGCCTTGCCTTGCAGGTAGTAGTAGGGCACCGCCGAGAGCGTGTAGGTGCTGCCGATGTACACGTTGCCATACACTTTACTCGCATCGGTGCCCATCTTGCCGTCCAGCGACACGTTGGCAGGGACGGTCTGCGAGGCCACCTTAATGAGCACCAACAAGGAGTCCGGTGGCGGGGGTGGTGAGGGTGGCGGGGAAGGAGGAAGAGGAGGTGAGGGTGGTGGAGGGCTTGGTGAGGGAGGAGGAGGAGGCCCCGGTGGCATTGGGCTAAAGCGCAGCACCGACAGCTCGGACAAGCGGATGTATGTCGAGTACACGTAGTAGCCATTGACGTAGGCGGGGGAGATTGTCTCTGGAGGGGCGGGCTTCCCGCCAATGAGACCGTCCTGGCTGTTGTCGAAAGTCTGACCATCCCTGTAGCAGTGTACAGAACACACTGAGTTGAACTGTAACAAGACTGAGGGCGGGAATGTGTACGTGCGTACAGAAAGCGTGTCTGCGTGTGCATATCCATCGTGTATGTGCACATGCGCGTGTGTCCTTTCAATCCAATGGCTGTCACCCAACGCAACGGTCCCACACATACCACGTGATGCCAAACTTGTTCCAGGCGCTCGCTGCTTGTAGGCGTTTGACCTGAACGATGCCGCGGTTCTCGATGACGCTGATGGACACGCGCTGCAGCGGTCGCTTCGACATGGGGGTTTTGGTGGGCGTCTTCTGTATCACCACAACACTGATCGCCGTCGTGTCCTTGTCGTACACCGCCCACGCCTCCAGGTCGGGCGACGACCCCTCGGGAGTCAACGGGAGGCTGTTCACGTGCGCGCCCGCACCCACCACTTGAGCCACGATGTAGCTAGCGTAGTACGGGGCTCGGACCTGATGACAGCCCAACATGCTGTTGGTTGTGTGCTGGTGTCGTAGATAGCTATATACGTGTGACAACTCTCGCAGCACGCACACACCTCCCAAGGATCGCGGACGCCGTTCCACACTCTATAGGATGGCAGGAAGGGCGCATACGCTCCAGTATTGGCAGTTTGGCACACTACCGAGACACCCATCGATATTGCTTGCAGCATGTAGTGCACCTGAGACGACACATAACACCCATCAGTACAACGCACACTCTAACCAACAACTCCTTGATTTCACTTTCTCCCCTACCTCGTGCAGCGCAGCCCCAAAGGTGTCGCTGATGTTGGCTCGGCCTCCACAACTCATCGTCGCGTGCTCGGTGAACACCACTCGGTGGCCGAGTGCACGCAGCTTAGGCATGATTGGGTTAACAAATGTTGGTATCGCGGGCGTAGCCATCAACATCTCTAATGTAAAAGGATAATCCGGCCTCGAGCATTGACCTGTACAGGAATTTTCCCAGTCAGTGTAGGTTGGTTTTTCACATCACATTGATGTGGGGCGCGTCAACGTGCCCCACATCATCCAGAGTGTGCTGACTTGACTCGCTTACCTATGGAGTAGTGGTGTAATGACCAAGCGCGTGCTAGCGAATTGGGCCCGGTCATGAATCTGTCGATGAAGTCACTGTAGTTTGCCTTCCATGGATGGGAGAATGTTCCAGCTGATTGAAGAGAAGAAGCACATAAGCACAAGTAGGTTGCTGTCAAGCAGAACACATGACACATGCATGTGCAGCGGACTGTGTTCGTACTTATGACGGGTGCGTACAGTATGTCGCTGGGTATGCTCAAGCCTTGCAAAAGAGTAGAATTTTGCAACTTGAGTACAGCATCCTCCCACACACTGGCAAAGCTGTCATATCCCCTGTGGTGTACTCACAGTTACAGATCTGTCCGCAGTGCTTCAACCATACAGAGACATCCACCCAACCCAACACGCAACACAGCGTCCATAACAACCTACCATGGCTGGTACGGGAAGTCTGCCACTATCGAAGCTGTGTATGGTATAGCAAAGCTTGGGTCCTGTCCTCCAGTGAGTCTCAGTCCGAGGCTGACGAGTGAGTCGGGCTCGTTGTGCGCCTCAATCCCAACGATGTTGCTCACGCCGATGGCCTGCACGAGCCGACGGATGAAGAGCGCGCCTGGCGGGGACGGCCATGGCCGGCTAGGGAAAGCCAACACGGGAATGACGCGAATACCCGTGGCAGCAACCATGCTGGACAAACTCTGTTGAACAGGAGACACAAGTGTGAGAGACCATCATGAGCATAGGGAGGTCAACATGCAACCTGCATGAAAACATGCAAGATGCATGCATGCATTAAGCACACTACTCACTGCTATCGATTCACGTGTGACCATCTCGAAGTTTTTCGGGTCGCAGCTGACAGCTTTGTCATTGTATGACGTGCCCTCGTCGCTGTTGACGCGAAGCAGCGGCCGGTGTCCGTGGTCGCCGAGGTTCCTAAGCAGCTGCGCCAAAAACATGTCTGCGCAAGCACAACAACAACATAAAGAGTGTAAATTACTGTTTGGTGCACACATCATTGAAGACATGAAGCTTTGCAAGTATACGAGCACACAAGCAGCATGTTGTTCATCACACATGCACGTGCATACCTGTGCCATTCTGCAAGTCCAATCCCAAACCTAGATACCTGCAAAGCAAAGGGTCGTGTGTTAACAAGTCTGCGTTGAAAGTGTGCATGTGTGCGCATGCAGGCGTGTCATCATGAGCCTGCGCGTGAGCGTCTTACATGTGAAATTTCACGCGAATGACAAGTGGAAGGTGGGCGGGCGGGCGGGCATTTGTGTGCGTGTGGATGAATGTGACAGTGTGTGTGAGTAGGTGGGGGGTGGGAAGATGGTGAATTGACTGCTTGCTTCTGACCTATGCAGGTCTTTCCAAGCTATGGAGTAGCAAAGAAAATACTCATCCACGGAGTAGTCTGGTTCTGAGAACGTGACAGGGAGCGTTGCACTGATGGGTGGTGCGTACTGGCACAGCATAAAGACAGACAAATTCATTAGACATAAACGCAAAGAAAAGCTAGTTGACCCAACCTATGGCAAGGAGAATCATCCCCCCCCAACCCACCCAACCCACCCACCCACCCACCTTCCCCCTTTCCTCCCACCTCGCAAGAACCAAGAAACCAGACCAAGGAAACAAGCACACAAACATGCATGCACACAAACAATACACGTAACCCACTCCCCATCTCACTTGTCCTTAAGCATGCACAAGCTCAACGGATGTATTCTAGAAGGCTGGGCCAGGTTGGCAGCAAAACAGCGGACAGCAAAACTGCGCCCAAGCGTACCTGCGCAGAGGCTGAGTGGATGCAGTGCTGCAGCACGGCCAGCGCCAGCAGCACGATGCAGCATGTTGTGCTGGATGCCGCCATTCCAACAACAGCTGCGCCCAGGAAAACACGAGAAGAAACAACAGTAGAAGATGAGTCTGTGCGACCACAACGCTCGCAAGTGCGATACGTGCATGCAACTCTGTTGGAAGGTGGACAGCGGGTGGAGAAGAGCGGGAAGGCAGCATGCTGTCAAGTCAGCTGTTGTTGACCACGCTCTCACCTCACCTCAGCTCTGGCCGACCAAGTGTACCAAGGGCAACATGACATGCAATACGGCACGGCTCGGTAGAGCCCGAAGTGAGACTCTATACCAACAAGCTCAACAATAAAAATATTGCTTGACTTATCTACTACAGCCATGTCTGTTGCGTTACGTCCCAACACCGTTGCCGTAATTTGTACGGATTCGGCGACCGCCTCACTGAGTAGTCCCTCATCCAACTCCTGTTACGCATGCCACCGTAACACATCGCTCTACTGACTGGCAGATACGAGCCGCGGCTACCGCGGTAGCCGCGGCTCGTCAACAATAACTGTGACAGCCCGTCACTGATGGGCGTTACGCTAAAGTCAGAACACAAGTTTCAATAAGCTTACACCACTCTACTGATACTCGGTGCTTAAGAGTTAGGCTAGCCTATACTGTATCTACTGCGTGGGAATTTCCTATGCCAGCGGCTGATTGCCACCTCTTCCAGACTGTATTCGGTTCCCTGAGCCTTCTACCAGATGTCACGTGGCGCACGTAGGGGCCTTGTGTTGAGTCCGTCCCTATGTCACATGTGTTGTGTTGAAGCGGGTGCGTTACCTTCGACGAACTCTGTCCAAACAGGGTTCCTGTCACGCCGGCGCGGATCAGGAGGTAGTTGACAAATTCAAATTGCCCGGTGTAGGCCGCTTGCCCGCGTGTACGGATGCGCCCCATTGCGCTTGGAAAAGTTTGTTGGTGACAAGTGGCTTTGCCACAAGCAGTTGCAGCCGGCAACTTGGCGGCCAGTGCGTGCTGTGCCACCGGTACAGCGGGTGGTCTAGGTTGTCTAACCTAGGAATTCATGTGCAAGTGGCCGACTATGACCAGCAAGTAGGGTTGCGACCCTTATGAACTACGGCTTGTTACTTGCGGCGAAAAGTGCTGTGAGTTGCGATGCGTAATTGCAACTGGGTTTGTTGTTTACAGTACATGGTATGGTGATTGAGTTTTGCCCATAGGTGTCGACCCAATCCTTGATTGCTCATACGGACCGTCTGTAACAGACGCACAAAAGCAGTGTGGCGTGACTGCCAGCGGACGTGCGAAAGCACTGCATAGGCTATGGCAACGGCCGTGCACAATGGGCAACGCCTGGGTGAAGCGTGCTAAATATTCAGCTCAATCGGCTACCCGATTGAGACCCGCCACGGGCCGTCGGCCGGTCACGCTGCTCTGAGTCAACTTGCTTTGGATTCTGCGCCGACGTTCTCCCACCTCGTTACGGACATGCCGAGCGCTGTGCTCGGAGCACGATTGTGCTAAGCACTGCTGAGCACGTGCACGCGCACGCGGGCAACTGTCGGTGTGGCAAGTGGACTGTTCGCTGAACAACTCCGTCGCCTCGCAAACGCGCGATGTGTCATCAGGTGGCGCGACATAGGGACTACAACAGCCATCTTACAACTTAGGTTTTGTGTTGTAGTGTTGTAGTGCACAACACGCACAAGACTTGAGTACCGTATTTGCCCGGATAGAAGCCCCCCCTTTTTACAGAAGCCCCTCCCCTTTTTATTTAGGGGGCTTGTACCGTAGAAACACGTACATTACAACCTAAGAAAATTATCTCATGACTGGGGTTGTATTTGGATTAGGTATTTTATGCCTTATTGATGCTAACATCATCGCATTGGCTATTATGGTCATTATAGCAGAAGGTTGAAATGAGAAAAGAATAACTTAAAGTGACTGTGGGTTGTGATGTAAGTGTCTCTACGGTATTTGGG
>RHPI01003642.1:885509-971381 GCA_009103225.1 Chlorokybus atmophyticus
GTGGGGGGGGGGGGGGGGGGGGTGGTCTATTGCACCAGAAGGCCTTTAGTCGGTGCGAGGTACGTTGTGAACTCTGTGAGTCACGCGCATCAAGTGAGACTTGACACTTAAGGCGCGCGATCCGCGCATAGAGCAGCGTAACTCAAGCGTGTATAGAGTGATTCGTCGAGCACAATAGGTCCCGCTAAGTTATGTGGGGGCTTGGATATGTTTACATAGAACCCCCACTTCTTTTCGCCAGGGGGCTTGTATTTGAGGGGGCAGAGCTGTTGGCGTTTTCAGATCACTTTATGATGCGGGCAATTAGCGATCACGTCATAGTGGCTTACTTATTAAAAACATGAATGTGGGGTTACAATCGCTGTAACTTGGAGCGTTTCTATACAAGAGTGTGGACTCGGTTGAGCGGTACTCTTAGATGTACCGAATCGGCAACCGGCACATCTATATACTGCCAAATAAGTACTACGTTCAGCCTACGAAGCTACCATGATGACGATGCAGCCATGGCAGAGCTCAAAGAATACATAGCCTCTCACAAAGCTAAAGGTGAAGATTGATGCCCGGATAGAAAATCTCAAAATTGTTGACACTAAAGAGCCCATAGAGATTTTGCTCGACGTTAGGGCCATAGCAGACCATTCGGATGCCCTCCTTAGCGAGGTTATGCGGAGCTATTGACTTTCTCATATGCTGAAGTATAGTGGCAAAGTGGTCTGCCACGACCAGAAGTTTGTAATGGCTCATACTGGACCTGCAATATCGGAAAAATATGCATGATATGTTTTTCTTAGACTTTGGTGCTGGTGCCGGGGGCTTCTCAACTTATGCTCTAAAGGGAGGATACAACGGCTATATGGTGGGTTCTGAAAGCAACTCTATTACCGGGCTTGGTCTCTTTGTTTACAAGATGAACAATGCCTTCACAAAATTGGTAGGTGTTTGTGCGCTTCAAGTTAATGGGACTTACATAACTTGGTACGCTCACTCTCGTGCTAGCTTGTTTCCTATGCAAGATCAACACAACCATGGGTTCAATCATGATGATGTAGCATCTACTGGGCTACCTGCAGACAAGCCTCCTCGTCGTCTTCCACAAGTTAAGTCTTTTGCCACCATTGCCCAAGAGAATGTGCGCGAGGTGTTCTCTGGCTTCAACCGTAATAGTGCGTGACATATGGCAGTGTTCAATCATGGGCTCAGCAAGGACATCTCTGAACTTGAAGCCGGGGGTACGGAAAGGATCACGAGAGTTAAGCGATGGGTTGGCAATTCATTTCCAAACATCATGGCATGTAAGTTTACTTTATTGTAATGCATGCCTATGATGATGTTTTCAATAAATGCAACTGCCATGATCTGCAAGTGCTTGCAGTGAATGACTACTTGCCGGCTTCAGCAGATTTAAAACATGATGCAAATTGGCAAAACTTGCACACGATGAGCTATGAACAGCCCCTCCCCCTGCTGATGCTGCAGCGATGGACGTGAATGAAGAAGCTCCAGAGAAGTCTGCTGGTGGGCACACAGTTGAAGGAGAAGGCAGGCAGCAGAATGTAGAGGAGGAACATGAACATGACGAGGAGGCTGCGGCAGCTGCCAAGATAGCTGAGGAGGAACTGCACGAGAGGCTCAACCGGCTCAAGGACATGTTCATGGACCTCAATTACCTCAGTGGTGATGAAGGCGAGCCCGAGTCCCGTATGTCGACGCTAATGCCAAAGCCCATTAGCAGTTGCGTAATAAATGCGCCTGTGCACCTTGCACTGAACAGCCCCAAGGAGGCTGATAATATCTAAAAGAAAAAAGAAATGATGTGGAGAATGTGGTGTCCGAGCTCAGGGAACCGCTCACGGTATGTCATAGGCTGCTCTGTTCCTGACTGTGAAGCTACACTCGACTTTGCCGCCATGTGTGTACCCCAACAGATGCAATAAACTAGGGTGTGAGAAGCACCTCCACGACTTGTGCGTTACCCGCTTCATTGTTCAAGAAGAGGTTGAAGTGCAAAAATGTACTGACCACCACCCCGAAGTGTCGAAGACGTGGAAGAAGCTCATGGCAAAACAAGGGTGCATAAGCAAGACACGCAATGTGAGAGGCTGCAACATATGCAGAGACACGGATGGGTGCGCACTATGCTCGCCCCAGTTGCAGCTCAAGTCGTAACCCAAGTCTGTGCCCCAGTCTCACATGCAAGACACTCAAGAGGATGACTTCGTTGAACCGTCGCAAGAGAAGCCAAAAAACTCTTTGTAAACATAATGGTAGAGTTCTACTATCCACCCTCCATGCATAGTGCTCCTATGCAGGAACCTCCATTCGTATGTTAATAGACTTTGTCACGACGGTAACCCTCGACACCCACTTTTCTCTCGCACTACATAATGCACCAGAGACTGTCTTGTTGGTGCGCAGATCACCCAACCCGCTTTCAAACTGCCAGCAACACGCTCCGCCAACCGGGGCGCAGCTCTTATGTCGGCGGATCTCGCAATCAGCCGACTGCCAGCATGGGCGTCGACCATTTAAAACGCGATCCCCATGGCAGCGGGCCGTGTTGACAGCCGACTTAGGCGAGGCCCGTAGTCAGCGTCGGCAGTGAGTTGCAAGTAGACGGACTTGAGCAAAATTGGCGATGGCACCGCCTGAGACTGACCACATCGGCCCACTTTGGAGCCGACGAGCGCCCGAGGCTTGGTGAAGCAGAGCCCCGCAGTACAAGTAGTTCAGTGATAGTTGTGTTATGTGCTGTTAGCGGCCCGTATTCCAACAAACAGTTGTTTTACCCCCGGACTTGCCTTCGCCCGTACACTTGTAAGTGTACACTCTTTGCTCTCATGCTTGTGGCCATTGCATTTGCTGCATGCACACTGCATCATCCTTACAATGCTGCAGTGCTTGCTTGTACCCCATTCACTGTTCAGTTGTAATCGTGCTTGCTCCCACCTGCACACTTGGTGCCTGTAGTGTGTGATCTCGTCTCACTTAGCTGCGTGACTGCTGCGTGCATTCTTTAAGCGTCCTTGCTTAGGCGCTTGTTGACTTGCAACTCACTCCGCAGCGCTTAGTCATCGCTTTGGTTGTGTGCACTCGCATTTGCCTTGTTCGTGCTCTTTGCGCGTGGTGTGCATGCCTCACAGGAGCCAAGGACTTAGCTGGGGAGCACGCAAGGTCATTCAGAGGATTATGACGGGCTGAGTCTGCTACATCTCGGGCAGACGTTGCCTCAGACTCTCCAACAGCTGACAAAATGGGTGTCGACAACCCCCTAAATGATGCAATTGATTGTCTTCCTTCTCTCATCGACCTCAGTTCTGACATCGAAGAAGACATGACTGCCCCAGATGGCAGCCGCAACAATAGCGGGAGCAGTAGTGGCAACCGGAAGCTCGTCTTCACTGGAGCTGCAAACTCTATCTCTTTTAAGGAATGGATCAACCGCTTCAACTCCATTGTCCTCACCGTGAAGATGCAAGCCAACAACAACTTAGATGATCCCGAGAAGTTCCACCTTGCTGCCGACTACTTGGATAACGTTACTGCAGCCGTGTGGCATGAAGTCACCACCGCATACGACCTTTCTAAAGACGAGAAACTTCTGCGCTCCAGCCATGGCCCTGCTCCGGTCATCAGCTACAGAAAGACTAGGCGTTCCACGCGTGCTAACTGTGGCGCCAAAAGTGGTCTTGCGTCCTCCACGAGAAATCACTCGCTCTCAGACAGGTCACGGACATTGGAGCAGTGCGTAAGGCACTACTACCACCACCACTGCACCCTTTATTGCACCAACGGTGCTGGCCAATGGGACCCTTGCGGATTACGCTATTAGGTGCCAAGCAGCTGTTATTGCATACGCCCTTGCATTGACGACGGCTATTAACACCACCGCCCCTCCAGCAGCACGTTAGCCACCTGCTGCTGAGGACCTGGCTACTACAGCATCACCGATGTCATCATGGGCAGATCTTATTACGCGTCTGAACCAATGCCTACACTGCCAACAAGGCTCATGAGCTCATCCGGCTTGGGCGGAAGCACAAAGAAATTCCCGTCCAATTCTACGAGCGCGTCTTTGGGCTGGTTGACAATACCACCTTGGGTTGTATCTTGTCAATGTAAAGCACTTGACCATCATGTATGTGGAGAATCTCAATGAGAACTTCCGCAAGCATGTGAAGACTGATCTGGCTGGTATACCCGGCTACTCGCTATGGCAAGCATACACCAGCGCCGTACACTAGCAAGAAGAGATGATAGAGGAGCAGGCAGCCCTGGAGATGAGTAGCCTATCATGTTAGAGCAGCAGCACCACTCCAGCATCAATCTGCGCCTAGCCCTGAAACCCTCGCGCTGCCCACGCCGTCATGCGCATAGAAGACAACCCCCACCTGACTTCAAGTTGTCATAGGTGCGGCAAGGAAGGGCACTTCATCAAATATTGCCTAATGCAACGAGCTGACGTTCATTGCAACCACGGTGGCATGGACGGGCACCGAGAAGTGGTGCGCTACACGCTGCATCTTAAGCTTAGGGAAGCTCTCGAAATAAACCCCTCCTTAGCTGGTGCCAACAACGGCAACAGGAAAAACGGCTACAAAAACAACAACGACAAGTGGGGAAAGGGGAAGGAGAAGGCGACTCGAGTTAGCAACAGCAAGCATAAGGGCAAAGCTATGAAGATGGCCTCCATTGCCTGGGGGGTGCCCGACCTGCAAAACGAGAAGAGCGTTCACCTTGCTTGGATCGAGAACTTTTGCAGTCGCAAGAATGAACTCGCTAATCTTCTCAATTTTTAAAATCAAGCTGCTTGCTTAGCTCACTCATGGAGGTTCGTTCGTACCATCTCCTCATCCGGCCGATATAACAATCCCATCGCGTGACCAAACACGGTCACCTCCTGCTCAGCGACAACAAGTCAGATCACCAGCGGCAAACCCAGCAGCTCCCTCACCACCAACACGAGCAAAGCTGCTCCAATAAGGCGTAGCGGACAATGCACGTCGTTGGGCACTCATGTAATCACGCTAACAAGTGCGATCCAGAGTGTACAGGCTACCCTTTGGACGCATGGCTAAGCAACCACCTGAGCTGCCTCAGACTGATCAACAGCTGCCTGGCCGCACCCTCGCTCGACCAAGGCAGCGGTGCCAGTCGTCGGCGCAAGGCCCGCCACCTATGGAATGCTCTAATGCAGCCCTGCTGGCACGCTGAGCTTGCTCAAGCTGTAAGTCGAGCAAGCGACTGCACATCCGCAATGCCAACTCTGCAGCTGCCTACAGCAGACTGCCCAGTTTCAGCCTTATGCCCCTACTTCTCAACCTGCACCGGCACATGCATGATTGGCATGCATGCAACTTCGCCAGAAGTAGGATGAACATACACTTGCAACATTTTGCATGCATGCTGCATGAGATGATGGTAGATCATATCATTCTCCACAAACAACAGCCGTATGTAACGCTAAGCAAGCGCTGGCGTTGCCTGTCACAGTGCAGACGAACGTTCCATTGAACTGGGCAAAATTAACTGTGATGCTTGCTGGAGATTATTCCAAGCGAGGGGTGTTGGACCCTCCACGTAAGATGAGCCTGCCAATGGGGATAGGAGAAGGGTGCGGTCGGTGTGAGGGCATGAACAACACGTGTGGTTGTGCATAATTGCGCACACAATGACAGAAGCAGCAACTTGGCATGCGCGCTGACATACACATGCACGCACACATGCACGTTAGCTTGCTAAGTGCCTGCCAAGCTGACCACATGTGTAGTGCTCTGTTAGGAGGGAGAGAGAGAGAGAGAGAGAGAGAGAGAGAGAGAGAGAGAGAGAGAGAGAGAGAGAGAGAGANAGAGAGAGAGAGAGAGAGAGAGAGAGAGAGTACACACCGTGTGTTCGTGCATTAAATCTGGCACGAGCGATAGCGCTTGAAACCTCACCGTACATTCATCCTTTCCAACTGCCAGTCAGTGCCCCTGCGCAAGGCATGCACCATGCACCTACACGAAACCTTCTTGGCCGAAGTAGTTGTGTAAGCTATGCTTGCATCAGTAGAAGTAATTGTTTGAATTTCTTGCGTTCATGTGTCTTGGAAGTACGTATCGACACGCTGTGGCCAGCAGACTAATCGGTGTTGTGCATTTGGGCAGCGACTCTCATCCTTGCTGTTGCTGCTCGTCATGCTGAGGTCAGCGACAAGCCTACGCAGCTTGCGCTAAGTTAGAGTGCGAACATATGCGTAAAATGCCGAGCTAACAGCCGGCAGTTAGGACTGTCGTTGCTCGTGGCGCTGAAGTGGTGGAGGCGCCGGCGGCGGCGAGCGGTGGGTGTTGTTGTTATCTTAGTTGTTGACTTGCTAACTTTGTGCTAGCTAGCTGTAGTGTAAACATCAACAACATTTGTTGTGTTTGTACACGCACAAGCATATGCGGCCGTGCTCAGCAGCGGTAAAATGTAGTCATGGTAGCAGCTGCTACCGTTGCTACGTCTTGTTATCATTCTTATTGTTTTAAGAGCGTGTTGATTTATCTATTCAATCCGCTGCCTCTGCTGCTGCTACAGGTGCCTGCATTCCTGTCATTTTTATGGAGTATGTTGTTGGCTTGGCTGTCATTGTAACAGTCAAGGCCAAATTCTGTGATTTTCATGGCCGTTTTAGGCCTTATTTGTAAGGTACATGTTTTTAATGACTTGTGGCGGATATCGGCGAGTTATGAGTCTGCCGCGGATATCGACCGGGGCCCCAAGACCAGTCCGGAAGGTGCCAGAAAACGGAGGGCCAGTCGAGAAGGGCTCGACCAGATTTCTGGAAGGGCCTGGCGCCAAGTAGTATAACTTGACCATATGAGCAGCAAATTAGGAGATCTTTGGTGCGTTGGAAAGGTCTAGAAGTGTACTACAAGATTCTGCAAGGGTATCTTAGCTTCTAGTTCCGTCTAGCGCTAGAATCGTCTAAACAGTAGCATGTGCAGACTGGTAGGTATAAAAGTGACATTCTACAACTTGCAATACAACCTTTAGCTCCCTAGTTTCTTGTGTGCAAGCTTGGTGGTGGTTAGCAGGGGTTGCTAGCGTGTGCCCACCGGTGTGTGCTTGCTTGTGTGACGATCCAAGGCGCTACACAAGTCGGTGTGTAGCTTCGAGCGCATGCGCGTGCGTACGCGAGTGGCGGGGCGCGTGTGTGTGCTTGGCAGAGGGGGCAAGGTTCCGGTGTGAATACCGTGTCTTGGTGAGAGGGTTGTGGATTGGACCAACTCACAGGTGACAAGGCACGAGCACCGTCACAGTCATGCTAGTGACTGCTGCTGCTATGCTACACAAGCAAGGTCAAGTTGAAGCCACGGCAACAGCCGCAGCCGTTGTAGCCATTGCAGCTGCAGGTTGCCGTACTCTCCACAAGCTTGGCTGGCAGTTGAGGACTGTCGTTGGGGCGCCAACCCACAATCCTCGACAGTCACTAACCCTTCAAAAGTTAGCTGACACTTGAGGACTGTCGATTCAAAATCAAGCTGTTGCACATATTAAAGCACAACTGCATGCACGCCCACATACTCATCCACCTAATTGTGTAGTTACTTAATGCTTTGTGCACATTCAGCACGGCACCACACGCTAACTGATGGGATGGCATGATTTGCATGCCTTTGACGCCAGCTGCTCGGATGAGGTGGAGTTTAGGCTTGACACGTAACAATCACAAAGCGCAAAAGAGAGGTGTGATTATGTCATGCGGGTTGTCTCATCAACCATTGGTGTGCACTCACTTTGTATTGCATGCTCATTCGCAGTTGACATGGAATTGGTCCTCAACAAGCTGCCGGTGAGGCTGCCTTCTTGCTTCATATTGTACTTGCTAGCAGGCGGAAGGTGTTACCCTCTGCAGTGCGCAGTGCATTGTGGTAGCTACCACGCGGAATTCTTTCCACAGACCAGCCCAGGTCCGCACGTTCGGACCAGGGCCAAAACGCAAAGGCGGCTTGGGGTCTGGACCACGGGCGCCTGATTTGGTTCGAAGGCGGGGACCAGGGCTGGCGCAAAAGTAGTTACATAATTGTCACGCTTGGGCTCTTTGACCCGGCCCAGGGCTGGTTGCGTTTCTATCACATTGCGCAACGGACCACTGTGAGTCTATCATGCATGTTGATGCATGGACCAAGGGTGGTCCTCTCGTAGCACAATCTTGCTAAGAAGATCATCGGTAGCGGTCCCATCATGGGACCATGTTTGGTTTGCACTGTAGGACCAGGTATGGTCCGCTTGTAATTTGAATGTTGACCTAAATCGTCTGCACAGATGGTCCCGACCAGTGAGACCAACCATGGCTTTGCTGGTGGGACCATGCCTAGTCCACACCCAGCAATTACTGCGTACCAGCCAAATCTCACTGCATTTGTCCATGCTTGCATCCAAGGACCAGCACTGGTGCACAACACCCGCTGGCATTCTGCACCAATGCTGGTCTATAACCATGCACCATCAACACAGTATCCAATTCTATCATATGGTGCGTGTCTGGCAATGTTGTGACCAGAAGGATGTACAGTTTTTATTATGCTAACTGCAGCAGCATTTTCGTAATTAATACTGGTCCTTAGCGCTCCAGCGCTCATAGACCACCTATGATGAGATTGAGCGCACGCTGCGTACACCACGTATTTCAGGCACTGCATGCACGCGTCCCTCATGTTCGCACAAAACAATTGCAGCGGCACACGGCTAGTGAGATGGACAAGTGCACACCAACATCTGTTACCATAGACACTGCACGCACTTTGTATATAAGCAACACATCCACTGTAAAACATAATGTACAATGTTGAACACTTGCAACTAATACAGCCCTGTTAACTATTTGTTGTACAACGATGCCCTCCCGCTTAGTTCATATTGCCCCACGAAACGGAACCTCTTAGGCTTAGGCATTTTACTTTCATTCGGCATGCTTGCATTTACAATGATGGTGAGTGCGCGCGAGCACACACACAGAGCTAGACTCCTCACATTGGGCAATGTCTCCTTACACACGAGCATGAGCAGTCTACAAATGCCATAGACTGCAGCGTGACTGTTGTGTGCACTAGTCACATCACTTTGTGAAGGGTCAAAGAGCGGCCTATGTCTAAATCCGGTACCTGGCTTTTTTCTTTCGTGTAGCCACCCCTACCGCCGTCTTTTGTGGTGTCCTCCCCAATTCAAGTCTTAGCGATTGCAAATTGCACAACCGCTTGCATGATATGCCGTGTTGTGATGCTGTTCATTGAGTGCTGGTCGCCGAAGGGAGGAGGTGCCAATCTCTGCATCAGCCGCACCTCCTTCTTCCGTCAGAATTCCCATTGGCGGCCAACCTGCGCCTTAACAGGTGAATGCTCAGTGCCACAGCACACAGCCGCTAGTTGCTCCAAGTGCTTATCGTCTACTAAAATCTCGCTATAGACCGAGCCCTGCATGCACGCACTATCAGCACAAGCAATAGTTTAAACACAAAAACGCATATAGCTAACCAACCTGAGGTCTCGCTGGGCAGCTGTGTTCAGTTAAGCGAGTATTATGACCTGGCATTCCCCCATCCAGACGTGCTTGTTGGAGTATAGGACCAAATTCTGCCGTCTCTAGACTCCAGTCAGCTTAGTCTGGCTAAGTACTCATTAGTGTTGAAGTATGGAACCAGATTCTGCCATCCCTAGACTCCAGGCAGCTTGTTCTGGCTAAGTACTTAGCAGTTTCGTACTTAGCAATATATTGGAGTGTAGGACATGGCTCTGCCGCCTTTGAACTCTAGTCAGCTTAGTCTGGCTAAGTATTTATTAGTTTGTACTTAGCAGACTCCAGACCTGTCGAGTTTCCTAACAGTTCTGATAGTCCTGGCAGTTTCGACGGTTCAGGGCTGTATTCTAATTAGGGTTTGGTGTTGACCAGACCTGACTTGTATGACTACTTTGTAGTTAGAAAGGTTATTTGGGTATAAGGGGACGCCCATACACGCTTCTAATGGTTCACTTTTACTTGTGCTTGAGTATGGGGGCGGCAAGGCCTGATTCTGGCGTGGCCTGGATTGAATTTGGTCTGGTCTGGTCTGACTGGTCGTTCTGCTTGCACAAATGTTTGAGGGTGTTGTGTTGTGTATTCACGCCTAAAGAGCTCACATCTCAACTGGTTATGGGCCCATATACGCTAGGTATTGAGCTGGTATAGGCATTTTGGCTGTGCATTTAATTTGATAGTAGCTTTTTTTGAGTCTGTGCTATTCTTGTGAGATTGTGGAGGTCTGGGCGCCTGGAATTGCTGTTTCTGGCATGATTGGGGCTTGTTTTTTGCAGGGGGTTTGCTATGACGACCAGCTACGATAAGAAGGTGATTGAGCCGCTTGGAGATGACAACTACAACACGTGAAGCAGCCGCATGAGGTGGTTATTCGAGCACAAGAGCTTATGGGAGTTCGTGGACCCAGAGGAGGCAGACCCTCTACCCATAGGCCGGAGCGCTGTTTGGAAGCAGAACTTCAGGAAAGCACTTGCACTCATTGGTTTGAACGTGAGGGACTTTTACTTGGTCACATTAGATGCTTGCTTCACTGCTAGGGAGGCTTGGGAGAAGTTACCAGACTCTTTTAAGGCCAAAAACAATGCCAGGCGTGTTCAGCTTAGGCGCGACCTGAATGCCTTGAAAAATGAGTCCAGTGAGCCAATCACCAAGTACATTTTGCGAGCAAGAGAGCTTTAGAAAGACCTACTAGGCGTTGGCAGCGAAGTGAAGGAGTCTGAGGTGGTTTGGGCTATCCTTACAGGTCTGAAAAACGATTTTGGCACATTGATCACGGTGCTAGAAGGTCTTGACTCTGACCCCACGTTGGATGAGATTATGCCAAGGTTGCTACAAGTTGAGCAGAGGCTTAAAGAAGGATGAGGCTTCAAACGGTGGCTTTTGCAGTTTTCAGATGCAGTGGTTCAAGTTACAGCTCCAAACCCAAGGCACAAGGAGCTAGCTCTTCAAACCACAGCAGTTTTTCTCAGAAAAAGCAGGTCAGGAAGTGCAGCTATTGCAAGATGCTTGGTCATTCAGAGGAGAAGTGTTGGAAGAAGCATGGCAGGCCTGAGGGTGTTAGAAAACAAGAAAAATCCATGGCTTTTACTGCTGGTGCTTCAGTTTCGGACCAGAGCTTGGTTTTAGACTCTGGTGCCAACCGCCATATGACCTTTGACAAGTCTGCATCATGCAGACAAATGATTTGTCTCCTAGAAAACCCTAGTCAGACCCTTCAGTGTTGGATGCGCTGAGAAGGGAAGCGTGATGGGCGCTATCGGCCAAGGGGATGTCATCCTTGATTGCCAAGTTGAGGGTTCAACAAGGCAAGTGCAGCTCAAGGATGTTCTTTATGTTCCAGAGCTTGCTGCAAGTTTATTTTCTGTCAAGGCTGCTGCACTTGCTGGTGCTAAGATTGAGTTTGAGGCGCGAAAGGTCTGCATTGTATTTGGGGGCATTAAGAGGCTGGAGGCTTTGAGTTAAGGAGGAGAATTGTACTTGATTCAGGGCCAGACTTTAGTTCAGCATGTCCCGAAAGTTCAGGCACTTGATGCAGCACCTTTGGAGTCTGCTCAGCTCTAGCACAGGAGGTTTGGGCATTTGGGCTTTGATATTGTGGCGTTGGTGAAGGAAGGCATGGTGGATGGCATTACTTTCAATCCTGAAGACTTTCAGGCTGCGAAGGCTGCTTTGTTCGACCCTTGTGTTCTCGAGAAGCAGACTCGGCTGCCATTTCCTCACTCTACTCGTGTGAGAACGCGTTGCTTAAAGCTTGTCCACATGGATGTGTGCGGTCCCATGCCGGTGACATCATTTGATGGAAACTTCAAGTATTTTGTCACATTCTTTGATGATTTCAGCAAGTTGTCCGTGGTCGTGCCTTTGGTGTTGAAGTCACATGTTACCAAGGCAGTCGCAGAGGTTTTCCAGCTGATTGAGACTCAGACCAGTCTAAAAGTTACTTCAATCCGCTCAAATCATGGTGGCAAGTTCGTCAACAACAACTTGAGGGACTACTATTTTAAGAAGGGCATTCGGCATAAGACTACAGCACCTTATACTCCAGAACAGAACGGCAAGGCGGAAAGGCTCAACCGCACGCTCTTAGAGATGGTTAGGTCCATGCTCATTGATGCCAAGATGGAGGACTGCATGTGGCGTGAGGCTTTGCTTGCTGCAAACTTTATTCGCAACCGCTCTCTCGTGCATTCTCAAGCCAAGACTCCGTGGGAGCCATTCACAGGTGTGAGGCCTGATGTTAGCATGATGAGAGTCTTCGGTTCTGCTGCCTTTGTACCCAAGCAGCAACGACACAAGTTGGCTGAAGTCAGTCGCCGTGGTGTGTTTGTGGGTTATGAGACTGGTTGAAAGGCGTGGAGAGTTTTGCTGGATGAAACTCGCAAGGTTGTGGTGAGTTATGATGTGACTTTTGCTGAGGGAGGAGTAGGAGCTGGAGTATTGGGCGTTGACATCACTTTTGATGCCGTTGAGCCTTCAGAACCAGCAGTTTCAGTTGTTTCACACCATGTTCCTGCAGTTTCAGAACAGGGGTTGAGTTCTTCAGGCATATTACACCAGGTTCAGGCAGCAAAAGCCCTTCACCTCCTGACACCACTGAAACCCAACACCAGCAACAGCCAGGAAGGCAGCACCCTTCTCGTGAGAGGCAGAAAACTGATTGGTTTTACAACAAAGCTTAAGCGGTGTTTGATGCACTGAAAGGTCTGAAGGAGCTCAGCACTCATGAGCAGGCTCTTCAAAGTCCAGATGCAGACCTTTGGCAAAAGGCTATGGATGAGGAGATCGCATCCTTGCTTGCCAATCAGACCTGGAGGCTGGAAACTGTTCCGGCCGACATAAAATCCATTCCGGTCAAGTGGGTTTACAAGATCAAGAAAGACGGCCAGGGCAACATTGAGTGCTACAAGGCGAGGCTTGTCGCGAAGGGCTTTCTTCAGCATGAGGGCATCGACTTCAACGAGGTCTTTGCACCCGCTAGTAAGCATACAACTTTTCGGACTTTGCTGGCTTTGGTGGGTCGCCCAGGACTTTGAGCTGCATCATGTTGATGTGAAGACTGCGTTCCGCTACGGCGAGCTTAAACAGGATATTTATGTGCAACAACCCAAGGGCTACCATGAGGGAGAACCTGATGTGGCTTGTAAGCTTGTAAAGGCCTTGTAGAGTCAAAAACAGGCGCCCAGGGTTCGGCACATCCGCTTGACCAAAGAGCTTGAGATTCTGAGCTTTGTTCCCAGCACTGCAAACTTAGGACTCTTCGTTTCTGAACAGCTGCAGGTCTGGCTTTTGGTTTATGCTGATGATATCCTCATTGCTGCCTGCATCTTAAAGGACTTGGAGGTTGTCAAGTCTGGCTTCAGCAAGGCTATTAATGTTTGTGACCTTGGAGAAGCCAAGTACTTCTTGGGCATTGTCATAAACAAGAACAGGCGAACAAGATCTGCCAATAGTAGCCAGGAGCAGATGGTCACCGGATTGGTTGACAAGTTTGGGCTGCAAGATGCTAAGGTGAAGGCAACATCTATGGCGGTAGGAGTCAAACTTGTCAAGTCTGACAGTGAGGCAGATCTGCTTGACACGACTCAGTACCCTTACAGCACTCTTGTTGGGAATTTGTTGTACTTGGCAATCAGCACCAGGTCTGACATTTCCCATTCCGTGGGAGTTTTGGCCAGGTTTATGTCTGCACGTACCTTGGAGCACTGGAAGATTGCAAAGGCTTGTATGCGCTATGTGGCTGGGACTTCCAGTGTTGGCATTACTTCTTCTGTTGGACTTACAGTTTTGGAGGGTTACTGCGACGCAAATTATGCAGGTGACCTTAATTCTAGGCGGTCTACTACTAGCTACACATTCTTGTTGTATGGTGGAGTCGTGAGTTGGCAGCAAGCTTCAACCCACTGTTGCAGGTTTTACTGCAGAGGCTGAGTATATGGCTGCATCCCATGCAGTCAAGGAGGGGCTTTGGTTGCGCAAGCTGGTTGCAGACTTTGGTCTGGACCAGATTGTCATCCCCATGCATTGTGACAACCAAGGAGCTATCAAACTTCTGAAGCACCCCGTTGCTTCAGTCAGATCGAAGCACATTGATGTCATGCATCACTTTGTACGGGAGCGCGTCACTCGTGGCGAGGTGGAGTTCAGGTTTTGCAAGACTGAAGACATGCTCGCAGACTTTATGACGAAGGCTTTGACACCTTCTAAGTTTCAAACCTGCTGCGAAGGTCGAGGCGTCCACTAAGCTGCCTGCGTGGGAGTGTTGGAGTATAGGACTAGATTCTGCCGTCTCTAGACTCCAGTCAGCTTAGTTTGGCTAAGTAGAATTGGCAGAGCAGTCTGAGGAGGAAGAGGTGGTGCCAACTGCAAGAAAGCCGAGGAATACCAGCTAGCGAGACATGAAAATATGTCCTCCATTGAATCATATGCACATCTCATTCGGGCACAAGGAGCGGTTACGCACCTGGGCCCACACGAAACTAGTGCACGGTATCAAGGCCTAATAGGCTACTACTTTAGCAGACATCTATCAGCTCGACTAGCTCCACCACAACCACAACCACAACCACAACCACAACCACAACCACCATAACAACAACAACAACCACCAGCACCACCACGATAGTGCTCATTAATTTTATGCAGGCTTATCGATTGAGTCAGTAGCATCCAGGTATTTGCTTTCAGCTGTAGGCTAGACTCATAGTGCAGCTGCAGGCTGGGCTTATAGGCATCCATACAATGTACATAGCCTGCACAACACATGTGCATAACTGTATGCAGGAATGTATAGCAATTGCATGTTATTGCTTGCCCTGCTTGCTTGGTCTTCACACATGCAATCCCATGCACACGCGCACAGTGCGCATAGTTGTCTTATTATCCGCGGTTATTCAAACTAGTCTATGACGCAGATACAAACACACACATCACACACACATGAATGCAAGTGCAAACATACTCACTTGCTGCATGATGTCCTGGCTTCCAATACATGCGGCGTTAGTTACATTTTATTCGCCATCCATCGCTTCTACCCCTCTTTGTCCATGCAATGCTGCTTATGCTGCTCCCTTGCCTTGGCCCGTCGAGCTTTGTTTTGATTTTAAAATGGTCCTCCATCTGGTCGCTCGCAGCTGTGTTAACCACCGATACGCCTTGCCTCCTCCCCATGCCTTCTTTAGGTAGTCCACTACCATATGATCGTCGGACCGCACCTCTTTTACCACAACAACCCGAGGGGGTGGGTCATCAGGGTCTTCATCTGGAGGCTCATGCGGAAGTCTAAAGTCAGAAATGGACTTGTTGTTGTGCCAAAGCTTCCCGGTGTTAGCATGAGCATGTCTTGAACACTGCTCAGTCCGTTCAGCTCGTGAATTGGCTAAGGCACGAACCTTAGAGATACTGCTACTAGTATGACCTGATATCGATCAGTCATGAGTCTGTAGCAAATATCGAGTCCACTACACTGAGTATGACCAAGCAGGAGACTCCGAACTTGCTCATGAGGCTGGCGCAGCCTGACGCAGCCAACGCCTTTGGAGAATGGCGAGAACTCCGCGTATACCGCGCCTTAGGAGGCGTGGCTTAGCTTGTTGGAAAGCTTTAGCTATAAGCTAGACAGCTAAGCTTGCATATTGGCAATCTGCTGAGTATAGCTCACGCGGTGCTTGCTAAAGTAGACATGTGTAGTTTGGCTGGTATAAAGGCCAGCGCAACTACAAGTTGTTGGTTCGGGTGAAACCCCTTTTGAAAGCTTTGTGTGCACGCCTCGTGTGTATGTTCTAGTGCATGTACCAGCTGTAGTTGGTTAGCACTAGCTCAGTGTTCAACACCCAGGACATCCCCTGGTTCTGGCCACTGGCAAGGGGATGTCGGCTGCAGTCACTCTCAACTCTGTGCTATCATAGTCTCACGCTAATTGACGATTTGCAACATCGCGGTTAAGCAACGCCAAGAGCTTGCGCTGCAACTGGTCTCCATTGATGAGCGTAACCTCATCGGCCAAACGCCGAATGCATTGTGCACCAGTGTCTCTGTCAATCAGGTCATTGCCCATGGCATCACGCTTCTTGGTATGGAGCCGCACTTGCACATGGCTTGTTGACTTCCGCCAATCAAACAGGTAGATCGCATCCACTCGGCATGGTGCGATAATTGGATCCGCCATCTTCATAGAAGCAACGCCTCTGCGTCTGCCAATGCCAATATCAAAGGCTTTACTCACTGTGCATCAAGAGATGCCTATGAGACTTTAGGTCACAGCAATGGAATGCAACTCATAGGCATTGCCCAGTGCCTTTGACTCTTTGAGTCGCAGCAATGGACTGCATAACTCGTGGACACTGGACAGTGCCTATGAGATTTCAAGTTAGAGCTATAGATTGCATAACTCGTAGACCAAACCACACACTTGTAGATGACCCAATATGCAGATATGCGCGGAACTTGCGTATGCCTCAAGGCAAGTTGCCATTAATGTTCTTAACGCGTTTGATTCAAGGCCAAGGGTCCCTAAAGAGGGACAGGCTTTTGTTGCTGCCAATAATGATGCCCTTGTCTCCGATCAGTCATGCATGCTCTAAGTCTAGGAATTTCTCAACAACGATCCAGTGCTCCGTGGCGTGCTTTTGAGTGCGCACTTCGTAATTACAGTCACTACATGCCTCACTTGAAGGCTAGTAAACCTGCTAAGAGTCCGCCATGTTATCATTAGCTCGGTGGCACAACAGCTTTTCCGTCCGCTGATCTTCTCGCACGTTGAGTGTCTACGTAAACCATCTCCTTTATATACGCCGCATGTAGCTGATCTCAAACTGCTTCCCGTTGATGAAGGTGTTGATGTTGTTGGACACAATGCGCTTTGCACAAAACACCAGTACACATTATAACCTCCGTGCCAGATAATGTCCTCCAAGATGTGACCGGCATCGGCCACATGCTCGTTGGGCCTTTTGTTGGTGCCAAACAAGTCCTCCGAGTAGACCCTCCAATATATCAAAAGAGCGTCAGCAAGATTCAACAGCTCCGCAGTCCATCCATGTAGGCAAGAGTTGTGGAGAAGATGCGGATGAGTAAGTGCAACGCGAAGCTGACGTCTTTGGTTGCTTTGTCTACAAGATTGCATACAGCGTATGGCACAGCATACTGCATGAATATCTGCAAATCTTGGGCCTTGGACCAAGCCAGGTGCTTGCTAATGCCTCTTGCGAAATGTGTGCTCCTCAAGTTCATGGAGCGTGATATGCGCATCTGGGACAACTTGCTCTCCACCTTGGCAATGTCTTTGACATGCTTTGAACTGTCTGCACCAAGCAACCTACGAACCGAACTCTTGCAAAGCCCCTTCAGCAACAGGTGCATTGTGTAATTGACCAAGTCGCGGCAACAATTAAACTCGTACAAATTGTAAAAAGTGGGCTCCGACCACTAGGCTATGGTAGCAAAAAACGCTACCATGAGTGAGGTCTGTGACAATTTATCCAAAATTGTGACATTCCTCCCCATTTTAACCCACGGGTTCCTCATTACCCAATGAAGCACATACTAGCCCACGTCGCCGTGGTCATGGCCGTACCACGACCGGTCTGCCCGCGGCCTTTTTACATCCGGCCTACGACCGGTCATAACCGACCGTACTGCAGCGGCCATCCTCACCGCGCGACCTGCCAGCACGGCGCGACCGCTCACGCGGCCATAGGTCAAACTGTCTCGGTGCGCAGGTTGCCAACCTGCGCCTAGCCTAGAGCAAGCCACCCCAAATATTTTTTGCCTTTGAATATGCCTCACTCCCCTACGGGAATTGAACATGAGACGTCAAGCTCCGATACCATTGTAACAAGTGGGCTCCGACCACTGGGCTATGGTAGCAAAAGACGCTACCATAAGTGAGGTTTGTCACAATTTATTCGAAATTGTGACACAGATGCCACAACCGCTAAAGTGGACATTTGCCGGTGATGCCAAACTCCATTGATTTTCTTCAATTCTGGCCACCAAGTGAGTCCACCACGCACGCGTTGTTATATGCATCCTTTGCTGCTCCCTCTGCTGGGGGATGGCGGCAGTAGTAGCAATTGTCACTATAAAAGTGATGAGTACGTGTCCTCGTAGTATCTTCACCCTGCTCAGCTAGCCGGGGCACTTGGTGCTGAGTGGCTTTGAAAAGACAACAATGGTAGGGGACAAGACCTTACACTGGCCTATCTCACATTGTGCTGACTGATCACCCGTCCATGCCCACAACACTACCCGCAGCGTTCGCTTTTTACATGCAATGAAAGCAACGAGCCCGTCAGTATCTCTACATACTTGGATAGGCCCCTGACATAGGCCGCGCTGGGCAGACTTTCATAGACCGCAAGCTGGCAGATATGCTGTATCAAGTCGTCTCCTCTGTCTAGTGCCCAGGAGTCTTTAGGTCACAGCAATGGCAAAGCATAAGTTGTAGACTCTGGACGGTTTCTATAAGACTTTAGGTGATATAGGTGATATGTTACAACCAAGTCATTTCCTACTCGTTGATTAAGCACGCGGCTATCAACATGATGGGAGTCGAGGCCATAACAAACAGTAAAGCCGTTAAAGTAAAGGTTCCCCAAGTCACGCACCAGTGGTTCCAGAAAAGGCTTCAGATTGTCGACAGCGTTTGGGAGCTAATCAGTGGGAACAAAAAGCAAGGCATGACAAAAGACTCTTGTCGGGAAATGTGCTCCCCGCCATTAAGCATAGAGGCACTGACAACGGTGCAGCTGTGCTTCACAGTGGTTTTAAAGCTGAAGCCGTCGGTGTGGATTCGCAGGGCTATGTTGCGAGGGTCGCCAAGAGCTTGCTGTACCACCTGATGGTTGGTTTCGTGGCATCATGAGCATTTAAATGTCGCGTGATCGCCTGCGTTGTAATGCTTCAAGTTGACATCCGAGATGTGGTGGCAGAATGCGCACGACACAAGCAGCTTGAGTTCGTGGCGAGGGTCCCAGCAGTTGCAGTGATGCTACTGCTTTGCCAATACTCAATGTTTGCAGCGGGTACTTGTTCCACAAGAACGTGCATCCATTCATCTTTGTGACGCCAATCCTCCTGGTAGTCGTGAGCGATTAATGGGACAGATAATTCTTGGCGCTGAGCCAGGCACCTATACGTTTGTACAAGAAGTCGCAACATTCTTTGCAAGCCCTGCCGCATCCACCTCCGCACGGTGTGTTGCGAAGGCAATCAACCCATTTTTGGTTGAGTCCGCCCATGTCCCAGTCCTCGTCATCTTCATTGAGTGTGGAAGAAGGCGCATAAAAAAAGCACTTGCATGTGGGACAGATGGTCAGGCGCTGAGGAACAGGCATGCCGAGCGCGGCCAGCAGTTTATCCATGGCGGCAATATCTGTCGCCAGCTCATTCGCGCACAGGGCTGTGCGACATCGTGTCGCCTATGAGGCTGGGAATGTCATCCCGCAACTGCTCATGTTCAAGAAGGGACCTCCAAGGCTAGCTTTACAAGGAACTTATCGGGCCAATGATGAGCTTGATGATTTGTTGACAAGAGCAACTTGACACAAGCATCTTCCAGGGCTGTCATGATTTGTAAATATATATGCAACCACTTCTTCGTAGCAGACTCTGATGGCGGTCGGCTGAGCTCGAGAGGTTGAGTAGGGGGGATAGGCGGTGCCCGCCTGCTTACGGCGATTGCCAGGTCAAGTGCACGCCCTTGCAACTTTTTAGTCCACCATCTATGATGACAGAGTTGGTTAGTCTTCGAGCGACCAAGGCCAATCCACATCACCACGCTATCAGAAACACAAGCAAGACACACGCATGTATGGCAATATTATAAACCGGATTGGCACTGTCCAGAGCCAGCGAGACTTTAGGTTACAGCAATAAAGTGCATAACTCATAGACACTGAACAGTGCCTATGAGGCTGTAGGTCACAGCAATGGAATGCATAACTAGTAGGCATTCAACAGTGTTTGTGCCAATTAGGGCAATGAAATGCATGACTCATAGCCGCACAGCTTACCATGCCGCGGCTCCATTGAAAATGCAGTTACAGCTACCTTGACAATTCCGCTGCTGCTTATACTGCTGCTGCTGCTGGCTCTCCACATGATGAGATGGCTCGTCTGCAATTGATTTACCTCCCGCTTCAGCGATTGGTAACAGAGGATAATACAAAGTGGATGGCTAGCCAGCGGTTGCAGGGGGGTGAGAAGCAGGCTGAGTTACTAAAGCTGGCCGGCAGGGCGCGTAATAGTAGGCGCTTGACAATTGCAAGCACGCTCATAGCTTCACAAAGTTTCAACGATGTCAAAAACTTTTGTGCTGTCTGTATTAGATGTCGCAAATAATAATAATAATAATAGTAATCAGGCTCAAAAGCGAGCTAGCGGGGGCACGAATGTTACTGAGTGAGGAGTCTGCCTGCCCATCCACCTCCATGGGGGACGCGTTGTCACCAACGAGGCCGCTATTAGCAAAAAGTTTGTACACTTCAGCTTTTATGCGGGCAAGAGGTTGCTCTCTTCTTCTAAACTCCAAGTCCTTCTTGCGTAGGAGACCTTGCATTGCTGTGACAACTTGAACTGCTGCCTCCGCTTGCGTAACGCTGCCGGGGTGGCCGCAGGTAGCTGGAGTCCGATAGACTTGTGGAGTCTTTCAGCAATATTAGCTGCTTTCCGGTCAACCATGCTGGGTGCATGCGTAGTACCCACAATAAACAGCTGCCCCAAGGTTACCGCCGCCGCCGCCGAGATTGCAGCGCAAGCCTAAAACCCTAGCAAATGGGCAGGGGACCAAGGAGCCTAGTGCTTACTACTCGTTTGGCATTGGCGCACAAGACTTCGTGAGCAAAGGATCAAGTGAGATGTGTCGTCGTTCCCTGGCAAGATACCCAATAATCTGGTCCAGGTAGCTGCCAATGTACTGCTCCAACCCTGGTCCGTGATTCAAAAGCCAGTGCTTGACAATTGTTGGATGCTGATCCGGGACCATGCATGGTCTACGGGGGCCGCTTACGATTGTACTAGTGCAGCATGGTCCTGCTTGGGAGAACCATGATTGGTCCGTACTGTACATGTCACACGGTGTGCTGCACCAGTGCTGCCCAGGCTCATAGGTCGCAGGGCATGCGACCAGCCGTGGTCATAATGCTCAGGCCACGTGTTGACCAGCGCTGTACCGGTCTACCGACCACAAGGCACGCGACTAGCTCTGGTTCGGTTATTTGGACCATGCCGGCGGGCTCCGAGGCCGGACCACTGGTGATCGGATCCGGTCACGTCAGACCAATCGCGGCACTGGTATGCCACAGCGTACCAGGTGTCGTCTACGGGCCGCATACAATTGGTCCACGCGAAAAAAATCCCAGTGTACCCACTGCGTTCACGTGCAGTTCAATAGAGTGCGCTCCATGGTGCAGCTTGAGCAAGCGCTGGGTCAGTGGTTAAAAGAGGAGCTTGGGGGCTTCATAAGTTTGTGCGAGACTAGCTCGCAACCATCAACTATTGAGCAACAAGCATCTCTAGCACAAAAAAGTCATTGACAAACCTATTCTTTCTGCACAAGAGATTGTGCGCTGATTTTAATGGCTGCCAATCCCTCTAAGCTCGCTGGCCGTGGGAGGAGCAGCAACATCAAGAAGAGTCGCATGTTGCCTAAGTGCACAACGCTGCCACCAGCCTGCTAGCCATAGGTGTGCTTGTGTATGTCTCTATGTCGCATGCACTGTCGCTCACACATGCATGCGTACAAGAGCACCGCACATGCAATCAACTTTGCATGTAGCAAGCTAATGTGCACATGTGTGAGCGTGCATACTGCTTTGCTGCTCCTTCCTTTCTCCATCCATGAGTGTGTGCGCAGACACGCACACACACGCGCTCTGTGCATATCCACACACCGAGCGCACCTTTCTCCTCTCCCCACAGGTAGGCTTTCATATCCTACCAAAACATCCTCCATGAAGGTCAACAGCCCATTGTTGGAAAGGCACCTGAACAGTCTTGGCCTGTTCAGGTGCCTTTTTCAAAAGCCGTTTTGGTTTCAACACGCGCACTCACTGTCCCACTTCCCACTCTCGCTTCCTCCCCGCCCCCTTCTCACCCTAAAATCCGTCCCCCCAGCCTCTTCCCAACATCCCTTCACCCACCCACATCATTCCCTCGACAGCCCTTTCCTCGCAGAGGGCTGTCAATTGGCAGTCCTTTTAACAGCCTCGACTGTAGACTCTGGTAAGTGGATGGGTGGGTGCAACAGTTGTTTGTACAAGTCCTGTGCAATTATGCAAGTGTTCTGTCAGCAGCCTCAAGCTTGCATGTGAACACGTATGCGTACTTGCGCGCGTGCATGCTTGCACGCGCATGGGAATGCGGTCGTGCGCGCGCGCGCGCAGACGCACTTGTTGGCTGCCTGTATACTTTGCAACCCACCAACCTCTCATGCCAGCCTCTGTGTTTTCATTGTTCATACGATGACGGATACAAGCTGGTTGGCTGCTTGTAGAAGGCCTTGGACCTCAAACCCCTGCTGGGAAGACAGTCCTTGACTGTCCTCCCAGCAGTTTCTCTTGACAGTCGGACCTGTCCAACAGCGCTCGACTGTCAAACAGTAACAGTCATGACTTTATCAGCTTGCAAGGTGCGCGCAAGGTCGGCCTGCATGCCGCTTTGCTTTGTCTTGCAACATTAGTTGCATACACAGGCCTCCAAGGAACAGCATACAAACAGTGCCACATGTACCACAACATGCAACACGCACGCACGCACGCACGCGTATGCACACAAGCATGCACACTGACATACACAGCAAGTTTCAGTTTCAGTTACCTTACCCTGCAGCTGCGCATGCAGACCCCTCCCCCCNCTTGTCCCCTACCATTGTTGTCTTTTCAAAGCCACTCAGCACCAAGTGCCCCGGCTAGCTGAGCAGGGTGAAGATACTACGAGGACACGTACTCATCACTTTTATCCCCATTGAGAACCGGGTTCTCAACCCTATCAGCTGGTGACATGCCCGGGCTCGGCCTGGAGTTTCAGAGGCTGTTGCTGCGGGCTCGCCAGCCCGTTCTGCGCGCAGCAGTGCGTGAGGCATCAGTCGTGGAGCTCCGGGAGGCAATCGATGCGGGGCTGGGGTGGGCTGGTGCCAGACAGGAGGTTGAACGCAAGCTGGTTGGCCGTTTGCACAGCTGGACGCTCGACACTGCAGCCCTGTCGACAACCTCGACTGTTGGAGTTCATCGGTGGAGGGCTGTTAGACCATTCAACAAGGTCCATGCAAAGCTTTGTCTGCATGCAGCTGCCCTCTCTGTCTCACATGCATGCACCGTCGCATGTACAGGCGCACAAACAGTGCGACACATACAAGCACGCGCACACACGCATCTGGTCGCACACATGTTGATACAAACTCACACGAACACCCTGCACAGCAACATGTTCATGCGCGTGCAGGCTTAGCAAGTTGCTCTGCACTCTGGCCTAAGGACAAGCTTGAAGTATAGAGTGTAATAGTTTGGGTAGCTCTTCCATTCAATAGCTGTTGAATAGCTTTAATCATATGCAAACACGGTGCTTTGGTTTATCAATGCAGTGCTGCAGGCTGATCCATGCATGCATTGCGTTTGTGGTGAATCAACCAGACCAAGGCTGGTCCATGACTACGACCATGCATGGTCCATACAATCTCATGCGCATGGACAAAGCTTGGTGCAAGTTTACATCAGTGATTGGGACCACGCATGGTCCACACGTTGTCATGTAAAGTACGCACAAGCCATGGTGCCTATTCAAGGACAATGGTACCATTTACGTGAAATTCGAACCATGCGTTGTACCAACCACGGCGCCTATGAGGCCGCCGTCCTTTCAATCCTCTATCTCAATACCCACACCGCCGGTGACAAGCCTGTCACGCCGCTAGCGGCATGACGCTGCAGATGGCAGAGAACTGAATGAGGTCTCATCAGTTGATGAGACCTTATAAATCAATGATGTATTACATATATGTGTCTTGATATCGGACTCACAATTAAATATCACCCTTATAGATAGGGTAGCCGTTAGAAATCTAGCGTGAGTCAATAGGAGCTCAGATATCAAACGATAAGGTATCTAACAATAAGGTACCTATCGTGATATCTGGCTATAGTGATCGTATATATGATATGCGACCCCAAATAGGCTTGAATAGGCAGTTCTACACCCATTGGGACTTACCAAGGCTATAACAAAGTATCATAAGCTTTGATAAGCGAGGAACCGTAGAGGAGAGGTATAAATAATAAATAAATAGTGCTTAGTACGCAACAACTAGCAATGTGTTTCTCCACCATATGCTGATCAGAAAAGGGCGAGCGGGGTCGTCAACAGCTCCTCTCGTCTGCGCCCTCTGTCAATTTTTTTTTAAGCTCAGTGATCTCTTCATACTGCTTGCTCGTAACGTAGATCTAGAGCATCAACCTCATAATCAACTGTGTAGGAAACAAACCCGGACAAACTTGCTTGGTCTACCTGTTTTGTAATGCATGAGGGACAGCAAGGAGCAAGATCGTGCTGGCTCAATGCAAATGTAAACAAATTCTGTCATACCTTACTTCTCCCAACATCAATGTCACCGTTAGAAGCAATGATAGCAACCAACTATGCAAATAGCAATAGTCGCTACCGCAACAGCAAGTGCAACAATCACAAGTCAACAATAATTGAAACAGCCGCAGCACCAGCATGTCATTGCAGCAGCTGTTGGTGTAATCGTAAGTGACTATTGTTGCTGCAGCGGTGGTCAGCAGTAAAACCTGCATTCGCTATAGCACTAACGAACAACGACAACAGTAGCTAATGGCAGCTGCAGCGGCAACAACCGCTATCGCAACAGCTGGCAACGAGTTAAACAGCATACGAACACAACAACTGCTACAATTGTGTACACAATCGCTGCCGCTGTTATGAAGTAAAGACCAACGAATGCAAATCATCGAAAGCTGGTTGGTAATCTAACACCACCCAGTGTGAAACCCACCGCTCGCCGCCGCTGTCGCCGCCTCCACCGCTCCAGCGCCATGACCAACGACAATCCTGCGGTGCCTTCCAGTGGCACTGCCAGCTGTTGAGCAGCAGATAGGATATTTGCAAGCGCATTGCATGCTGACGTGTATGGTCTGGTGCTTAAGCTGATTGCTACGTCAGCTTCGTAAGCCTATTAGCCTATTTAGTAAACTCTACCTGCGAAGCATGCATGCGTCGCGCGGCGCAGCAAGCAAGGTCCATACAGCATACGGACGATAGATTTAGGGTAAAGTGCCCTAATTTCGGGCAAATAAGGTTTGACCTATCATAGCTAGCAGGCTGTTTGTTTTTTGGCGGTGATGTTAGTGAGTGATGTGTAGCTTATCAAATTGGCTACACGTGTATATTTTTTTACGTAGATTCTGCCCAGTATAGCAGTAGTTAAGGCGCGCTAAATGGGCATGTGTAATCCCAGCAGGTCAAATCGACCCGTGACCTTATTTCGGTCACCCATTTGCCTGTGTAGCAGGCAAAATGGCGTCGGCCATCACCGTGGTGTGGCGGATGTAGGGTGATGGCCTTGCTGGCTCTGACAGCTGCATGCTCCCGCCACAGTGAGGCGGCTGTCAACCTTCTTCCCTTTTGGGGTGGCCTGCCAGGATAGCTGTAGGTGGAATAGCGTACCCTGCAGCTGTCACAGCCGCCATCAAAGTAATATGCTGTCTTGCCCCGCTTACAGCCAGTTGAGCAAACCTTTGAGTTGCTGCATAGGTAGGTGTTAGTCAGCACTGTGCATGCATTGCACAACCAGCATCTCACACAACTCACTCACCTCTTCACTATTACCCAGCTGTTCTTCAAGGTAGAATCAGGCTCAATTCCTATCTCGTCACACAATATGATCCTGTCAGGCCCAATCTTCATCACCTCCAGCACCTCCAAACGCTTGAAGTAGTCCTTCACTATCCATCGCTTGAAGAACGTCCTCCTGCTGGCGTCCACTGGCTCTGCTTTTCTCTTGCTTAACTTATGCCTCATCATGAAGCTCCTCACCCATCTCTTGCCAGGTATGCCATCCTTGAATTGGTCTTTTTTGGGGTCGTAGCAGAGTTGCTTGGCAACGTGAAGTTGAACGGCATACTTTGTCATGGCACAACCTATGCCGTTTTTGTAAGTCAGCAGCTCCACCAGCTTCATCTCATCATTATCGTGTAGCAAGGTAGGTCTCCCTGCCCCCCTGCAGTATAGTAGTAAGTGTGTTGCACAGTGTTGCCATGCACAGCACAATCAGCAACTACACATGCACAGTGTTGCACTGCAGTTTACTTGTATTGTTGCACACATGCAGGGTCCTCCACATAGTCCTGGAAGGTGGACTCTGGCAGCCCCACCTCCCTAGCTGCAGCTCGTGCGCTCATGCACCCTTGCTGTACAGCTTGGATGGCAGCTTCTACTTGAGGCAGCAGCTGCTCCCGGGCCTTCCTGTTCATGTATGGTCCCCTCTTGGGCTTGCTCTGCAGCTCTTTTAGTCGCTGCTGCACGCTCTTGTTGGTAACCCGTTTCCTTACCTATGAGCAGCACAGTGCCTGACTGTAAGGCACGATGAAATGCCGCAACAGCAACAACAACTTGGCAATGATGACACCTTGGTCTGAGCCAAACGGTAGAAGAACATAGCATAGGCATAGCATAGTGCAACGTACCTGAGTTGACATAGGCGCTTTGCTTGTAAACTTGAATGCAACTTTGTCTCTCATTACCCCCGTGTGCCCTCAACCCTGCTCACCTCACTTGCACGCGTGCATTGCAAGCCCACCGCTCCTATGCTTGCCTCGCAACACTAACACAACCACAACAGCAAGCCACCGTCCAGATGCTAACTCATACAACTTGCACAAGCTTGCACTTTACGATTGTTGCGGTAGGGGTGGCACACTAATTTTTTTGTTACTCATCTAACTGAGCTGAAACTTTATGATAAGCAGCCTTACGTACTAACCAAAACAATGCGAAAAACCTCAACTTAAAAGCCCGCGCCACTCAATAGTTACAGCCTTCACCAACTCTTAAGAATGTTACGGCGACACTTAAGAGGGGTGACATATTAAGTTTCTCAAATCTTATCCAATCAGCATGAAACTTTGATAGAAGTTGCATCATTACTAAACTAACACACAGCAACAAACCGCATTTCAAAACTCATTCACAGCCAAAAGTTATAACAGTTAAGGACTATGACTCAGCATTTTACCTAAACTAATTATTTTCAGAAATTCAAATCTGCCGCTCTACTTGGTCAAACGGGATGGGGTTTGAACCAGTAGAAGCGCGTTAGCCACATCTAACAGCTCCTAAACCCTCACCGCGATCGACGGCCCACAGCGCTTACAGCAGCCAAAACCCAGGCGTGACCGAAATAAGGTCACTGCCCGAAATTAGGGCACTTTACCCTAGCGACGAGCCCGGCCGCGTGTCTACAAGTGATCGGACCATGGACATGCCTCATGCTGCTGCGACCCGGATATGGTGCGGACACCCATGTGTCACACGGACCAGAACATGGCCTGGTCCGGCTGCGGACCATGCATGGTACAATATGCGGTACAATATCGGGGCCCCGGAAGGACCATGGATGGTCCGTCCCCCGCGGACCAGGCACTCGTGGTCTGCGAGGGACGGACCATGTATGGCCCGCGGCGTCCGTGCAAGAACCATGCATGGTCCTTGAACGTCAAACCGTGTGACAATAGCACATAAGTGTCGCATGTCAAACATGTAAAGAACTGAAAGAGCCGAAGAGGAGGCGTTTCCCTCTCGCCCAGAGCACGATGCATGTGATGATGGTAGATGTACTAGTACTTCTTAATGATGACAATATGACTCTATCGTTGAAAACCCGTCTTTAATTTTATAAATAGCACGGGATGTCATTGAACACCATCAACTTACACGCTGGTTTTGCCGGCAAAAAGCCTCTCACTTGTGTGTATTTTGCATGTGGTGGGGTCCTTTACCACTAGGCAATGGCAGTAAAAGCCGCTGACGCAGCCTTAAAAACATAGCATCCAAATAAATGTGGCGTATATGACATATGTTACAGCATGCTATGCATAATGTGCGTAATGACTTAGACGGCCTCATTCTGCTTGTAGGTTCGGCATGAAGGTTATGATACTTGAGCACGCATGGTGCAAAATTTATAGCTGATGATAGCAGTCAGCAGCACTGATCAAGATGGATAGAGCATTCATGAGGATAATTTGCAACATAAAAGCTAGAGGTGAATAGGAAACCCACAGCTATCACTGGCTGGCATGGATTGGTTACAAACCTCGGGGGTGGGCTGTAAGGCGCTTCGGCCACCATGTCACCATTTCAACGTGGCAGGCTCAGCGCTGGCGGCTGTTGCAGTCAGAAAGCTGACGTCAGCTCCCGCCATGCGCCAATGCTGTCAGCAGCACTTTTCAAGCGCAGTGAGATCCTCTTGGCCGCCTCGGTCACCTATAAATATGGATGCCTCTAGTAAAACGTTAACGGTAACGTAAGTATGCGTGTCCAATGGTACGTACGCTACTTACTCTTACACCAGTAACTCCATGTGCGCAGCTGCGAACACACAAGATGTAACGTAACGTGACATCCGCTATATGAAAGCCCATATCCGCCTGTTTATACATACAGGCTTGTAAGCTTGCCATGTTCTGACACAGGCAGACGTAAGGTTGTTGGCGGCGTTGCTGGGCTGGGCGGCGGCGTGGGCGGCGTGCAGGCTATCTTCTCGGAGGTGGAGGCGGTGCGTGGCAAGCGTTTGTGTTGGGCAGGTCATATGTCTATGGCGATGGCGGTGTCGGCTGCCTCCGTCGTCTCTGTGGCCGCCGCCGCATCAAGCACGTCCAGGCGGCCGCACAGCAGGAGCCTCATACGGCCGCGGCATGCTCAGGTGTCCATGTTTGGTGTGCTGGTCGTCCCCGGTTGAGTGTGTGTGTTATTGTCGGCATGCTTATCTAGTTTGGTTGGCAAGCAGGTTGCGGCTGTTCGGCCTGCTTTCAGTAAGTTGAGCTGCAAGAGGTTGGGGGGTAAGGCGGCGACGAGCATGAGGTACACGGCGGATGCGGCGGAGGACACGCCCAGCATCCGACAGATGTTCCCCCGTGGCACTGAGGGCATTGAGCACGCGGAGGAGATCATGCTCGACTCCTGCTCCACAAAGACAGGCGAGGCCGCTGTGCGATGCTGGGAAGCCTATGACGCCTTCGAGGAAGAAAAGGTGAAAACAGGCGTGTGCCTTGCTAGACGCTTCACGTAAAGTGTCTAGTTGTTATTGCAAGCAGACTGCCTGTTATCAAATTTCAACCAACCGAAATACTATTTCTGTGGGTAATAGAAACGTGCGATGGAGACGTGCGACTTGAGCAACATCGAGACGTGTCAGGAGCTTTCCATGTTGGAAAAGTTTGCGGAGTCGGTGAAGGGGACGGACGCTATTGTTGCCATTGAGAGCATGAAGGAGACCGCGTATGAGTACCGACGCCGCTTCGACTCGCTGCATCAGGCGTTTGCTGCCACTGACACAGACAACAGCGGCGGCATTGATCTCACAGAGCTTAAAGCTATGCTGAGCTCCTTTGACGTCAAGATGCCAGTAAGTTTCTACTGATGTTGCTTAGCAGCGTAGCTACGCTGCACGCATTGGAGGTCGCTTGCATCATGGCTTCCGGAGGTTGTTCTTAATTGTTTTGCCAGCTTTGCATGTGCAGATGTGCATTATGCTTGCCATTTCAGCACCGTGCATGTAGCTGTGTTGAATCTGAATCTTGCAGAATGAGTTGGTGGAGGCAATGTTCGCCAAGGCGGACAAGGACTCCAATGGAGTGATAGACACCGAAGAGTTTGAGAAGTTCCTCTGGCACCCCAAGGGCCTTTTTGGCGATGAGGGCGATGAGCAGGTCGACCCTTTCCTGCGACATGCTGCCAAGAGGCGGGAGGCTGGAGAATGGCATGTCTCTGATTAAGTTGCGCGCCTGGCACATGGCCTTGTACAGAATCAGCACAGCGCTGTCGCGGATGGCCATGCTGCCCTCTCTTTGTGCAGAACATGAGGAACAATTGGCTTTGGACTGCCAGCTTGCCTTATGAGTCATGGCGTATGTGCCATTACCTTGCGTCACGTTACTGTTCAAAGCTTCGCTTCTGGACGCCTGTGAGAAAACCACTCTGCTTGCAAAGTAGCATGCAGTTTCTTGCATTACTGGGGCGTGGAGCCTGGGGACCTGAGGCGTTGCATGCGATGTGCCTGTACAGTGTGTATGAGTTCGGTACATTGATCATGAGCCTGCCCCGGCCGTTGCGGCATACATACCTTCTTGTAGACTGCAGTGACCATGTCATTCATGCTACTGACTGTGTGATGCGTGCACAAGTTTATTATTACTATCAATTGATATGCATCTGTTAGTTAAATTTGAGTAGCAACGCTTAGATGTCTATCTAACGGCCGGTGTTGAGGGTTGTGGGCTTTGTGTGGTTGTTGGTTATAGCTATGGTTGTGGAAGATATGCTTTGCACTGATAATTGTGTCTGATGGTGTACGGGGTATATAGCATAGCACATGATTTGACCTGCTATAAGCTGGAGTCAGCTAGTATACTTGTGCATTCTCATCCTGTTAGCATTGAGTTTTGAACTTCAATATGCCTATTGTTCCGTACTCTACCTCAGATACTACAATTCGGCTTATAGCTGCTACGTTGCACCGCTTATCTCTATACAGCAACTTGAGTAATTTTCCATTTTTGTAAGCAGGCAAATATTTTCCCCCCCACCACCATCAATTGTCTTGTTTAGCGCTAAGAATACTTTCTTGGAATAACCGCTGCCCACCTTAAACAGCTTTCCTAATCTGCGTCTAACCTAGCCCAGCAAATGGGTTCGCCTATCACATCATCGTTAGATTACTTACACAAAACTAAGTCTTTTTGATTCTCTGCATACTGCATGCAGTAATAGTTGGAAACAGGGAGTTTAAGTGGCTGTGCTAATGCAACTTCTTGTAAGCTCTGTTGGTATCAGATCAACACTCTTATCCAACATCCCTGCAGCATTTGGGGTTGCATCGACTCATACAATAAAACCAATCGCTGCTGAACATGAAACTTTACAATGGCATGCAACTTTTCAATCGATGCGGACATAGCTGGCTTACTGCACCCACTACTGTCGTGAGCACAGCATTGCATGTGGGGCTGTAATGACACCCAGTGGCGCGCATTTGTTGCAGTATGTGTAGAGCGTATGCATCGCCGCACATGATGCTGAACGGGGTAAGATGTTTGCCATCATGTACAAGGCGGGGTTTGCTGTTGGTCGCAATGATCAGGGTAGATGTCGTCGCTGCCGCGAGAGACACATGGCAGCGACTGGACATGGTGACAGTGAGCATGTTATACATCCCCAGCCAGCCCTCACAATTCCAACTTGTACTTAATTGGAGGAACTATGCAGCATCATCAGCTATTCATAAACAAAACAGTTGCTGGTGATTGTCAAGTGAGAATTGGTAGCGATACACGTAACATTGTCGGTGCCAGACCTGCAATGAACAGCACACGCTTTACAATGTCACTTCAACTGCATTCAACCACACCAAAAGATGCAGTCAATTTGCGTGTCCATGCCTGACCATACGTATCACACGCGTTGCGAAACTGCAAACGACTGACATCCCATACAAGCTCGGCACTTGTCACTAGTGTGTGCAACTCAATCCAACTCCTCCATGCTGGTGCCTGCATATTCTCCTGCTGTAGCTCCAGGGTCACCGTTTTCCTGGAAACATAAATGTGTGTGCAAACATACCTTGGTGGCCACACCCGCTTACACAGAATGATGACACGACGATGATGAATGAGAACGCCATGCCATCCAGAAAACAAAATCTCACCGCATGAGAGCCGCTCACCCGCTGACGCTTGGCTGGCGAGCCAGATAGGTACGCATCACTCAAAGGTCTTGGCGTTCCCATTGCGGCCTGCGCCTGCAAATCCCTCGCCACCACTGCATTCCATTCCCTGCGCTCCTCCTGCGAGAGTCGCCACAGTAATGTAAGTTTTTAAGTCACATGACTAGCACTTGGTTAAGTGCCTAGCTGCAGACAAGCAAAGTGCTCGCCAGCAAATGCATGCTTGATGTATTGACTGATACAGCTAACACAGTAGCCTGCTGTCAAGCGGTTTAGCACCTCTGAAAGTACGCCGTCGGCATCTTCAGCACTGATGGGTTCGTCTGTTTGGTGCACACCTACCAGATTGTGTCAGCAACCACACATGTACCATGCTGACAAGCAACGAACACATACCTGCTGGCTGCTGTCGCGTTGACTGCGCTTGAGTGTTGTTAGCATTGCCAAAGAGCTGAGCTACCATAGGCATCATACGAGTCATCATGCTAGACAAGTCAGGAGCAGCAGTTGATGGATTGGACGCGGATCCTGCTGCTTGCTGCGGCGCCATAAGCTGCTGCATAACACCATCCAAAGCACCGCTATTAACCATCTGCGAGACCAGCTGACCAATGTTGCCCCCGGCTGCAGCCGAGCTGGTGGTGGTACTTCCGCCTGTTGTTGGTCCACCTGCACCTAGTGCCTGTGCCAACTGACCTACTATATTGCCTAGACCGCCGCCCTGCGCTGAGTTGTTCAAAGCACCGAGCATTTGGCTCAGATCGAGCTGGCCTGATGCCGGCGGCCTCTGTTGCGGCGCTGTTTGGTGTGGTGGTTGTGTTGGCAGCGGCGGCGGCTGATGTTGTCCGGCTGCACTACTGCCCTGCAGCGCCCGCAATGATTCCATGACTTGCCCCAGAGCAGCGTTGGTCTGTGAAGGCTGTCCGGCTGCACTGCTGCCCTGCAGCGCCCGCAGTGAGTCCATCACTTGCCCCAGAGCGACGTTTGTCTCTGAAGGTGCTTGTGCACTGGAAGGTGTGGCTTGGAGAGGCGCACTGCTGGGTGTTGGTTGTGAGGCAGGCTGCAAATGAGGCGCTTCTGGCGCTGCTGCTGATGGTCGGCGACGCTGTGAGGACAAGCAGTATCAATCAAGGAACGCAAGGGCATCACTGTACTGTAAGGTGTAGGTTAACACCAATAGCTACTCACACTCATCCTCATCGGCAGGGCACCAATGCCGAGTCCAGCTGGTTGTTGCGCAGCTGGCTGTGCTGATGCTGCTGCACCTGCTGCTGCTGTTGCTGCTTGAGCCTGAGTTGTGTTCGTGGTTGCTGGTGCCGTGCTGGCTACAGTTTGAGACGCAGTGCTTGAAGAGGTAAAAACTGCAGTCTGTGTGCCTGTAGCTGATGAGTTCTGCATTCGGCACATCATTCTGGGCATGAGTAAGCAGCACTGAAGTGCGACACAGCAAACAACCAGCAGAGCAATTGCTGACCATATCGGGAACCCTTCCGAATGCCATTGAGATCAGAGGTGCTACAGCACCCAAGACAGCTTGTGCACGTTGTGCGTCGCCACCCAGTTGAGGTGCAGGCGCAGCCCCTAAGTTGCGAGGCGGTTGGTCAAGGCGGATCAGTACATACGCGGATACAATGCGCAGAGCATGCAATAGAGCCAACTGCAGAACTGCCGCATGCTATACCAAACTATGCACCTGTGCCTGCTGTCTGTGCTGGTGCTGCTGTAGCTGTGCCTGTGGCAGCACGTGCACCGGTGGCAGACGTACTCACAGCTCCTGTGCTGTCCACCCTAAACACAAACGCGGGGCCTGCAACCCCTGGAGTTGCCCCCGCTGGCCGCGGTGCCTGCAATCGTACCATGTTCATGTGCCGCGCGAATTGACCAGCAGTCTGTCAGACTGGGAGCAGCTTCGAGGACAACAGCACATTCAACAAGAAGTACAAGCGCACCTCAGCACCGGTTGGCACCGCGGGGTTGTCGTTTGGGACTGGGACACCATGAGGTGCAACGCCAGCATCTGAAGTCATGGTCTGGATATGAACCGCGATATGGTGGGGCGGATGCGGCATGCCATTGACAGGCGGGTTGAAACCGAACGCTGCATCCCCAAACGTGATTGGCTGCAAGGAGAAGTAAGATGTCTGTTGATGCCAAGAGAGCGGCAATCCATGCCACAATGCTAGAAACCAGCAAGACAAACTGACCATGGGGATGGTGACATGGTTTCCAGCCGGAGCAATGAAAGCGGTAGGCCTGTCTGGTAGAAGTCGCTGTTCCTGCGCACGGGAGAGGGGGATGATGTACAAGCAGCTTATGCAGACGATGGTCATTCTGCCATGACCAATTGTAGCATACCGCAGGCGCCATGAGATTGACAGCTGTGGTTGCACGTCCAAGCTCCAACAACAAAGCACCCAGATACTGTACGATACGCCGCACGCGCTGCAACTCCGATTGTGCGCCTGTTCGCTGGAACACTTCCATGTGCGCTTCATTGCGCAGGTGCGCACCAGCTCTCTGCAAACACCCCAGAAAACATTGGCACACAATCATGTGGCAGACTATATTCTACGTAGCAAGACTCTACTTACCCCTAATGCTGCTGCTGCACGACCCACGAGGAGTTGTTCAACTCGAGCCATGAGGTTGCCCAGCTCGCCATATGTTGCCCTGGGAGGTGTGGGTGCGGAAGCAGGGGTGCTTGCAGGCGCACTCACTGATGGGGCACCTTGCTGGTCTGAACCGGAGGCCGTCGCGGTTTCTGTTGACACTGAAGGAGCTGCAACTGTTGATGTACCGGTTGACGCAGTTGTTGCAACCGAACTGTTGGCGGCAGGAATGCCGACTACAACATTCACTGCACCCAAGTTCATAGGAACTGCTCCACTTTGGACCACAACTGCAGGTACCCGTACTTCAGGCTGTGTTCCACGTGCTGCTGGCTCTGCTGCAGGAATACTGAAAGGGTCTGCATCGGGTGCCGCATTGCCGGTCTCTGCCAAGATGTGAGACCCATATAAGAACCAGCCTTCGTATGCATGTAAATCCACCTGGATACATGCTCCTGTCGCTGTCAAGCATGCCATGTGGACCACTGGGACACCGTTCTAGGTGACCAAGACACATGAGGCATAAGTGCACAGTCGTAAGCTACACATGGTCTACATGCATGACCCATTCCCACTGCAAACAATTACCTAGTGCAGTCAGCATGGTCTCAATGGTGTCAACAAACCGGTTCATAGTCACAACAGCGTTCGGCATCGGCTGCAAGCAACAGCGACGGATGAGTCAACCACTACGTGGCAACAATTACGACGATTTGCGCGTTATGAGGACATGTGCACAGGTCAGAACTGCCATGCAAGCCTGCAGTATTATCATGCAGTAGCACAACTCTTGCAGCGCGCAACACCATAGGCGTACCTGGCGATGCACAGCAACACGAGGGTGACCAGAATTCATTGTTCCAGGTGTTGGTGCACCTGCCATGGGCACCGAAGTTTCAAACTGCACCTGTACTTCACTTAGTTGAACTTGCGGACCTTGCTCGCCACTCTGAGTTGCAGTTCCTGCAGGAGCAGAACCAGCCTACAGCAACCATGCCAACAAGTATCAACCAAGATGGTCCCATGAACTCCGCCCTATCGAAGCTTTAAGGAGAAAGCCCTGCTTGACATCTGCCCTCATCCCCACACACTGCCAGTGTTCGGCCGAGCCATCAACCACAGATGGCATGATAGATATGTGCGACGACGATGCGACAAGTTTGACAAAGCGTTCGACAAGCTCCATGTATGAGTCCTTCCTCGCCACAAAGAAGCCCGGCATAGACCAAGACTTAGAACAGTACTCGACGGACATTGCACATGTACCTGTGCTGCACCAGGTGCTGGCTGTGTGCCCATCTGATATCCGAGGCCCATGGAGTTCAGCACGCCAGCAACGATCTGTTTGCAGCAAAGAGTCAAACATCTGCGTCGGAGGAACGCAGTCCACAAGACTGTTGCATTCCTTCAACGCATTTTCTATGTAGCATAGAAGGGTGGGCGTCAGCCTAAGGGCACAGGTTGATGACGCACCTGGTTGATGTCTGGCACACCTGTGTAGTCAGGTATGTTTATTGCACCCATCATGACGCTGTGCTGGACACCGTGGCTCTGCTGCTGGCCAGGCTGCGTTCCAGGTGCAGTCTCCTCTGTCTGAGTTTGGCTGCCGGGAACTCTCACGACCATATGGATGACATGACCCGTATCTACATCTGCGCACAGATGAATGGTAAGCATACAAAGCTGTGCTGAATATATATATATATATATATATATATATTCTGCTAACGACTGTTGGTCTATACTGTAGTCTGCGATGGTGTGTTCATCCTTGAGAACACGTCCTCTGTATATCAGCCTCTGGTTAGCGGCGTCCACCTCCGTCAGTGCAGCGACACGCTCCCGCAATTCGGCAACGGCAATCTGGCATGTACGAAGGGTTGGCTACTTCGCACAGCGTGCATGAGTGCATAACTTTGGCGTTTGTGAACGCATGGACATTGGAAGCAAAGACTTACATGGCGGGGTATCTGAAGCTGGTGTTCTTGACCGTCAATCAACTTGACTTTTATGCTTAACTCGTCCTGCTGCACGGAACTTCCCCCAGCGTCGCTACTGCTCTCATTGTTCATCGCTCTGCAGGTTAGCACGTCAAGCAGCATTCACTCAAGGCATCATGTTGAAAGAGAAATATACAAACGCAACAGCACACTCACTGACACTCGATGACCGTGCGTGAAGGTATATGTGACATGGAGTAAAGCAGAAACAACTGATCTTACTTGCGTAAACACTGTACGCGTTGAAAAATGACAGCAAGTGCAAGGCCTCCAGGCCAACTGCAACAAGCATGCAACAAGCCACTCAACGCATGCTTGCCTGTCCAACCACGTACCCTGTTTCCCGTAATTGAACCTCACAGGACTTTTGTTGATACTTCCAAACCCCAAAGATCCCGATCGCAGGTGAACCAGCCAATAACGGTACACTCTACGGCCACCCCACGCCAAGCACGCCGCCGCCTGCTCCTTGTCCTCCTTCACGACATGCGGGAGGAGCGCTGAGCGCTGCGTTTAGGGTTTAGGGTTTCGAGATCAGTGATATCGCTGAGAATTATGTATCTGCCATGTTTTGAATATCGGTTAGCACGTAGATCGACGAACCAAACCGCAAGTGTCGACCGTCGACGTGTCAACTACCACGTGGACAGTTGCAGTTGCCGCCTGCTTGCATAAGCTTACACACAGTCTGTGACACAGACACAACAGTCTTGCTTGCTTGTTTGCTTGCTCGGTCCGCGATCTGCTTGTAGTGGCTGCTACCACAAGTGCACAGCTTGCGGCAAGCGTAACTGTGAACAATGTTGGCAGAGCTTGAGTCAAGCCGCTTAATGCTATGTTGAAGCTGTTGACAGTTTGGTGCTAGCTTGATCTGTTGCAGTGCTGTGCAGTTTAGTGCAGTGCATTCTTTGATTTTTCAGCCATGGACGCCTTCTATGTAGTAGCGTTCGGCTTCCTGCTGCTGGTGTGCGTCGGCCTGGAGTTGGGCAAGCACAGCAGTGCCTCCTCCACAACGTCTTCAGCAGAGAAGAAAGGGCCTGTCAACCATGCCTTCGCAGTCTTTCGCAACAACTACTTGGCGGTGTACAGCCTCATGATGGGTGGGTATCAAAAGGACACAGTTGTCAAGTTGCACTGCACGTGGCGTTGAGTGGTTGTGTCCATTCTCTATGTTTCAAGCTGCACAACTCGCACAACCGGCACGCATATAACATGATGCCTACACCTTGCTAGCCGGTAGGCTCAGAGGACCATAAGCAAGGACCCAACGACAGGCAAAGCGTTCGCGCTCAGCACTGCGAGACAATATCGCCAATGCAAACACTCGTTGCAAGTGTTGTGGTGTTAAGGCTAGAGGTGCAGACAACGCTTGAGTACACGCATGCACACGCACAGCCACCCACACATATACAAAGTCACCTCGTGCACAGCCTGTTCGGCTTGAGGAGGCCCCCGCCGCTGCCGCACGCCATGCAGACAGGGAATTAATACGCCGAGAGCTGTTGCTTCTCACCCTGTTGGGTGTCACTGCTGTGTAACTTACTATCTCATGCGGTTACCAAGTGCGCTGAACAGTCAGTTGGGAGTTGCTTATAAGCCAACTTGCGTCGAGTAGCACACAAGCCTGGCCAATAAACTGACTCACAATTGGAATGTTGGGCAGCTGGAGACTGGCTTCAAGGTCCGTATGTGTACGCTCTGTACGAGCATTACGGTTACGGGAGGGGAGACATCGGGCGGCTGTTCATCGCCGGCTTTGGTTCTTCGATGATCTTCGGCACCCTTGTCGGGTCGCTTGCTGACCGCTAGTACGTGTGGGGCATGCGTGCTTGTCCATGCTAAGGACCGAATGGGTGCACCACACGCTGAGCCTCGTGTTGCAGTGGCAGGAGGCGAGCATGCATTATGTACTGCGTGGTGTACTCACTATCATGCGTCACGAAGCACTTTTCACAGTTCCGCGTGCTTCTGGCCGGCCGCGTGCTCGGCGGCATTGCGACATCGTTGCTGTTCTCCGCATTTGAGTCTTGGCTCGTTGCTGAGCACTTCAAGGTCAGTGCTTAGCTGTCTGCCATGCCATCTGGCCAATAAGTGCGTGTGCGTGCATACCTGTTGGGTTGACACGCTATTTATCTGCTCACACTCACTCCTTGTGCAGCGCAACTTTGATGGGCAATGGCTGTCGACAACATTCTCCTCTGCAATCTTTCTGGGCAACGGTCTTACAGCAATCCTCGCGGGTCTGCTCGCAAACTTCCTGGTCTCGAGGGGTTTAGGCCCTGTGATCCCATTTGATGCGGCCATTGTGTGCCTGCTGCTTGGCATGGTCATAATCGCTGCTACTTGGACGGAGAACTATGGCGACCCCTCTGAGTCCACCCCTCTCTACACAACATTCACGCGTGCCATTAAGACAGTTTGTTCTGGTGAGTTGACTGAACGGGCGTTGAAGGGGAATGGCAATAGCTGTAAGTGGGTCATGTTGCTTGACAATGTGTTCAATTGCTCTGCAGATCAGAAGATTGCCATGTTGGGGTCCATTCAAGGGCTGTTTGAAGGGTCGATGTACACCTTCGTGTTCTTGTGGACACCCGCGCTGTCAGCAGACAACATCTCGATACCGCATGGCATGGTGTTCGCCACGTTCATGTTGTCCTGCATGGTGGGTTCCTCGCTCGCCTCTCGCTTGATGGCGCGTTACACCCCCGAGAAATACATGCAGAGCGTATTTGTCATCTCCTCCGCCGCATTGCTGGTGCCTATTGTGATTAAGGTGAGTTGGAGGAGTCAATGCAATCTGGCTGCATAGCACGGGTTGATGTTCAACCTCTGTTCTTGTAGCGAGTTCCGGGGTTGGATCCAGTCTTCGCCTCCCACGCACAGCTTGTGGGGTTCCTCTGCTTTGAGGCGTGTGTGGGCGTCTTTTGGCCTTCCATAATGCGCATGCGCGCATCGTATGTGCCCGAAGAGAGCAGAGCCACAATCCTCAACCTATTCAGGATTCCACTCAACCTCTTCGTGTGCATTGTGCTGTACAACGTAAGTGCCGATGTATTACCGATGCAGGTGGTTTCTTTGACCGTATCAAATGCTCTGATGCACTGATGCTTGTGCTGGATGGTTGTGGTTACAGGTCAGCAAGTTCAAGCTGTCAAGCATGTTTGCCATGTGCGCAGCCTTCCTGTTCCTGGCTGCAGTGTGCCAACGCCGTCTTGCAGCGCTTGCCGAAAAAACCAAGTTCATTGCCAGCCCACGTAAGAACAATGTGCTTGGGCACATATTGGCATAGTTTGGGCGCACGTGCACACACATGTCTGCCAGCGGCATGACTAGCATATGACAACATGAAGCAGAGCTCTTTATGCATACTCAGCATGCAGGCATGCACATCCTTGCGTCCACACTCAAAACAGTCCTATATCCCATAGTTTGAACATATATTACGTGCACACTACACATAACAACGAGAAGCAGGAGTATGGCATTTGCAAAAGCAGTGCCTGTCTGATGGTGCCTCACTGGATGTTTGCTGCAGAGCATGTGAGGGAGGATCATCTCAAAGAGCGCCTGTTGCCTATTGATGACCGCATTGAGCAACGTAGGTGACTAGCGAAATGATTAGCGGTGATGCCACTTGTAATAAGCAGCCTTGCGACTTGAATTGAATGTAACAGTGTGCATTACTTATGTCACATGAGCTCAGTTGCAGTCTAACCAATATACTGCCTTTGCAAGCCACCTGATGCATTCTCGCTCTATGGAGCGACCTTTATGTACCATGTAGACAGTACAGTACTATACAAGATTGTGCACTACAAACACAATCAACCAAACTCTAAGTGTATACTAGCCAGGACTAGGGTGACGCACTGTCAATCTCTTCTGCACTGGCGCCACCATTCCAGCGCCGCTGGCTGAACATATCCTGGAAAGAACAATTGCAGAACAATTGCATCAACCACTGTACCCATGCAAAGACTACTTGCAAATGCAAGCATACGGCAAAAAATGCATGACGGCACCTAAGGCGCTACCTGAGCAGTGCTTACAGGCATCTCCGCCACAGAAGGATGCGGAGAGAATGACCAGCGGATGGGCCCCTCTATATACTTTGAGAACTTAAACGTTTCTGCCTTCATATACGCTTCAAGACACTCCGCGCTCTTCCAATGTTCAATGATGGCGAGGCAATCACGGTTGGTTGGTGTGCGAAAAATGGAGCCCTGAGGCTCAAGGCAACCATACTGTAAACGAATGTAGTCGCTCTCGTCATACAGCTTCTTCCACTGCGTACACCACACCAGCGTCACTCTCCACCATGTGCTGTCTGTGAGGCGTATAGAATATGCAATGCACAAGCGAGCAACAAGCTGTGTCGACGCCTTACCTTTTTGAAAGCGTGCGGAGACAGCTTCATTCTGGTTACGACCACCACGCGGGAGCGGCCGCCTGTGCCGCTGCCGGTACTACTTGTGCTGGCGCTGCCACTGCCGCTGGCAGAGCTGGACCTGGAGCTTGTGCTGGCGGTGGACACGGGGCTGGCCTCCTCCATGCCGCTCCCGCCGGTGGAACAACCACACGGACAGAAAGCCCCCCTCTCACGACAACAACCTCACCAGCCACAGGGCAGCGTCCGCCCAGTGAGCAGTCACACGACCAAAAACCTCCCCTGTCACAACACCAACTACCGCGTCAAAAGCCACAGGGCAGCCTCCGATCACCTTCTCCAGCACCAACACCCAGGCCCGAGGCAGCCCCGAGGACACCACCTCCAACGGCACAAAACCCTTAAAACCCGATAATCCCCCAGCAGCCACGTCCTGTCACACACAGGAAGCAGCAACCGAAAATATTCCACCGACCGTCACAAGACTCGTCACTCCAGCCCCATGCACCACACCGCAATCGCCCACCGCCCGCCCCCCCCGTCGCCTCGACCACCACCGCCCCGCCGCCGCCGCCGCCGCCGCGGTCGCTTCCACCCTACCCAACGACAAGCAGGGTAGCTGCTCCTGCCGTGTGCGCAGCCGCAGCTCCACCCGTCCGTTCAGCAGCAGCACAGCAAGTGGCTCCTGGCCACCACTCGCGCATCCTGGCGCGTCGCAGCGTCGAGATCGACGGCGCGTGGGAGCACATGGAGTCGTGACCTCGCACGTCGACACGGTCGCGAGTAGGTATCCTAGGCATCTCAGATTGTCTTTTACGGACGTCAGTACCGTGCTTTGATGGAACACAGGGAAAAAGGGCACAAGTAGCTTTCCTGCTGCATAGTTGGTTGGTATTGGTAGGGACTTGCGTTCATTGATACATGTACTGGCGTTCATGACTAACGGTAGTAGGCCTACTTTGTATCTTGTAAGGTGGTAGGCAGGTCGCTTGCTGCGAAGGAAGCGGCTCCGTAATGCACCTTAATCATTTCGTCTATTCTGATTGATAAGGATTCATTCATTTTTTTATAGGCTCGCGTCCGTATATTGTGGTCTGTGGTGCAAGTTGTGCCCGCCATGGAGCACGAGCTTAGCGCGCGCTGTCGCGATTCGACTCCCGATGCGAGACTTTCTGTGCATTGGGTCGCTTTTGTCGCTTTCCCAGGAGCTTTTTTGGGTGACCAATGTCAAAAATGACAATAATCAAGTCTTAATACGAGCAACTTTCTTGTAGGCAACCCTGGAGTTGCCTCCGCGCTGTGCACATGTGGCATGGTACACGTGGACATCGGAATTGCTCTCGTGCACGACACGTAAGCTAGATGGTGCCTACTGAACTTACCGCAATTGATGCGGTACATGTGTGCGTGCAATGCTTGTGGAATAGACAGAGGCAAATGCGGAGATGTGTGAGAAAGGGGAAGATGTGGTTTATAGGATGGTTTGTGCCACTCATGAATGGTCATCGTGTGCATGCTCTCGCAATAATATCACTTGCTGAGCGCGTTGCTGTGTAGGGTGTGCCTCGTTGTCTGCGTGCATGCGTGTCTTCTTTGCCTGCTTGCGCATCATGATCGTTCGATGTGTCTTTGACAATTCTACATGGACAATTTATTAGCATGCATCAGCGATTGGCTGTCTCGTATGTAGTATAAACGAGAGCGCTCTTGCCGACAAATTCCGAGGCCCTACAATCGCTGCTTTTTTATGACTAGCACTCAACGCGTGTGTATAAAAGGACAGGGGAACTGTGTATGTGTGTTGCATTCAGCTTCAGTACAAACAGTATGTACATGATACAGGATAAGCGAGTAACTGATAGGAATACACTGTAATACCGTACACTTTAGCTAAGCCAACCAGCAAGGAGCGCACTGTATGCATAAGCAGAGACATTGATAGGACTGTAGCGCATGGCAAATACAACAACACCCACTCAACTTACCTACACCAAAGGGCTAGCTAGGCGCCTGAAACCATGTGTTAGCAGTGACAACCTCGATGGTGACCAATTCTCAAACACGACACCGCCAACAGGACGCAAGCAACGATGCAGGAGGCGGCACCTGCATGGCAACCATGGTGTAGATTGGATTCGTTACGAAGCAAGCATTGTACTCCGAACACATGCCGTCTACCACCTAAACCCCTTGCAACAAACACATGCAACAAAACAGTAGCAATAGATGTGGCCCTCTAATTCACACGGCTTACGCCAGAGTGCATCTAATGGGGTCCCTACTGGCCACTGCGCTAAAGCACGTGCTACACATGTTAAGGACAGCACAGAGTCCAAAGCGTCTCCGCCCTTATTGGTCACAAGTCTATCTGCGATGTCTTCTGAAACGACAACCCTGTGCACATGCTTGCCATCGAGTGTCTCCAACCCAGTCCTGAGCGAGCTCAATATATGATCACGTTGCGCAGCACACTTGGCTGTTGCACCCTTGTAAGGCTGGTATAACCCTGCGTGCTTCAGCAATGAAGCAGGGCAGATCTCCATGAAAGTCATCAACCCTGAATTTGGTGGCATCATGGGCAGAACTATAGCCTGCTCGCTGGCCACCAAGGGAGCCACCAGGCCATGCAAGCACGAGTAGGTCTGGCGATACAAGCGCAGGTTGTAGGCTGCCCATGGAGACTTGGCAATGATGTCTGTCTGCCGCTTCAGCTCCTTGCCACCCGTAAGCTGCCTGCAGCGCTCCCTGAATGCCTCTGCAGACGGGAAGAGTGCTGAAAAGTTGCCCAGCCAGCTCTGGTAGTCAGCTTCATCATCCATGAACTGCACGAGCAACGACGATGGTAGGCTAAGGGGACAGTCGATGCCGGCGACCACAGGCGAAGACAACCTCGTGAGATAATCTTGTACAGCAGGCAGGACACTACAGAGCTGCATTCCCGAGCCCGGGAGGTCCATGGCAGGTATGCATTCGTTGACAACCACATCTACCTGCGCAGCACCCCCGCGCCTGCGCTTGTTACTGACCGGATATTGCAAGCGCCCTCTTGCAATCCATAGTGCCCGCCCCGCATCCTTTGCCCCAGACCAGTCCAATCCCACCAAGTTCACATTCTCGGCAGGCCACGGCTGGCGCCACACAACATCCAAAGCATTTGCAGTCATCGCAGCAGACTCCTGAAAGCGCTGTCAAGACTAAGTACTGATTGCAGGAAAGCCCAGTAGCTTGTCGAGAATCCCAGCGAAGGCACGCGCATCTCCCACCGGATAAGGCAAGAGTCTGTTGACTTTCAAGTCTTCTACAGTTGTCAGCAAGTCCACGCAGGTAGTGCACTCAAGATGCTTCCGCTCTGCCAGAGCGCCAGCAAGCTCTTGCTGGTGGTTGTCCATCAGCGCGTCATTGACAACCACAATCAGCGGCCGCTTGGCATGAAGCGTCTCGAAAATGCTGCCGGATCCTGCAGATCAAGCCAACAACATAAGCAGGTGACCAAGTTGGCATGCACTGCAATTGCATAGGCGTTGCCTTCCTGAAGCTGAAAGCCGATTGCCTGCAGTGCTGACTGACTCCACAGAACATATAAAGACAACTCAATCACAAACCTGCGTGGCTAATTACGAGGGCAGCGTCGCAAAAGTATTTCGCCAGGGAAGGCTTGAACCGGAACCACTCCACTTCGAAGTCTGGCAGATTGTTGAGTGCTGCTACCTTGCCTTCCTCCTTGGGTGCAATCATGCAAGGGGTGTATGTTCCTCGACCCACCTGACCCACAACCGCACCCGATCTGATACCAACGCGTGTACTACGACTTGGACATGAGTAATTGCGCGTGACTCCATGACATCTAGCCTTGGAGTTTGCAAGCATGCCTCACCACACATCATTGGCAAGATGCGCAGTCGTTCATGCTGGTTGGAGCTACTTGAGTGCATGTGGCATGCATGGCGGGGCGTGATAACATCCAACGAGGGCACTTTCGCAAGCGGTTGCCGACCGAACTGGTACACTACGACGATCGCACTAGAAATCAGGGGAACGACCGGAAGCACACCTAGTGTTGCAGGCAAAACAATTCTGGCAGATTGCTCAAGTTCCGGCAACAGTCAGCATTGCTCGATCCCAAGTGAAGCGCTGTGGCACCTGCAAAATCAGTCGGCGGTAGCCCTTGAGACTCAGCGCCTCGGCGAACTCCGGGGCGTCGACCACGCGGATGAGGGCGTCGAAGCTCGTAGTGCCGACCGTGACGAAGACGTAGCCTCCGCCGCCACCGCCCGCGACGCCGCCGAGCATCACGCCCAGAGCAATGCTCTACCTACCGCCGGCACCGCCCGCAACCGTGAGCGGATGTAAGCATACCAACAACTGTTCTCGATGCATGCTATCAGCACTGCCCATGCATTCCAGTGGAAATTGGGTTGTCCACCCAGCTTGTACCTCTACTGATTCACAGTGAGTCACCTAAGTGAACTAACTTTGAGTGGTAACTACTCACGAGCATGTACATCAAGCATAATTTGCTACGAAGGAATACGAGTGTTGTTGAATTTGTCACATTACATTTATAAAGTTTGCAGTATGTGCCGCAACTTTCACAAGTATTGTGCTTCAACGCGCTTTACAGAACTTGCTTGCGCACGATGGCGACATTACAACACTGTACTTATGGTAACACATGTTGCACGCACTTTCCGCCAGTGGTCACATTCATGATGTGCTATTTATATTATTCATATAATTGGCCCCCTTACTCGGGCTGTTTGCTAACATCATGTGATGTCTTTCAACCACATGGCACACCAAACGCCTACTTGGCAGAACCTACTGCAACCTACTCCACTATTAGACTGATGCATATTGTTTACGTATCAACCAGAGCAACAGCACGTTGCTATGAAGAATAGTCGCCATTGACCAACCCCTTTATTGCAGCTTGACACAGCTCCATTAGCGTGTTGCATTCTCAGAGCATTGGCCTTCTGGGCCATTGAGGTCCGTATTGCACGACACAGAGTACGCCTTCACCACCGCAAGACTGGGCCGTTTTGCAGCGGCAAGCTTCGCTTGTGCAGCTTGCAGCTTACAACATGCCTGCCAAATGCATAAACCGTCAGCTTTGCTACTGCTGAGATCAACCACCTTCATAGCAACGCACATGTAACCCTTATTGCAAAGTCGTAAACAAAAGGCACCTCTATCAATACAGTCAAATAAGAACCAACGGCTAATATTGGACTAGCCCATAAGTGCTTGGCAGGATGTGCTAACCTGCTCATAGGCGCTTTCCAGCTCTTTTCTTGCTTTGACAGAACTTGAAGCGTACATGCGCTCAGCTTCCATACCGGACATTGCCGCCGATGCTGCGCGCTCAGCTGCCTCCAAGCGTGCAAGCACACACTCCAGGTCCGAAGCCGCTTCCTACATATTCACCCGCTGTCACAACATGGTGTACAATGCATGCACAGCGTGTGAGTCACATGCCAGCACTCCTTGCCTGTGCCGCAGCTTCGGCACGCGCCAGTACAGTGTTCACCACCTGCGCTTGCTCAGCTCGAAGCTCCTTCGCCTACAATGCAAGCGCAGCAGCTTATGTAAGCCAGACACAAGCACATTGAGCAAAGCGACATAATCATACCAGCTGACAATGATGTCGTTGACAGTGATACACACACTTGACAAGGCGCAGGGCTCATGTAAACGTGGGTGCACGGCTACAGAAGTTGCCAACACAATTGCAACTGCTTGGCAGATGTCGTTGTAGCGAAGGTGAACACTCATGCAATGTCTGTGCGACACCAACACCTAACCTGCTGATGCCAAGCACTGCAACTATGACGTGACCTACTGCAGTGTACAAACTGAATTTGTGAAATGCCGTGTGAATAGACTTGACGCAATCAACCGGGCAACACATGGGCCTACCTGCTGTTCTGATTCACTTTTAGCTGCTTTCAGCTGGCGTTTCAGTGTGGCCACGCGCGACTTGGCTTGTGCCAACTCCGCTTCAAGCACAGCATCCCGTTCTGTTGGTCGCTTCTGATGGCGGCCTTTACTTTCCCCACCACCGCTGGCCCATGCGAAAGTCTTGATGCCGGTGGCACTGCCCGGACGGGGCGCAGGCCTGTTGTCCAACTGCGGTTGCAGCTGTGGCTCCTGTGGTTGTTGTTGCTCTACAGTGCTAGGACCCCCTGAAGCAGAGACAGGTCTCGATACACTGTCGTCTTGGGCAATCTGGCGTAAGGTGTCCCAGTTTATTGGAGCCTCCAATCTAAGCGCGTTGGCGCCTTCAGGGTTGCTGTTTGGCATAGGGGAAAACTGTACACGCGGAGGTTGTTGCTGCTCTCTCAGTGCTCGCAGCTGCGCGTCTTTGGTGCGCATGTCCTTCACTCTGCAAGTACAGGCCTAATTAAATGCAGCGTGTGGCCAGCAGCGTCAAGCCCCGACCGTGGTGCTACGTACAACATGTACTCTTCGACAGCCATGAGACTACTGTGCAAGCTTCAGAAGGCAACTTACAATTTCTTATAGTCGCTCTCCAATTTGATGTGGTCCATCAAGCTCGTGCGCAGCCTAGCTTCCTGATCTTCTCGTTCCTGTCGCAGTAACTGCATGCCTTGTGACTTCCGTGCCAGCTCGTCTCTCGTCAGCTTCAAGGTATGACTGAGATCTTTCATCTTCTGCTCTTGGGCCAGCCACTCTTCCTATAGAGTCCACATGAGAGCTTGCTGTTAACTGCATTTGACAGCGGCAAACCGCGCAACTGCGACAAGCAGTGCCAACAGTGCAATGCATAAACCCACGGACACAGGCCAGTACCTGAGGGTGCCAAGTCTTCTGCATGTGCTGAACTTGTTCACGAAGTGAACCCTAGAACAGCCCCCATTAGTTCGCATGCAAGTGAGCAAACGGAAACACATGAGATACAAGCATCAGGCCATACGGTCAACATGACATCCGACCATGCTCGTTCCAGTGCAGTAAGCAACAGACCTGCTCGTGACCATTCTTTTGCAGCACAGTCACTTCACGACTCAATTGACGGATCTGCGGCAAGTTAACATGCCTTTCAGATGGCAGCTAACGCCTTCTCAGATAGCGGGATGCAAACAGTACAAAAAAATTCAAAGTGCATCAAGGACTACCTTGGCTTGCAGCACATCATTCTCAGCACGGAGTGCAGCACACTCTTCAGCATCCAGCGCCCGTTGTGACTGCACAGCAATGTGTAAGCTGCTGCTTGCTGCCAGCTCTCATGCCTCATACTGCATGTGCACCTCTACAATGCTGAAACTGGCTTGAAGATGTGCAACTTGCGCAGCCAGCTGAGCTTTAATCGTTGCATCTGCCAAGGCTGCCGCGAAGCCCTGCAGCTCAGGTTCCTTTGCCTGGCGCATTGCTGCAGTATGCTTCTTGTGGGCGAATGGTGCAAAGCTTGAGCAACCCGGCATGGACTGCGATTCGCCAGAGTTCCCTGTTTCCTCAGTGCAAGAAGTGGATCCCGCATTTGCATCCTGTTAAGCGGTCCATGTAAGTTGCACACCAACAGCAAGAAAACAAAGCGGGGCGCAACGTTTCACAATGTATCCTCACCTTGCTTGCCAATTCCAGCAGGAGTTGGGCATTCTCGGTTGCAAGCTGTTCATTCTGCACAGGTTACAAGTGATGTTGTGCTAAATGCATCACCACATATGACAGCAACCTGCCAGGCATGCACACTTGTCATACCAGCTGTGCAAATTCGTCAGCAGCAGATGCTTGCCGTCCTCGCTTTCTCACATTGGCATTTACTTCAGAGTCTTGAGCGCGCTCATATGTCCTACGATCAGTCCCATGCAATTAATGCCATACTGATGCAGATTGCAATTATTCAACAGCGTGTCACGGAAAGGGCACCTTCTTAGCATTAACACTTCCGCCATACGCTTGACAAAAACTTTCAAAGTGTCGTCCAGTGTGGCAACGGTTGTATTCTGCAAGGGCAGCGATGAGTCAGTGTGCACCGCCAACAACACCTGGTCACCTAAAATTTAGTAACTAGCAAAACAGCTTGCAGCACCTGTGTCATGGTGCAGTTTTGGACCACCTCCTCCAGCTGTGCTAGCTGTGCTGCATGTTGCTCGAGATTCAACGCCTGTGAATGACTCAATGCATAAGATGCGCGTCTCCCTGCGTGCGTCTTTGCTGCAAACAGCAAAAAAGCGAACGAACTGCATACCCAATTGCATTCCATGCGTTGCACAGCCTCTTCAGCCTGTTGTGCACGAGCAGCAGCATGATATAGAGCCTGCTGTACATCAGGTGACAAGACCCCCTGCAACACGGGTAGAAAGCTTGGCAAACAGAAAGAGTTTCATTCGAGCTAACGTACTGCCACGCAGCTCACCACACTAACATCAATTCAAATTTTTGGCAGTGCACGAACGCAAAAAGCACCCTACCTGTTGAGACGTTGACGGACCCGGCTGGTTAGCCTGCAAAAATACAAGAATATTAAGGTAATGTTATAGTTAACAGACCCAACGTCCTCTCAACACCACTAAACACATACTGCGCGGGCAAGCACTTCATCTAATTGGCGCCTGTGAGCTTCGGCCTGCATAACACATGTAAGGTGTTGGGCCCCGCAGTGCAACAACAAACACGCGGAAGATCCTGGACAACGAGGATGCAGGAGGAAGTGATTGACAAAAACTTGATAAAACTTGCAGAATAACTCTTTCAACTTACCTGTCTTGAGATAAGGGCACGGGCTTCATTGAGTTGCTGCTCCAAAAATGCTGTCCGGTCATCCCTCTCAGCTAGCTCCCTGCAGAACGCACTGCATAGGTACGCAGGGGCAGTCCGATGCTTGACACTGTCTATCCAGTTCTATCCAGCAAGCACACCTGCGCAGTCGTCCCTCCATGGCATGTTTATCATCTTGCAGCCTAGCCAATCCGTTCTCCCACTGAGCCTGAATGCAACAGCAGTAAGTGACAACGCAAAACCATTGTGCTGTGAACAGCAGATGACACAGCAGTGACCCCACCTGCGACTGTTGTTGCTCACTGTTGAGCTCTGCTCGTAATCGTTTGCTGCGAAGCAATCAGACAACTTTCAGCACCAGAACTGCTGCAGTGAGTTAGCAACCAGCGCGCGCACCAACCTTGCATCCGCATGGCGTCTCGACAGCGCATGCAAAGTCTCTTCCATAGCTTTCCGTTCCAACATCAGCTCGTCTACCTTCTTTTGGAGTTGATCGCATCCGTCCTAGTGAGCCGCTATCAGAGACTGATACTTTGCAAATGGATCAAAGCTGTTCCCCCTACCTACCTTCCAATTGGACAGGTCCAGTTCAGCAGTGCGGGCTCGGTCTGTAAGCTGTCGAAAACTCGAGGTGGCTGCAGCTGCGGCATCATTCTGCAGACAAATCTCTAATGAAACAAAGCGGATCGCGAAATGCGGCTACTAACCACCACCAAGGCTAGCTAACCCACCTTTCTTCTAAGCTCTGCCCTTGCATCCAGCAGGGTTGATTGCAACTTCTCCTTGTCAGCAGCTGCAGCAACCGCAGCAGCATCTGCTGCCTGAATGCGGGCCTGCAATTGCTCAACTTGTCGTTCCAATTCAAGTCTAACTTTGGCGTCAGGATGGTCGTGGGCATTCTGCAAGTGACTGAGTCAGGACAACCACAGCATCGACAAGCTGGCAATGCTTTGCTATGAGCAACATAACATACTGAATCGGGTTGGGAAGTAGCAGAATGCGTATGTGGCGGCACACTGGAGTCTGAAGCTCGCCGCTGCATTGGCCGCGGAGGAGACCTGTGGGCAGCAGCCTTCAAGGCTGCGCGGTCCTCCTGTTGAATGGATATCACTATGGTGCGTGTATGCGGCTGTCCAAGACTAAGCAGAGTTTCCGAGTCGATCCCTAGATGCACAACCCGATGCGACGGTAAGTGCATATGGCACAAGCCAAGAGCTCTCGATGTGTAATTAGTGTTTGTTGGCTCCACAGCCTGCTTGTAAAAGACGAGATTATTCACTGTGCAATCAAGTGTTCGCAGGCTCAACCCGCGCCAGGCACAGCGGCAAATGCACCACTGCAGTTACTGACGTAACCACTCGATCGCGTTGCAGACAGCACACCAATGTAAACCTGACTCGGAGTGTACCACAGAAGCAGTGTACTGTCGAGTATATTGAACGCAGGTCAAATTTGCACAAGGCAGGGAGAAGGGCAGCTTAGACAAACACTACCACCAACCTCAGGCACGGAGACAAGCCCCGAAGCAAGGAGGGCAGCTGCAAGCTGGGACTCTGGCCGCACGCGCACAGACATTGGATTCATCAATGGGCCGCCACCTGGTACCAAACGCCACCTGCAGCCTGCCAGCAGTTTGCGCACTATCTCAACAGCCAGGCTGCAGACAGGCAGCTCGCCTCAGCTAGGCCGACCCCTCCCATCCTCGTGCTCTCACCAAGCCACTACTACCGATCTAGAATAGGCTGAGCTGCCACAGACGCAGCGGCCGTGCACGATCAGCGTCAACGTCAGACAGCTGGCAAAGCGCTGAGCGTTGTGACACCTGTACACGACAGTCCTCAGTCCAGACGGAGCAGGTGCCTGAGGCACGCCTCCACTGACGCCAGCAGCCAGCCCCCCCGCCCCCCCAACGGGTGCGTTATCATTCAAACCTCAACCAAGCTCAGAAGCGCAAGCGCCTGCCTTGCTCAGGAACCAAAAGTTCAGGCGTACAGCGGGGCAAACGACGCCGTCTTCAGCCTCGCCGCCTCCACCGCCACACATGCCCCCTCCAACGCCACCAGCTCCCTCTACGCCGACGCCACCAGCCCAAAGCGTGCTAGGGTTTCTCATTGGCTTCCATAAGGAGGCTTTTCTTGCTGGCCTCCGGTTGCGCGCGCCGATCTGAGAAAAAACCCAGGCGAGCAAAATATCCCCGCGGCCCAGAATATCGGCCCAACCGGCCGGCACTTGTGAACTATGCACCACATTGTAGAGTTCTCAGCGGGCATCCCGACCGGCGAGCGGCCCCTTCCTCCGGTTCGCTCGCGCAGCTACACCGGTTCCAAGCGCCGCAGAGACAGCTCTTTTTTCTGGGACCACACGAAATAGACGCGGGGGTACTTCAAATCATGATAGTAAAGCTGCGCTGCTTGCCAGAGCGTCGATTCAGCCCCGCAGCCGAGCCCGTAAGCCGCACAGATCGCAGCAAAAAGTACGGAATGTTTATGCCGTCCTTTTCCTCTGGAGGCAGACGTGTCACGAGGAAGTTCCGTGCTCGCGTTAACAACGATGGTAAACGGCTCAAGAATGGCGGTGACAGTCGTCTGATTTGTCGTTCACGGAGGTCGTTGATGAGCTGCCGCACGTGGCGTCTGCCGCCGTCGCCTTGTTGTCAAGAAGTGGCAGTGCCTCGTGTTGCTGGTTGAGTGGAAGAAGACACACCTTTCTGAAGGGCTGAGCGTTGTTGCAGGATAAGAAGAGCAGCCAGCTGCTGTGGCAGCATGGTGGCATGGTGGCTGCTGCTCTGTAGTGCGGCAAGCAGGTTGACGGTGGTATGCTGGTGATGAGCATGCTGGCAACAAGCCAAACAGCAGCTGTTTGGCAAAAGAGGAGGAAGGCGCAGCAATGTGCACTGTCGCTTGCTGCATAGATCTGCTACCATCTTAGTGGTCATTGTCCACAATGGGGGCTGCGCACAGAGTGAGGTTCCTGGTGGCGCCTGCAGCTCTGGGGCTGCTGGTGCTGGCTGTGGTGGTAGCTGTCACGCTGGTCATGGAGAGACAGTCGGCGACCATGGTCTCAGTAGCCTCAAGGTATGCTCTGCCACGCACAATAGAGTACTGGGACTGCTTTGATGCTCTGGAGCGTCCATGTGTACACGTTGCGTTGTCAGCCGACATGCTCAGCAAAGCTTTACAGCCCAACAAGCTGTCACGCTCGCGTCCATGCTTAGGGTTGGGGGTTTCATTGTGTCAAGCATGCACCACGCAAGCTGCAACACAGTGGATGACACTAAACTGACTCCATTGGCGCATTGCTTCATATGTACCCGCTGGTTGGTCTCTTCATGGCCTCCCAACACATACCAGCTTGATGCTTGGCCACTTCAGCATGCACCGCTCTTGCTTGCGGTGTTTAGCGTCTCATAGCTCTCCCACGTGCATGCTGTCTGGGTGATCTTCCCTCTCATCAGCTGTTATGTAGCGTGTAGAGCTTGCAACTTGGTCTTTGGAGGTTGGTACCACAACCATATGATTGTTCACTACAGGCGCCAGCTAGTAGAGCAGGGCCTGGAAGGAACAGCTACCAGACCGCTTTCAGCTTCAGCTGCCAAGCCCTTGAAGATGTTCATCAGCCAGAGTGTACATAAACTGCACACAAAGACACAGCAGCCACCCCTGTCAGCAGTGGACCCCACGACGAACACAGCACAGGTGCAGCAAACAGTACAGCTGCCATCCATCCGCTCGCATCCTGCAACGCCTTCAACGCCCTCCCGTGTGCAAAAGGATGGCGTGCATGGTGCACTCAAGACAGCTGCAGTCCCAGTGCTGTCCTGCCCTGTGATGTTTACTGGCGTGCAGTGCACGGTAAGCAAGTTGCAACGGAGGTTGTGAGTAACAGCCTTGGAAGTATACTTGGTTTGAGTTCTTGGCAATGTCGGAGACCAAGTCGGAGACTAAGTCGCGTTTGCAGAAACCATCAGAGCGGTTTTTCCAGATTATGCGGAAAGTCGCGCCAGGGTTCGAAAGCCCTTTTCTAGGTGACCTGGCATTGACAGCTTCCTCGGTAAGCAGAGCTGGACTTATCCCTCGGCTGCCGTGGATATGTAGGCAAGCACAGGGTTGCATGGCATGCTGTGCTGTTGCTGATTACCAACTGCTGCATGGGGTGTTGAGTAATCATGGCTCTCCAGTATGTGCTTCTCAACGCATACACACTATCGGAAACAGCTATGCCTTAACACTGGCCTGCCTGTTAGATCAGAAGCAAAAGGCGGCTGTTCACGTCACTGCCAGGCAAAAACTCGACGATTGAGCTGGCCAGAGTCACAGACAAGCTGCTTCAGGTACGCTGGCACTGGCTTCTGCAACAGTTCTGCACCCTCCATAAATCTGTATGTTGCGATGGCTAAGTGTGCCTTGGCACTCACACAGCAGCTTGTTATCCTGTCTGACAAGTATGCAACTGCAGGCTTTGCCGCAGCATGATGAGGCTTTCCCGCTTTCGACGTATGCGTCATGCGCAATCGTTGGCAGTTCGGGAATTCTGCTGAACTATGCTCATGGCAAGGAGATTGACGCGCACGATGTCGTCTTCCGCTTCAACAGTGCTCCCACGCAGAGCTTTGCACGGCATTCTGGAATTCGAACCACTCATCGCCTGACCAATTCGCGCAACTTTGCGTACCGCGAGTACCCAGATGAGGTATGAGTCTTGGGCCGTCCCTGAACAGCACTTAACTGGCCACCATTGTGTGTTGGTTGTTGCCAACATGTACTTGCTAAGTTTGCTGAACTGAGGTGCAGGTCATACTTGTGCACCTCAGAAACCCGACATCACTTCGGCAGCTGCAAGATCGACGACTACGCCGTAAAGACAGACGCATATATGGTCTGAATCCCAGTTTTCACAGGTAATTGCTCGTCAGCATACTGCGCGTCTGCACGGCTCCTGCAGAAGAGTGCTCAAGGCTGCAATGTATTTGTTCAGGTACATGGACCGGTCTTTCCACTTCTTGAGTACAAGCGGTCTGAACGGCATCATCATGGCCCTACATAAGTGCGCACGTGTTGACCTGTATGGCTTCCACATACACCCGCAACATGGCGCATACTACCATTACTACAACAAAAACGATGTCGCTGCGAATGCGGGAAGAGATGACGAAGAATGGGCTGTGGTGAAGGCGCTGGTCGAGAACAATTTCGTTACGTTCCGGGAACCATGTGTACTGGGTAAGAGTGCAAGTGGTCATCTTGTGGGTGATGGCTTCCTGTCCGCTACTTGGTTATGCTGCTCGTTTCTCGCGCTGTTGCTGATAGAAGGGTTGTGTGTTGTGCCGAGCAGAGTGTCACGACGTCAATCCAGACGTATGTAAGCACTGTCTGGCGCAAGCAAAGGATGATGCAGCTGCTGTCATGCCATCTTGACCCGCGTCATAACCTGCGCCAGACCTTGCCATCTGCGCAAGATACTGTACAGTTCGCTATTCAAAACAATTGGCACCTTTCACCAGCACTTTGCGTGCCTATTGCAATAGGCACGCAAAGTATGTATTCCAATCATTGGTTACAGGCAGCACCCGTCTGTCGATCGACACCAATGGAGTATTGACATAGTTCTTTCTATAGTTTTGGCAGGCAGCGATGATTGTTAATGCTACGCGGCCCCTAGAAGTTCACAGCAAGTCCGGCACACTCTAGCACAGTAGGGGGCATGCAATATTTCCAACCAAGTAGACGAGTGACGGACAACACACCACTGGGCCTAACTGTGCTTTCAACCAGCGGTTGGCATGGGAAATCTGCCTCAATCGGCCATGCCATGAGCACAAGCAGCCTGTCATCACAGCATATGAGGAAGGTGGGAGGTAGGTAAGGAATGTGTCCAGGTAGGTGGAAGCATTCTGTCGGGACAGTGCTCGTGCATGGTACCAATGGAAACGACAGCAGCAGGTGACAGATGTGCTGATGGTGCGCAGCACACCCAAGCGTACCAGTGCAGCTATCGCATGCACCTTGTCTGTCTGCCAACGAGGCATGGCCAACCAGAGGATCACATGAAGCTACCCGCCCTGCTTGCTTGCTGAGCAACCATGCACTTGCGAGCATGTGTGTTCCTGTAGTGTGCGCCAACATTCGCACACAGGGTAACATGCTGCAACATGTGACAAAGGGCTGATGACACAGACTTTACGCCACAAGAATCAGCTGTTGTACACTAGTCCTTGCCAAAGTCTGAACTATAATGAGCACTTGACTCTAGCTTTTTCGCATCGTTCAACTTGCGGACAGCCTGACAAGACAGGTGAAGTTGACAGGTAAGCTGCTTGCAACAACAGCATGCAACATGCAAAAGAACAAACACAACTGCAGTTGACGCTTGCAACATTGGTTGCAGCTTTACCTTCATAAAGTCTTCTTGCGTGACATAGTCGCGCTCATCACGAATTGCAAACATGCCAGCTTCTGTGCACACGTTTCGCAAATCCGCCCCGTTGAAACCCTGGCAGCAGAGTACAGCAACAATGTTCCATATGCTCTTGTCATAATTAAGTGGCGTTTATGATAAGCCAGCCAGCACAGGCTATCCAACACTTGCGAAGCCACTGCTGCATGTCCCGAAGGCTAGGCACTCACCTCTGCCAGCTTCACAATGGCCTCGTAGTCAATGTCTCCGTGCTTGGTAATTTTTGTGGCGTGGATCTTCAAAACATCTGTGCGGGCATTCTCATTGGGCAAGGGAATTTCAATCTTGCGATCTAACCGTCCTGGTCTCAACAGAGCAGGATCCAACACATCTGGCCTATTCGTTGCCATGATCATCTTGACCTGTACCACACACCACAAATGGTGGGTATGTCGGAATCACCGCACAGGACAAGTAAATGTCACATGATACACGAGAATCACCTTGCCAAGCTGGTCAAACCCATCTAGCTGGTTGAGCAGCTCCATAAGAGTACGCTGGATTTCACGATCTGCGCTGGTGCCCTCGCTGAAACGGCGCCCACCGATCGCATCAATCTCGTCCATGAAGATGATGCAAGGCTGCGCAGACAACACTTCAGCATAGCTCCCAACCCTAGTGTTAGTGTCACATATGCACACAATCCAGTGCATAAGTGCCACATACCTGATGGTCGCGTGCATACCCAAACATCTCACGAATGAGGCGCGCGCTCTCTCCGATGTACTTGTCAACAATTGCACTGGAAACAACCTGCATGCAAAACATGTTGATTGCTTGCTTTCCACACAGCCATAAAAATACCTGTTCTCACTGCACAGTTCAGCGTCAACACCAACCTTCAGAAAGTTGGCATCGATGTTGCTAGCGATTGCCCTCGCCAGCAGCGTCTTGCCCGTGCCCGGGGGCCCATACAACAAAACACCCTTGGGCGGCTTGATGCCGACCCGCAGGAACAACTCCGGGTTCATCAACGGCAGCTCTATCGACTCTCTCAAATCGCGAATCTGATCACTCAACCCTCCAATGGCGGAGTAAGACACATTGCCTGGATCTTCATGAAGCATGTTGTACACCACCGGATCCACCTGTGAATAGTGATATGACCCATTGCTTATACCCCTATTTACACATGAGATGCAGCTACATTGTTTGTTATGTGCGCATGCAAACATGCAGAGACCCACCTCGCGGGGCAGTGCTCGCATGATGGTCAGCGTCGTCATGTCAAGCGCAACACGCGTGCCAGCAGTGAGCTTGGTCTTGTCCACTTTGTTTCTGCAACCAACCACATACCGCGGGCCGCTTGAAGCCTTGACGATCACTGCAAGCATGCAAACCCAGGCTTTGTCAGTTGGCTCACGACAGCACACCATGAACATGTCAAGTATGTGGAATGCGGGTCTTACTGCACTGCGATGCATACAGATCGAATGCGTGCAAAACTGATGTTGTGCACTGCAAGCCAAGCATGGCAAACGAGATGTCTGAGTCTGTGGGGAACAATAATAATACAACCATGCTATACTTGTGGGAAATGCAAGCCTCAGGACAGCAGGGTCAGCTGCAACAACATGCAAACATTTGAGAGTGTACTCAGCACTTACATCGCTCCTCATCTAGTTGCCTTAGCACCTCTCCAATGATTTGACCGACGCTCTGGAGTGCTTTGAGGTCCTCTTCCGTCTTGTCAAACTCCGCTTTGGTTGTCTTCACTTGTTCTCTAACTGAACAGCAGCATCCAAGCATGTTGAGTTGCTTGCATAAAGCAGTACAACACAGCAACCAATTCACAGGTCAGACTGCACAACAACACAAAAAAAAAGCGAGTACAGCAGATGGACACGATAGCCAATCTCAACAAATTAGAAGCTCAACGCAGGTTATGCTAGTAGAAACATGCACAACGTCTCAGGTTTGCAATCTGTACAGTCAGCATGCTGTCGGTGTTAACTGCACTGATTGCCTCAAACCAGATGCATGGTCCAGACGCAGGTTGATTGAAACCACAGGAGCCACAGCAGCAACATGCCAATAAATGACTTACACGTGCGAACTTTGGCATCCAGATCCTTGTGCTGCTGAAGCTTCTTCTTGTAGTCCGCTAGCGCAGCTGCCTTCCTGGCCCCTTCGTCCACATCTCCCATAGTTAAAGACAACTCTACAAAATAAGCAGATGTGCGCTAGTACAATCACCCTAAACCAGCAATAACGACGCTCACAGCAATCCAACCAACACCCACGCCGTCACCAACACCGCCGCCCGCAACAAGTTCCTGCCTGCTTGTCGCACAAATTTCTGTTACAAACCCTAATCTGTCGAACGCAATCGACAGACCCAAGTCCGTTCTGGCCTTTCTAAACCGGATTGGAAAGCTAGGTAACGTCACTGACCGAGAGACGGCAAGTCTCGTCACTCAAACGTATCCGCGACACGTAACGCCGCCGGCACGTGTTACTAATTATACGCCGCATCGCCAGGCCAGGCCATTGCCAGACCACCAGGCCATCAGGCTTCCAGGCCAGCGGCGGCGGCGGTGGGAGGCAGTGAGTCAGTCAGTAATGGCTGGACGACAGGATACAGGAGATTTTGGAGGAGGTGGAGGAGGTGTACCACCGCCTAGGGTGAGGACGGGCAGGTCGGGAGCAGGGGAGGGATGGTCGCCTGGGACGCCCCCTTTGACGCCGCCCAGGGCAGGGATGCCGCCGGTGCCGGAGTCAAGCCCTGTGCTGCTATCGACCATGGGTTTAAGTTCTATCAGCAGTGTGACGCCCAAATTCTCGGAATTGCAACAGCAGCAGCGACCGAGGTGAGAGTGAAAGTGAGAGAGACAAACACACGCGCTGAGACAACCACTTACTCTCGCGTGCAAGTGGGTGGGTGGTGTTTCTGGGATAGGAAGCGAGGGGATGTGGGTGATTGGGCGGATGTATACTCGTCTGTGTTTTTACCAACACTCCATCACGCACTCACAGGGCTGACAGCGGATGGTCTCCCAAGCACATTGGTCAAAGCACCACGCCGCTTCTATCCAGCATCGGCCTCAACACCGTCGAGAGCCTCACGCCACGCACAGGACCTCCAGGCGGTGAGTTTGACTCACACCCACACTCATGTAGGAAGGACAAAGATAACAACCATAAATACTCACTCACAATGTGTTGTAGAGTCGTTCATACCGTCGGCGGGACCGCCTTCGTACGGGGCGGTTGGCGGCCACATGCGTGCGCGCACCGTAGGGGCTGCCCCCGGTAGCCCACCTGACCCGTACTTGTACATGAGCGTTGCGGAGACAAGGTGTCCTGACCAGAGCAAAGAACAGGTGTGTCTACGAATGCGTGCAGGACACGCACACGCGCACACATGCAGCGACAATGCTGCAATGTAGCAGCAGCATTGTTGCCACACATACACATGCGCACTTGCGTGTGTGAGGGGTTGAGGTTTGGCAGTACACTGACAAAGGTGGGTAGATTGTGTGTTGTGATACTGTCATGAACTGACAGGTGACGCCGCGAAAGTGGGCAAAGCCCGGTATGGTGAAGGAGCGCAGGGTGGAGTCACCTCTTGCGCACGACAACACCACAGAGTTCAACGAACGCCAGGTGGGGCTGTTGAACATCTGTCAGGCAACAACATCAGCATTCCTCTGTGCTGCTCATTTATCTGTCTGTGTGTAACAGGTTTTGCAAGTTGTGTCGCCAGAGCAAGCCAACATCCTGTTCCAGAAGCAGACGTCGTTTGGGCGGCCGGGCGTTATGAAGGCCTCTGCACCCAACAGCGCTGCTCTTCGCGCACGTACCATCGGGTCTTTCGGTACGCAGTCACAACAATGACAAACATTGCTTTACATCGCGCAAATAGTTCGTCACTCACTCGCGTGGTGACCCTCTACAGGACCTGTGCCCTCTGCGCCACCACGCCAAAACTTGCAATGAACTGCTAGAAAACGCCTTCTGGAGATTGGCTGAGGTTGAAAAAGCAAGCGAGTTGTGCCACACCTTGGACCAAACACTAGCGAGATTGGATGCCAAGTGTTGTGAATCAGGTTGTTATTGTTAGCATGTCAAAGTGTTAGTTGATGCTCAAAGCGGAGTTGTGAGGTGAGGTGGCAGACCAAGTCAGTCAGAAGTGCAGGGTCTTATATAATGTATACATAGTTTACCGGTGCAATGATTTGCCATCTACTGTGCCCGAATACTGCTACAACAGCCCACCTAAAAATGCATGTGCCTTATATATATACAAAATCACACTGCCAGGAGAAGCTACGTGGGGCGTGCGTGCGTGGGCGTGTGCACGTGTGTGTAGGGTGCAGTGCCATTTGTGTCGTGTGCAGACAAGGTGGACTTCATGCACAAATCAAAGTGCTCTCCTTTTTATCTGCATTGTCCCGCCTCTCCTCGCGAGCCTCTTCCCGCCTCATGACCTTCATCCTGAGTCCTTCAGGGAAATACATAACGATGTCATAGAGCGTCTTGGGTGTGGTGCCGGAGGGGTCAATCGCCGTGAACTTGAAGCGCTGAAGCAGGGTGGCTAGAACCAACGTGGTCGACATCATCGCAAAGGACGCGCCGAGACACATACGCGGCCCCGCGCCAAAGGGCAACCACGCGTACTTGTGTCGCTTCGCCTCGTTTTCAGGAGAAAACCTCTCCTGCGAGTAAGAATAAGAACACACTTCAGCACGCACATCCCAACACGAGATATCATACGTGTGAACACAAGCCCCAAGCAACCAGCCAAACACTTTGAGATTGTCATCGTTTCAAACTGCCAACATACACATGGGATGTCACATGTTGCGATGTTGTGCACAGAGATCAACACATCCGTTACCGGGTCGAAGAGTTCGGGTTCAACCCATATTGACGGCGACCTTCCCATGGCATAGCAGCTCATGAACACGACGTCTCCTGCGGGTAGCGTGTGTCCGCTTGGCAGGGTGTCGGCGTCCCTGGCGACGCGCGGCATCAGCGGGATGGGCGGGAACAGACGCAGCGTCTCCTTCAACACCTGCTGCAGGTAAGGGAGATGCGGCACGTCCTCGTAGGAGGGGAGACGACCACCCAACACGGATCGCAGCTCCTCAACAACCTGCAAGTGTATTTCATGAGTGGGTACGCGTGTATGTAGTCAAGGTGTCAATTCAACTCAACCCCGACGCTTACTTTGGCTTCGACTTGTGGGTTTTGGGCGATGCAGTAAATGCACGCGGACATGGTCGACGCGGTGGTGTCGTGGCCTGCGCCCATCACGTCATGCACGTCTTCCCACAATTCTTCATCGGTCAGGCCCACGCCGTTGTCGTCCTTTGCACCCAACAGCACCTCCAAGAGATCCGACGAGTTGGCCTTCACGCCCGCATCACGTGCAGCCCTGCGCTCCTGTGTGATAGAACCACAGTTGAGAACATGTTTGCGCGCTTCCGATGCATCCCAACGTTGAATGACAATACTTACTCCAACGACGCCCATCATGACTTCTCGAATTTCAGCAAAGGCTTTGTCTAGGGCTTTAAGGTTGGGTTCGCCGACGAGCTTCATGAACTTGAGAAGAGGGAGCGGCGTGATGAACACGCGGCCCATGATGGACTGCGTGAGGTTGATGGCGTTGAGCAGCTTATCACGCTCGGCGTCCGCGCGCTCAACCACACCGACGAGCTCGCGGTGCATGCGGTCGATCTGACCAAAGTCGTGGCTGAACGCCACCTGACACAACAACTACCTGTAAGCACGCGCACATGCACACGCACGCACGCACACCAAGCAATGCAGCTGCTGCGTTGGGATACAACACACTGTTCGTGTGAGTGTGTTTTGATGTACCTGACCCACGACATCGAGCGTCAATCGTTGCATTTGCACAGAGACGTCTGTTTCGAAGGGCGGCAGCGTTTGCCAGATGTTGGACATGCGCGCAGCACTGTCGACGATGGACTGCGCAAAGCGCTGCAGCTGTAGCGCATTCAGGAAGGGAGGCTGGCACATCTTCCTGTGCCGACGGTTGTACTCGCCCTGGGAACCAAGGATGCCCTTGTCGTGGAACACAAAGTTGTAAATGTCCTGCGCAACACATCATGCTGAAACTTAGCCTCTTGTCAATGGCCACGTGAGGGGTACAGCAAAGTTGGGTGTGACAGTTCTAGATGGCAAACGGATGTGTAGTGTGCAGCTTGCAAGCACGTACTGGCAGGTAACGGTGTTGGTAGTTTTGGCTGTTGGTGATGGCCACCCACTGCACGGCCTCGGGTTGCATGATGAAGGTCCAACCAGCCTTGCCACTCGTGAACCTGTTGTACGAAACAGGTCAGGCCAAGTGATCTGAGCCGCTGTCGGCATCCTGCAGCGGTAGCCTACAAAGCAACACAAGTGCCCAAAGATGATTCAGGTAATCTAGCTCAAATTGACCTTGCATGCAATGTCCTGTGCGCGCATGCGTGCAACCACGCAATGCTATGCAGCGTGCATACCACAGGCAACACGCGCACGCACATGCATGCCTACCTGCAGACGGGGCCGTAGCGCTTCTCAAATGCGAGAATAGCCTCATGCAGGCCTAGTCCAACGATGTCCCTCACGTCCAGGATGTTCTGCCAGGCGGAGGCTGGGCCAGGGATGGGCGGACCAGCTGTCTGCTGCTTACTGCTGCTTTTGTCAACCCGCTTGACATCAGCAGGCTGAAAACCCTGGCTGCTGCGCTGGTGAAACGGACACTCCGCAGCAGCAGAGGCGGCTGAGGGCATGCCGTTGGACAGTGTGCATTGCGTGGGGGTGGGCCGACTGGTCCGTCTTGTCCTCAACAACGACGGGTTTCGTAGTGTTGAAAGCGAGAACGACCACGAAGATGACGACAGCGCCGTGCCCCGACACGACGCCACCGCCGCCGCCTCCATCCTCTTTTCACACAAACCTTTCCCCTAACGACTCTGTCCCGCTGCTGCTTGCAAGCTGCTGCTAAGCTCGCATTGCCCCTAGCTGCAGCTCACATGCGCTCAGCTCCAACCACTGCCACGCCTGGACCACGCTGGCCCTTTCCAAGACAACCACACTGACAAGCTCGACGACCGCCACCGCCACTGCTACCGCCACGCCCAAGGAGGCCGCCCCTGTCCCCGCTGAGTACAGTCAAGCACATGCATGGGGCAGGCCCAAATATCAAACGCGGTAGCTAACGTGCATTACTCATCAAAACGGGAGGAGACGTCACTGACGACCCGCACATAAGCGTTAGTGCAAAGCTTACCGCACTGTACGTTATGCTTGGAAGGACGCGCAGGTCGCTGTTACGCGAAAGCGAATTAACAAAGCGCTATATATAATACACCATTTCTTGGATATCCACTCCCCTGATTTGCCCGGGAGACCGGTTGGTAACCGCCGGTCATTGAGTCCTCGATCTCGCATTGGATAGAGGACGCGCGCCCGCAAACGGTGTCGCACGCTGCGAAGTCCGGGGAGATCACCGCGTCAGGGCAGCATGTGACCCGCGGCGAGGTTGTCAGAATTGACTTTCCACCGGTCGCTGACATCAGCAAAAAGGGGAATGGGGCTTTTGGTTTGGTAGTAGGTGAGCCGCATAAGCGTTATGTTGGCGGCTGCTGGTTGTTGTGTTTGTTGCACATGACACAACAAGCGGCGAGTTTGTTACGATGTGTGTCGTCGGAAAATGGTAAACCAACATTAGGGCTGTGCGGGATGGAATGCATAGCTAAGCTCGGAGGGCGACGTAACCGCATGCACATACTACCCTTTTGGCGGGGAAGCGGTGCTGTTGTCGCTGGCGTGGTTAGCGGTTGTTGTTGGGAGGTCCAGGGAAGGGGCGGCAGTGTTGGAGAGTAGAGGTTAGGGTTACAAGCTGGGGTTTGTGGTGTTGGAGCGTTGAGGCATGCTGCTTGGGGTGGGGGCACGGGCGACGGCGGCGTTGTCTCTGTCGTCGTCGTCGCCGTCATCATCGTCATCAGATAGCTGCAGCAGTCGCCGGCCTGTGACGTGCAGGGCAGGAGGCGTGCCAATCCCGCCGAAGGGGCTTGTGAAGGAGGCCAGTGCCGCCATGGCGGCCAAGCAGACCCCCCCGTACAAGCCTAAGAAGGGCGCTAACGTCGTCATGGACGACGAGGCCCTCTGCAACGGCCTCAAGACCGTCGACAATGACTGGTACGCCATGCTCACGGAGATGTCAGCCCGCGTCTGGGATGAGGGAGGCCTGGTCGACCCCACAGTCAAGGTTCTCATCACCGTCGCCCTCGACATCAAGAACGGTGCGTGTTCACATTGGTTTACACATCCACACATCCACATGCAATGAAATGCGGTTTGCATCGCACACATCTGGGGACTTGACAGACATTGCGGATGGGATTGCGTGCTGCAGTGTGCATGCAAACCCTCTTTCAATGCCACGCATTCTGCATCACAGTTGTCACTTGCCACGCATTGGTGTTGGAACTGTGTGTGCTGCATTATGCCAGCAAACCCCCTCCCTCATGCAATGCAGGTGTTGTTGGCCAGCCCTTTGAGCCGCACGTGCGCATGGCGCTGAGGCGGGGTATCAGCTTCGCCCAGCTGCGGGAGCTCTGCCTCATGGTGTCCATGTACGCCGGCATCAACCGCACCCCCGCTGCGTATGCAGAGCTGAAACGAATTGAGGCCAGCATCAAAGACCCAGTAAGCTGTGTGAAGTGTACTGCATTACATGTCAACTGCATTGTATAGCTGTAGTTGCATGCATGACTGTGATCAATGTCAGTGTGGCAAAGAGTTTTTTGATGGTGCTCTAGAGCATCGTAATGCACAGTCTGCAGCGTCAAACGCATCAACGCGTTGTGTGTTAATTGCATGCACTGCGTTGTGGTTGCAGCCGCCAACACCGGAGCTGCCCGGTGTGTCGGGCAACGTTGTGAAGGACGACGAGGGTTTGTGCGCGGGTCTGGCGACAGTGGACGCGGAATGGTTCCGCATGCTATCTATGATGGCTGACCACGTGTGGCCCGAGAACAGCCTGTTGGAGCCGACGATGAAGGAGTGGGTCACGCTCGCATTCGACATTCAGAACGGAGTTGTCGGGCAGCCCTTTGAGCCTCACGTCCGCATGCTCGTTCGCCGCGGCGTCAACTTCGCGCAGATTCGCGAGGTTGTCCTCATGTGCGCCATGTACATGGGCGTCAACCGCACACCCGCAGCCTATGCCGAGCTCAAGCGAATCGAAGCCGCGGTATGCGCCGGCAAGTAGGTGATGTTGCCTAGCGGATTGCCTAGGTCAGTTGCTTATTGTGTGGCTTGGTATAACGCACCTATCCTTGTTGTCGCGTGACTTCCTTGCCTTGTTGATAAGGACTTGTGGTATTGCCATGTGTTCAACGCGCTGCAAGTGGCAGCCGGCTGCTACCACCAGTTGGAAGTTGACGTTGAGTGAAAGTAACTTAAGGTTGTGAGGACATGACTACTGGTAGTATGTAGTGCCTGGGTTGTACTAGGAGAATATCCTAAATACATCTGTCCAAAACATGTGGCATAGCTACAGTTATGATGTAGCAGCTTATGGCAGGCCTCCACCATTCCAAGCAGCTTGAGCACATGCAAAAGTGTGTGAGCATGTAGCCAACAGCCACAACAATTGACCAACTCGACCACCTGGCGAAGCCACACACATGCGTGCTATCTACTCGCTACCCCTTACTCTACCACTACCGCACCTTTGTGCATCAGGCATGCATCCACGACGGTCTGAATCACCTGCATGCATAGTATGTGTATGTCGACGCACGGATGATAGTCTTAAGATTTTGACAATGAAATCAGAGTATGAACTGATGCATTACATGTCACGTCATACTCATTTGTATACGAAGCATTTTGATGGAAGATAGTGAATTAAAGGGACATGCTGCACAGGATGTTGCCCATCACTTCAATGTATTGCAGAGGTAGGCTGCCGTTGCACTACATCCGCAACTCTGCTTGGTGATCGTGTACACGCGCATTTCATGTCAAGAGTCTTAGCAAAAGGCAATCTTGTAGCATACTCTTTGGGCTAGGCTAAGCCGTTGGACGATTGCTTGGCTTGTGCTAGAAATTCTTGCTTCTTGTCACAATGGCATCAAGTTGATGTGTTTGCGTATCATTTTTTCATTACAATGCAAGCGTTGAGTGTCGTGCCTCCCTGATACATGCATCATTTCAACCAAACCACATTATGTGATGCATTGGATTGCACATAAGTCAAGCAGGTCACATGCATTTTTTTAGAATCATTGCATTTGCGTATGCCGACTCCACAACGTGACAAAATGCAAACATAACCCATATAAAAATGCGTGAGTTACATACAATGTACATCCATAAGCATCATCTTGATGCATTGAATGCATTATGAGATCGTCCCCGTCTTGTTTTATGACTGACACTTATACAAGCCCATACACAGCTGGTGCCAGTTTTTGTTATTGAGCAACACATGTCCACATAAATCGACACAAGAAGCAACTTACATTGGTCAATGCAGCCTTACTTTAAGTGTCACTTGTATAGCATGATGCATGATGCATGATGTATTAAGGTTTTGAGGCAAAAAGCATCAATATTGAGCCGATAACCATACAAGCCATCACGATCACATTAGCAGCGAACACTACAGCAGCATAAGTGTTAGCAATGCGCTGCCAAGCAACGCTGAGTGGCCCTGGCCTCTCAGGAACACTTAAAGCGGAGCAACTTGCACAATTTGTACGATGACACATTTGACCTGCAAAATTCATACAATTGTGCGCTTCAGGTTGCGTACTTCATTTACTATAGTAAAGCATTCAAATGATCAGATTTATGCATGTATACAAACTGCAACAACATCGTGCTTTGTGAGAAGTAGTGAAAAGCAAGCTCTTTGACCATACATCAATGTACACAATGTTTAACATTAAGTACATACACGCTGTAGATTTTAATATATACAATCAATTGAAGTGAAAATGCATATGCACTTGTATATGTAAACCGGCACTGTGTACAATGAATGTAAATTTTAGTTTGATGCTGTTGCTTGCACATGATGTGATTCACTTTAGCAGAACACCGCAACATGAGTATATCTGCCATCTCTCTGCGCTTCGCAACTTGTTCCGAGTAAGTGACTTTTGCTATGACACTCTGCCTGTCGTGCCGGTAAAGGACTTAAGATGTAATGTCTTGGGATATGATAATATGCAAGTAAATAACGGACTGTGAGCTGGTTGTAAGCATGAGGTAGTTGGATTTTCTGAAGCAAATCTATACAATTATTTTTGTTGGAACTGTGATGGGATGATACTACTATCATCTGTCTGGTAGATGAGGAAGTTTTTGAGTGAGGGGAAGTATATTCAATGAGTTACAATCAAAGTAACCAGACATCAATGTAACTCAGATCTAATGGGTGTAAGTTGAGAGTTGTGAGTGGAGAAAGATTAGTGAAAGGAGTGGGCATCCATATGGCAGTCAGAGCTAATGGTGGAAACGATTTACGTATACTCAACGCTCGAGGCGTGCATCAGAGCTAGAGCTAGAGGGGAGCAAGTAGTTTTGACTATGGTTTAATGCATTCTTAATGGGTTGTGCTAGATTGAGACATGAGAGTTGACTTGTTCATTGTATAAGTAGTGTATAATATACATGTCACGCCCACATAGCAGGCAAAAGTCAGTCTCTGTCCCTTACTTATGTGGTAAGTAAGATGAGACCAAGTGGGGACCCACACTACGCAAGCGTGTGTAGTGCTTGTGGGTGTGCTCTCATGTAGGTCTGCTCTAGAGCCTGTGCGGCCTTGAGCATGATGAACTACACAAGGCATGATGGCAAGCACATGGCTGATCATAGCCGATGAGACATCATGTGATGTACAGAGACATATGTGTGCATATGTCCGCATGTGTATGCATGTGTTTGCATATGTGTGCACATGTACGCATATGAGTGCATATGCGTGCATGAGAGGTATGTACTAGATGTATGCATGTATATGCATGCATGCGCATATGTGTGCATATGCGCGCATATGTACGCATAAGGATGCATATGTATGCATGAGTATGATGTCCTAGGCTGATGTGACCAGCCTAGGACGTTTACAATGTTCGAGGCTGATGTGTAACGGTGTGCTACCTCCATAGAGGTTCCCCGCCCTTATTTAGGATTAAATAAGGGTCCCAACGGGATTATGTAGCCTGTTAAGCCTTATTAAGGCCGTTAACCTCGTGTTAACGGCCTAATGCAGTGTGACTTAACTGTGACACTGATATCGGCGTGAGACATGAGTCTCACGCCGATATCAGCCGCATGGCGGCACTGCTAACGCAGTGGCCGCCATAGCCGTAGTATTTTTTGCTCTGGCAGCTGCCCCGGCAGCGGCGGCGGCGGTGGCGTTGGCTGGCTGGTGGTGGTGTTGGGGTAGGGGATAAATGGGGGCGGTAGCACCCCTCCTCCTTACAGTTGGTCTCGGAGCACGGGCGGCAAGGGGCCTGTGGGAGGGGCGGCGGCAGGCTGCAGGGGCGGCGGCAGGCGGCAGCGACGTTAAACTAGTGGTAGTTAAAGTGTTTTATGTTTTAACAATAATAGTTAAACGCTGCTGCTGGTGCCTAGCCTAGCCTAGCCTAGCCTAGCTTGCCATGCCATGCATGCCATGCTTAGCCTAGCATGCCTGTCCTAGTCTAGTTTGTTATTGTGTGAAGGGAGCCGGCCATTCAGGCCTATCCCTGAAGCATTGCATTGCAGCACAACACATAGTAAACATACATTGATTGTATTATATTGTGTGTGTACCACCACGTGGATTATTGGTGGTGTAAGGGTTTTTCTATTAATTTAAAAATTCCCTTTGGGGGGGGCAGTTCGGTGGCAACATCGACTGCCTCAGTGCCGCCATTTTGTGCGGTGAGGCCGCCAGAATATTCTGAGCGGCCGATATCAAACTCACCATTCACAACTGGTCGATATCGGCCTGTAAGGTCGATTTGACGAGATTTTGGCACCCTGTGTGTCAATCACAGTTGTGAATTGTGCTGGGTTGTACAAAGTGAAAACTTTGAGAGATCATAACTCGTGAACCGTCGCGTGGATTCGCGCACGGTTTGTTGCAGAGTGAGTGTCTAGTTGAGAGGTGTGTGGAGAGCTCTTTTGGGGCTGTATACTCCACCGTAACGCCTCAAAACTTGACAAGACAAAATCATTAGATTTTGCCGATATTGCAATGCACAATCTGAGTACTTGTGCACTTGCTAACGGCTGTCTTTAGGCAAATGTCTGACCAAGGAGAGGGAGGTGAGAAGTACTTTACCGTCCCTGACTCATCGTCATCATACAAACCATCAAGTGATGACAAAGTAAGAGACTCGGACACAAGTGAGAGCTACAAGCTCACTGAGAGTGACAAGGAGGAAGCTTCGCAGGATAGCGAAGCTCCTCCCGATCAATCTACTCAGAGTGGGCCAGCTACAATGGACACACAGTCTGTCATTGGTGGGGCTATTGAGAAGTATGCGCGAGAGCGCAAAGCCTTGATCGATGCTCACCCACAGCTTCGTCAGGAAGTGTGGGATGCATGGGCACAAAAGGTTCGTGATGGCTATGCAATAGATTTTGCCACTCTCCCTCGCGCAAGCAAGGAGATGGTGATCCGCATGATTGAGCACGAGTTGACGAACAATGTTCCGCTACTCGTGCGCGGTGATCCGAAGGTGGCTGCTCTGATGGCTGTTTACGATAGGCCGCTCCCATACGAAGGGAAGCGGATGGCGTTTGAGGCCTAGGCCAATTTGATGGTTGAAACGCAGCAGCGTTGCAAGGATGTGTTCTGGTTTTGGGGACCTGACTTGGAGAACAAGTTGGCTGCTCGAGTAAGATTGGAGGCACGCCTCGACTCGATGCAGTCGGAGTTGGTGGCTTTGCGCCAACAGGTGGCGGGTGCTACGTTATCGGTTGGTGCATCAGTGGGGCTGCCAGTTACGGCATTAAATAAACCGGAGAAGTTCAAGCCTAACGGCAGTGTGAACATCCACGACTGGGTAGTGACTGTTGAACATTATCTGACAGCACTAAAGCGCCCGGTGAGTGAGCACGTTGCTGTTGCTGAGTTGCTGATGCCATCTAATGCTCTCGCCGAGTGGGCGAGACAGACAGAGAACGGTGCTGCCAAGACAGTCGAAGCACTGTTCCAGTTTTTGACGGAACGTTATGGTGGCATGGATCCGGCTACTCAAGCTCGCAACAAGCTCATGAAGTTGCGACAGAATGGTCGGGCAGATATAGCCTATCTGCAGGAGTTTCAGGCGTTAGTGGGTCGTGCTAACAGCGGCCTCATGCCCATGGACAAGGCCGAGCAGTTTGAGTTGTACAAGCGCGGCTTGGATGCGCGTGTGCGCGATATGTTGCAATACAACACTGTGACGGGGCTTCCTGAGCTTCCTGACAACTTGGCACAACTACAGAAGTTGAGCGTGTATCTGTTTGGTGATGACGCAACAGTGCAGGACAAGTCACAGATGACAGAAACTGCCAAGTCGCAGGGGGTGGGAGGAAAGCGTTACTCTCAGCCAAGTGCGCATGTGGCGAAGAATGCAAAGATGTTCGCGCCTCGTACTGGTGCTACGTCTACTGGTGGTGCAGCTACTGCGGCTCGCACCTGTTTCATCTGTCATCAACCTGGCCATATCGCAAAGAACTGCCCGACCAAGGGGAAGGGCAAGGCCAAGAAGGTTGAATAGGATTACGCCGTGACTGATGTATATGTGGTTGATAGCCAGTTGCTTGAGATGCAAGCAGCAAACTGGTTTGATGATTTATCTCAGTGCATGTCATGACACATGCATGACAAGCACATGACAAGTTGCCACTCTTTAATATTGAAAAAGTGGAAGAGAATGCTTGTGTGTTGGTACATGTTGAGTTTAACATGCTTACTGAAGTGTTGCACACTTTAACTAAGTTGCAAAGTAAGCACAGAACCTTGAGTGTTGTGGTAATGGTGCCTAAGTATCATGGCCCATGGTTAAAACACACTCGAGGGGGGACTGTGTTGAAGCAATTTAGCAAGCGTGAAACAGGGACAGTGCGATTGTCAGCAATATTGATCAACTCTTGCGTTAGTCACGGACTCTTGGCTACGTTTCAAGGACGGGTAGTACCTCTATTGTGGACATTTAAGGGTACAATGCAGGGGATTACTAGTTCGTTCTTGATTGACACTGGTGCGACACACAACTTTGTTGAGGAACAATGGGTTGTTTGCATAAAGTATCGTGTAAACCCTCAGCATTTTCAGCTGCCGGTGCAGGGGGTGCGTTGCCAGTAAAAGGAGAAATAAAAATGAAGGTAAAGATTGGTAATTATCATGCCAACCTCACCTTCATAGTGGTGTCCATTAACATAACTGGTGTTGATGTGGTGCTAGGACAGGAATGGCAAGATAATGTCAAAATGACATTGGATATTGGTGCACGATTGTGCACAGTGAAAAAGGGTCGTAAGCGTGTAGCGCTGTCTGTGAGAGGGTCACATAGCTTGGAACAAGTGCAAGTTGATCCTGCGCTCCTGACTGCACTCCAAGTGAAGCGTGCTTTGCGTAAAAACACACCAGCTTTCTTAGTGCACTTAACGTCATCCGATGACTTTGTGCAAGGCAGCACGGAAGGTGTTGCAGACATCATTGAAAAGTATCAGGAGATATTCTCAGATGAGTTACCAGGCTTACCTCCTAATCGAGGTGTCGGGCACACAATACCTTTAATTCCTGATAGTGAGCCTCCATTTCGGCCTATATATAGGTTGAGCCCTCGTGAAAAGGGGGAAATGGAAACACAGATAAAGGAGTTACTGGAAAAGGGATTGATTGAACCAAGTTCTTCACCCTTTGGCGCACCCATCTTGTTTGTTATGAAAAAGAATGGCAAGTTACGCATGTGTGTTGATTATCGTGCTCTAAACAAAATCACGGTAAAGAATCGATACCCGTTGCCAAGGATTGATGATATGTTTAACAAGTTGTCGGGAAATGCGTACTTTAGTATGTTGGACTTGACAAGTGGATATCATCAAATCCGGATTCATCCTTCAGATGTCTATAAGACTGCGTTTAGAACACCAACGGGTCATTATCAATACAAAGTGTTACCTTTTGGATTGACTAATGCACCCGCCGTGTTTCAGAAGGAAATGAACGAAATATTTTATGATATGCTTGGCAAGCATGTCATGATTTACTTGGATGACATTATTGTCTTCAGTAAAACAAAGGATGAGCATAGGCAACACTTGGAAGCGGTGTTTGCGCAACCTTGCAAACACCGCTTCCAAGTGTTGGAAGCGCAGCGCATGACAGGGATCTCAAGCTCACAGCGCAGCTGCTTCGAGAACAGCTCCTCAAGTCATGCTTTTGAGCTCCTTTCGGTGCCGCAGCATTGGTGTTCAACACTCACTCTGTCTTGAAGCACTGCAGATGACCCTGACATGTCTGTTTGCAAATCTCACAAAGTGTGATTTTTGCAAAATAGAGTTGCCTTTCCTTGGCCACATTGTGAGTGGTGCAGGCATTAAGCCTGACCCTCGCAAAGTGCAAATTGTGAAAGAATGGCCACAACCTAAAAATGTCCATCAACTAAAGTCGTTTCTAGGGTTGGCAAACTACTTTCGCAAGTTCATGATGGGGTACTCTAAAGTTGTCATGCCTAAGACTAAACTGTTGCGTAAAGATTCCCCGTTCACGTGGACGACAGCACAAGAAGCTGCTATGCAACAAGTGAAGTTGGCTTTGACATCAGCACCGATGTTAGCATTGCCAAATTGGGAAAAACACTTCACAGTGGTCAGTGACGCATCAACACTTGGGTGTGGTGCGGTACTATTGCAAGATGGCAGACCTTGTGCTTATGAGAGTACGAAGTTCATTCCTGCAGAGGTGAACTATACTACTTCTAAGCAAGAACTATTGGGTATAGTTCATGCTCTTGAGACATGGAGATGTTACTTGGAGGGTGTTCGGTTCACTGTTGTGACTGATCACAACCCGTTGGTGTATTTCTCAACACAGCAAAACTTGTCGAGACGACAAGCGCGCTGGAATGAGTTTTTGTCCAGGTTTACTTTTGATTGGGTGTATCGGCCGGGCAGAACCAATGTGGCGGACCCTTTAAGTCGTTGCCCGTCATTATTGGCGGTGATGCGCGCGCAATTACTCGCAACACGCAGCACATTGTCTCCTGATGATAAGTTTGTGCAAGTTGTTGTACAGGGGTACTCTTCGGACCCATGGTTTTCGGTTGCAAAAAACTTACAAAAGCTTGACAAGCGGGACAATTTGTATTACATGAACAGCAGTTTGGCAATACCAAACCATGCTGATTTGCGCATAAAATGCATAACGGATGTTCACGATCCACCGTATGCTGGGCACTTTGGGGGTTGCAAGACTACCAAGGCAGCGCAACAGTTTTACTTTTGGCCATCGTTGCCTGTTGACGTGAAGCGCTATGTTGACACGTGTGATAAATGTCAGCGTGACAAACCTTTACGTCAGAAACCCGTTGGGTTGCTGCGACCTTTGCCTGTTCTTCATGGCAAGTGGGAAAGTGTGAGTATGGATTTAATCAGTAAGCTCCCTGAGACAGTGTTAGGACACACTGCGGTTGCAGTTTTTGTGGACCGTTTGACAAAAATGGTTCACATTGTCCCTTGTCACACGAAAATAGGCTCCCGTGAATTAGCGATGGTTTTTGTCGCCTCTGTATTTAAGTTGCATGGCTTGCCTCGCAACTTTGTGTCTGATCGCGATCCGCGATTTGTGGCTCAATTTTGGAAGTCGCTATGCAGCTTCTTACATATTCAGCAGAATATGAGCACAGCTTATCATCCACAAACGGATGGTCAAACAGAGCGCGTCAATCAAGTGATTGAAGAAACCATTCGGCATTATGTGAGTCCGAACCAGTCTGATTGGGATATCTATCTTCCAATGGCTGAGTTTGCGATTAACAATGCATGGCAAGAGAGTGTGCAGGAAACTCCATTTTTCTTGAATTATGGAGTGCATCCACTGAGTCCTGCGAGTATTAAGTTGCCCGCTACCGACATAACTCGCGTACCTGCAGCACGCGAGATGGCTTCGGCCATGCAGGATAGGTTAGCGTTGGCAAAGGCCTGTCTGCGCGCAGCGCAAGACAGACAAAAAGCCCATGCTGATGCACATCGCAGAGAGGCCAACTACGATGTGGGCTGTTCAGTGCTTTCGCGCACTAAAAACATATCCATTAAGGGAGTGGGTACCCGCAAGTTTTTCCCTCGCTGGATAGGCCCTTTCAAAGTGACTGATCGGGTCGGCACTCACGCGTATCGGTTGGACTTGCCAAAATCGATACGCATTCACAATGTGTTTCATGTGAGTGCACTGAAACCGTATCGTTCCGACGGTCGGGTTCAACCTCCTCCACCCCCGGTCGCAGTGGATGGCGACGATACTTTCGAGTATGAGGTGGAAGCAATCCTATGTCACCGTAAGCCTCGACGCAGACGCGCGCCGTCGTACTTGGTGAAATGGAAAGGGTATGGTGTTGAACACAATACATGGGAGCCCAAAAGGAATCTTACCAACTGCCAAGAGATTCTTCGGGGGTACTGGAGTACTGTGTCCGCACGCGGACGGTAAAAGGGTGCTGGCAGACATCTTTACCGCTTCGGCACTGATTCTCTCGCTGCTTTTGTTTCGCAACTCGTGGTGGGGCTTTGCTAACCCTTCAACGAGGACATTGAAACCTAAGTGGGGGGGAATGTAACGGTGTGCTACCTCCATGGAGGTTCCCCGCCTTTATTTAGGATCAAATAAGGATCCCAACGGGATTATGTAGCCTGTTAAGCCTTATTAAGGCCGTTAACCTAGTGTTAATGGCCTAATGCAGTGTGACTTAACTGTGACACAGATATCGGCGTGAGACATGAGTCTCACGCCGATATCAGCCGCATGGCGGCACTGCTAACACAGTGGCTGCCATAGCCAGAGCATCTTTTGCTCTGGCAGCTGCCCCGGCAGCGGCGGCGGCGGTGGCGTTGGCTGGTTGGTGGTGGTGTTGGGGTAGGGGATTAAAGGGGGCGGTAGCACCCCTCCTCCTTACATGATGTGTGATCAGTCTTGGGCGTTAAAAGAGGTCCAAGGGCTGATGTGGCAGCCCTAGACATGAGTTGTGGTCAACGCAGCCATGACAAGGCGTGTAGCCTTGGACTTGGATGTTCTAGGTCGGAGAGCAGCAAAGAGAGGGTATATGAACGGCCTCAACATGTGTTGAGGCAGCTCAGCATGTGCATACTCGACTCTTGTGTGTGGGGTGCCTAGTTTAGTTGTTCAAGGGGCTCTCCCTCTCATCCCATGTGGGGTGTGATGTCCGTGGCAGCTTTGCACATATTTGTGAGGTGTGCTTGAGTGTGTGAGTGTGTGGGAGCTGAGTAGAGAGGTTGGTGTCATCTTCTCCTTGGTGCGGTGCTGTGACTTCCTCTGCAAGGTACTGCACCAGTGACGCTGGTAGGGCTTCCAGTAGTAAGTCATTGTGCTTGTGCATAAGATCGCCAAGCCGCCCAGCAAGTAAATGAGTGGTATCGTTACATTGGCCTCGGAGCTTGCATTTCAAGCCTTGCATGCTTGCCCATCAGCTCATGCACTTGCTGCACCGTGCGTGCATTGCATTCTTTGCTTGCACGCACTACATGGCAGGGTTTTGAGCTGACTGTGCATGCTAGTTGGTGCGTCCAGCTGTGTGCACACTTGCATGCACGGTGTGGGTCGTTCTACACGCTGATTTGAGCATTAGTTGTGTGTTCTTGCTGCACATACACAGCATTACACACGCATTGGCTTGTTGCTGCACCAGCTGCTGCAGCGCGGCGCGTGTGCGCGTGTGTGCGCGCGTGTGCGCGTGAGTGCATCTGTTACAGGGACCTCACCTTGTGGTGTTGGCCCTAACCTTTGTGGCAATGGCTGAGCAAGAGCATACAGCAAGAGAGGAGGTATCTTAGGGCAATGATGTTGCTAAGACCACCCGACAGCTTACCACTTTGGTTGCCACGTTGTGTGAGCAGGTAACAGAGCTACAGCAACACGAGGCCAACATAGCTCAATGGCAACGGTCAAGTGACATCGTTGACTGTGCAATCCCAAGTAAGGGCCATGTTGGTGCATTTGTTGATGCAAGTGTACAGAACCACCGAGAGCGTAAGCGTAGCCATGAAGCACAGCTCTGTGAAGCTGAAGCTGATGCTGCTCGGGGCCATGCTCTCATGTATGAGGGACATGAAGAGAGCAAGAAGCCATGTATACAACAGGGATTGCCCATGGCTAGCTGCTCTGTGGACGTTGATACGCAATGTGCTTTTGGTGACTTGATGTCACGCCTTCCCCAACCATGCAATGTAGCTGTGTGGGAGAACGAGTTGGGTGTACAAGTATACAAGTATCTACGTAGATACTCAATTCATGCAGCACGACTGTGCGGGCAAGTGCGTCTTGCTTAATGCACCTGTTGACGAGTTGTCAAACATGCTCAAGCACTATGTGGATTGCAAGAGCAAGAGTGCGCACAACACAAGTGCATGCGTGGTTGTACCCAAGCGTCCTGGGTTGTGGACCCGCTTTGTTAAAGACATGCAGGTCCTGGGAGAGGTCAAGCTAGGTAAGGGGCAGATGCGTGTGCTGTATGACCCCCCTGCCATCCATGAGGTAAGTACTCTGCACTTGACTTGGTTGTACAAGGCTTCTGTTGCGCATGTGCCGTGCATCTTGATGATAGACACGGGCACACCTGAGAACTTCGTGAGTGAATCTCTTGTGCGACGCTTAGGCATTCGTGTCAGCAAGTGTGATGACACGGTTGTTGCCTTGAACAAGCTTGAGATCCCCGTGCGGGGAATTGTACGCTTGTCTGTGCGTGTGCAAGGCTATCATGCTCAGCTCGAATTCTTGGTCATCCCAGTAGAGGTGCCAGGCGTGGCTGTCATTGTTGGCAGCCACTGGGAGCAAGCATGTGGCTTGCGCACAGACGCGGACACAAAACTTTGCAGTGTACGCAAAGGTCGAGGTCGTGTGACCTTGCATGCAGATGGGCACAATGTTGCGCCCACTGCTAGCTCTATTGATGATGCATCAAGTACAGATGTTATGTTCTTTGTTGAGTGCCATGTAGGTGAAGAGGGCTGTTTGTCATGGAGCTCAACCGTTTCTAGTGCTCGTCCGGCCAGTTGGCAACGATGACACTTCCACCTCAGTTGGTGAGACCGGTGGCAAGCCACCAAACACGGCCCTTGAAGGTCTGTTGTCTGAATTTTCTGATGTGTTTCAAGCTGAACTGCCTGCATTGCCACCTGAGGGGTTCGTCTGGCATACGATCCCTTCTCTCTCTCTCTGGAGTCTGATGCGCAGCCTCCGTTCAGACCTGTGTATAGGCTGAGTCCAGCTGAGTATGCGGACATGGAGGGGCAGTTAAAGGCCTTGCTTGAGAAGGGATTGATTGAGGCAAGTAGCTCTCCTTTTGGAGCACCCATTTTTTTCATACCTAAGAAGGACGGCAGGCTACGCATGTGCGTAGACTATAGGGCCTTGAACAAGCTGACCATCAAGAACAGGTATCCGCTGCCAAGGATAGATGATTTGCTTGATCAACTGAGCGGTGCCTCAGTGTTCAGCTCCTTAAAACTCATCAGTGGGTACCATCAGATCCGGATCACACCGGAAGATGTGCCCAAGACAGCGTTGAGAACGCCTGTGGTACACTTTTAGTACAAAGTGCTGCCTTTTGGTCTGACGAATGCGCCAGCCACCTTTCAAGTTATGATGAACTGTGTGTTTCACAAGTTGATCGGGAAATCAGTGCTTGTATATCTCGATGATATACTTGTGTTCAGCAAGGATGCTAACATGCACGTCGCGCAAGTGCGCGAAGTGTTGCTGCGTGCGCACCGTTTCTATGCTTACATGCCCAAGTGCGAGTTTGGCAGAAGGAACTAGAGTTCCTTGGGCACATTGTGAGCAAGAAGGGCGTGCGCCCTGACCCAAGGAAGGTTGCCAAGGTCAAGGATTGGCCTAGTCCCAAGAATGTGCACGAGCTGCGCGCATTCTTGGGCTTGAGCAACTACTTCCGCAAGTACATTCTGGGTTACTCATCGCGTGTTGCCCCTCTCACTAATCTGTTGCGTGACAAGGTCGTGTGGAGATGGTAACAGAGGCAGCAGGAAGCCTTTGCGTCCATCAAAGAGGCTTTGGTGACAGCGCCTATGTTGCAGCTACCGGACTTCACCAAGCCCTTTGAGGTAAACTGTGATGCATCTGTTGAAGACACTGATGCTGTGTTGCTCCAGAGTGGGCACCCCCTTGCTTATGCTAGCAAGAAGTTCTCTCCTGCTGAGAGGAATTATACAACAACTGAGCAAGAGTTGTTGGGGGTAGTCCATGCGCTACAAGAGTGGCGTTGCTATGTAGAGGGGGTGGAAGGCGGGTTTGGTGTGATCACGGACCACAACCCCCTTGTTTTCTTTCAGACCCAACCAACCTTGTCGAGAAGACAAGCGAGGTGGGCTGAGTACTTGTCTAGATTCAACTTTACCTGGGTTTACAGACTAGGGAGAGTGAATGTGGCAGACCCTTTGAGCCGTTCGCCATTGCTGTTGGCAGTGACAACACGTGCACGTGCACGAAGCCAAGGGTGGGCACAAGCAAGTGATGCTAGTGCCAGTACTTTCGAGTTGCCATCTGTGCATGAGCAAGCTGTCAATGAGACACCAGTGGCAACAGAGACCAGCGAGATGCCAACTGAGCTCGAGAGAGCAGACAATGAAGCACCGTTGGTAGTGCACGAGCCAAGTGGGGAGGACCCAATGGCCGTTGATGTGGAAGACATCATACAGCGTTTGCCTAGTGCTTATGCACTGGACACATGGTTTGTTGAGTTGCTGAAGCAGGCAGACGACAAGATCACTTGTCACAAGGGCCTCTGGTACCGTAAGGGCAAGTTGATACTGTTAAATGCACTTGGCTTGAGGCAAGAGTGTCTGTTTAAGGCACACAATTCCGTGTACAGTGGGCACATGGGAATGGCAAAGACCATCAAGCAGCTGCAGAGACAGTATTGGTGGCCGAGTTTGGGTGCTGATGCATCCAAATATGTCGCGTGTTGTGACACTTGTCAAAGAGACAAGGCCTCGCACAGGAAGCCAACAGGGTTGCTGAAGCCCTGTGCTATTCCCAACTATCAATGGGAGAGTGTGAGCATGGATCTGATCACAGATCTACCTGTGACAAAGAAGGGACACAGTGCTGTCATTGTCTTTTTTGATCGCTTGACCAAGATGGTCAGATTTGAGCCCTGTCGCACAGACATTGATGCGCAAGAGTTTGCGTTTATCTTTGTAAACTCGGTGTTCAGATCACACGGTGTACCCAAAGAGTTGGTGTCTGACCGTGACCCCAAGTTTGTGAGCCAGTTCTGGCAGGCTGTGTGCCGGTACTTGGGGACTAAGCAGAGCTTGAGCACTGCTTACCATCCACAGAGTGACGGACAGACGGAGCGCGTCAATCAGGTGTTGGAAGATGTGCTACGCCAATACACGTCACCCAGGTTCGATGATTGGGATGTGTACCTGCCACTTGCTGAGTTCGCTGTGAACAATGCATGGCATGAGTCGCTAAGCACTCCTTTCTATCTGAACTATTGTCGTCATGTGATGACACCCATGTCTCTAAATGTCGAGCCATTCAGCAAAGTGCCGATGGCTAGAGACTTCACAGAGAGCATGCATGCCTCGTTTGCACATGCAAAAGACTTCTTGAGAGCAGCACAAGACAGGCAAAAGATGTATGCCAACAGGCACGTATGCCTAGAGATGAGCTCCAAGTTGGAGATTAAGTGTTGTTGAGCTCGCAGAACATTCGACTCAAAACAAGCGGGGTACGCAAGTTGCTACCAGGCTGGCTGGGTCCATTCCGCATCACCAACAGTGTTGGTGATTGTGCCTTTCGGCTTGACTTGCCGAAGAGCATGCGAGTACATGATGTGTTTCATGTAGCACTGCTGAAACAGTACAAGAGTGACGGTCCAGTGCAACCCCCTCCAGTTGAGGTTGAGGGCGATCTCGAGTATGAGGTCGAGGCCATTGTTGGCAAACGGTTCAGAAAGTACAAGAAGAACTTTCGGATCCAATACTTGGTGAAGTGGCTTGGTTATGGCGAAGAGCATAACACCTGGGAGCCGAAAACCAACTTGGCAAACTGTGCTGCCTTGTTGGAGGAGTTTGAGAATGAGCTCAAATCCACAGGTGCCAGTTGAGAGCGTGTGCTCAGAGCTACTAGTGCTCAGCCTGTAGGAGCATGTGCACATGCCCACAGCATCTTCATGTGACATACCACCACCGCATGCACTTGTACACAGTATCAGAGTTGGTTGTTACTCCCACGACTTGCACTACTTTCAGGTGAAGCACTGCCACTCAGTTAGGCCTGGCCAGCTTGGCTGCGGTTTGTGCGGGACTAGTGTCTCACCCTTTTGCAACGCGGTCGTTGCAATGCAAGTGGGGAGGAATGTCACGCCCACAGGGCAGGCAAAAGTCATTCCATGTCCCTTACTTATGTGGTAAGTAAGATGAGACCAAGTGGGGACCCACACTACGCAAGCGTGTGTAGTGCTTGTGGGTGTGCTCTCATGTAGGTCTGCTCTAGAGCCTGTGCGGCCTTGAGCATGATGAACTACACAAGGCATGATGGCAAGCACATGGCTGATCATAGCCGATGAGACATCATGTGATGTACAGAGACATATGTGTGCATATGTCCGCATGTGTATGCATGTGTTTGCATATGTGTGCACATGTACGCATATGAGTGCATATGCGTGCATGAGAGGTATGTACTAGATGTATGCATGTATATGCATGCATGCGCATATGTGTGCATATGCGCGCATATGTATGCATAAGGATGCATATGTATGCATGAGTATGATGTCCTAGGCTGATGTGACCAGCTAAGGACGTTCACAACGTCCAAGGATGATGTGTGTGATGTCCTAGGCTGATGTGACCAGCCTAGGGACGTTTACAATGTCTGAGGCTGATGTGTGATCAGTCTTGGGGGTTGAAAGAGGTCCAAGGGCTGATGTGGCAGCCCTAGACATGAGTTGTGGTCAACGCAGCCATGACAAGGCATGTAGCCTTGGACTTGGATGTTCTAGGTCGGAGAGCAGCAAAGAGAGGGTATATGAACGGCCTCAACATGTGTTGAGGCAGCTCAGCATGTGCATACTCGACTCTTGTGTGTGGGGTGCCTAGTTTAGTTGTTCAAGGGGCTCTCCCTCTCATCCCATGTGGGGTGTGATGTCCGTGGCAGCTTTGCACATGTGTGTGAGGTGTGCTTGAGTGTGCGAGTGTGTGCTGAGTAGAGAGGTTGGTGTCATCCTCTCCTTCCTCGGTGCGGTGCTGTGACTTCCTCTGCAAGGTACTGCGCCAGTGACGCTGGTAGGGCTTCCAGTAGTAAGTCCTTGTGCTTGTGCATAAGTTCGCAAAGCCGCCCAGCAAGTAAGTGAGTGGTATCGTTACAATACACTACTTATACAATGAACAAGTCAACTCTCATGTCTCTTAGTAAGTAGTGTAAGTGAACAAAGTGTAGCTTTCCAGTTAGCAAGTTGCCATACCATACCATTGTGTGCATCATTGAGAATGTTGGTAATAGTGGTGCTGTGCAGTACGTCTTCGTGTGTTGTATGCGATTGGTGCCTTAGCCAAAACATAGCTGTTGTTGTGAGCGTGTGACACAGACACATCCGTTCGTACCCTGCTCAGTAAGTACATTTACAAGGAGAAGGTCATCATCACCTTCGTGTAGACTGTGCATTATACATGTAGAGTGCAGCCTGTTTGGCCTGTACATGTAGCTGGACATGCTAGTGTATGAGTACAATGAGCATTGCATGGAGTTGCCGTGTTGTGAATGAATAGCAGCATGGTGGACATGTGTTAAAGACTGTATCACTATAACATGATAAGCGAGGAGACGTGACGCGGCATCCCTACGACCCTCGCTGCTGCGCGAGGGTCGTAGAGGTATAGCTTTAGACTCTAGCTTGTTATCTATATTGTCAAAGTTGTAAAAATTTGTCTTGGCCCCTACCTAGTGTAGCATGCCTTGCTTGCGGATAGTATCATGAACAAAGCTGGTTTGCTTGCACACTTCGCATCTTTGAGATCTTTAAAAAGATGTTATGAAAGTATAAGTATATGTACGGACATGCGTACTCGTGTTATAATACATGCATCAAGAGTATTGACACCAGGGAATGTTATCTTCAGTGATAAAATGATGTGACTTTCAATCCGTTTCACATAAGTTGTTTGCATGTTTTATGATGCATTACGCGCATAAACTACGAGCAATGCAGGCATTACGTTTGTACGTCACGGACCATGGTGCATGTGCAAGTTCAGGTACAGCCTGCATACTTTGTACAAGGCAACCATGGTTGCCAGTCTCAATTTCTTCAGAACCAAAGCAAGCAAAGCATGAACAATTCATGAATCGTCACGAACCACCACGAACATCGTGGTGACTCGCTGAATGCCATGCTCTCTCCCATGCCGCAGTCGCGCACGTGCCCCGGGAATAGGGAATAGCGCGGCAGTACGCCCCCGCACCGTTGCCGCCGCCGCCGCCGCCTACCAGGTGTCCCCTCAGGCCACCTACGATCAAACACCTGTCCACGCATCCGATCATCACCGCTGTCATCTGCTGCTGCAGTACCTGCTAGGCTTGATTGTGGAGCAGCTGGGCGCTTCAGTCACTCCAGGAGCAGGTCGGCACATCCACCCAGGCCAGGCCAGGCCAGATCAGATCAGGCCAGGTTGTGCGAGCGAGGCAACCATACGTATGATGAAGGCATAGGCTCCGCACGCATGCATGGAGGAGAAACGTCCATCTCCTCCTCCTCCCCCTCCTGCTGCTCCTGCTCCGCCGCCGGCAGCATGGTGGTCGCGGATGGGCGTGAAGGCCGCCGCCGCGGCCGCGTGGCTGCTGCCGGGAAGCAAGGTACAGATAACTGGCGTGACGTCGGATTTGAAAATGTAGTTGTTTTCATATCAGAGTCATCGCAGCAAATTGCTTGTATCTATGCGCTCAGTGAGTACAACATTGAGGTTGTTGGGCTGAAACCCAGATCACACCGGGACGGGTAATGTGCTACCTTTTCCCGCATATCATCGATAACCAGATCAGGAGCGTTCCACAAGCTTCTTCAATTCTGAACACCTCAACTGCATTGCCAGCATGTCGCCGAGTCATGTTGCTTACCGCATCCCCGTTTAGTGGTAAGAAACCAACAAGCAGTTAGGTCACACAATGTCACCTTGCTTTCATCATTGCGCTGATCTGATCAGGGGCTTGTTGATAGTCAGCTGCGTAGAGCAGTTGGTATGCTACACTGCATGCAACGAGGTTTGAGCCCAACTTTTAGTGGACAAGTGATCAGCGACCAGCCATGCACATTGGTGCAACACGTCACATGTGCCAGTGTCAAATGGTTACCTTGATCAAAGATGCAACCAAGTGGGGCTCTATGTTGGCATGCGCGCGTACGTTGACGTGTGTACCAGTACACCTGAACGTGGTGCCTGTGTGCTTCCCAGGCGCAGACAGTGTCGTGGGCGCGGGTGGATGCGGGGCTCTACCGCCGCGGCACGCCCTTCATCGCCCAGCCAGGCGCCACCCTCAAAACCAAGCCCTTACCCCCACATACCCGCAGAAAGGTATGCGCATGTGCTTTGCCACGCACACATGATGCATACACACGCGCACGTAACGCACGCGCACCTCACCCTCACACTTCCCCCTCATCTCTCCAGGTCACCTGGGACCTCCTGCTTGTCCTCCCAAACCTTGACCCCCCAGACTCAGCCCCCAGCAGCAGCACACCCAAGAAGACTACCAGCCAGGATGGTGAGAAGGATACCAAGAAGAGAGAGGGCAGTGGTAGTGGTCCTGTGGGGTTGGCGCGTAGGCTGGCGGCTTGTCTCAAGGCGGGGGCGAGAGGGGTCGGGGCCACGGAAGGGGAGAATGAGGAGGAGGAGGCACGATGCGCACAGAGAGCGATCATCAGTGCGCTGCAGAGGTCGGGACTCACCGTCAAGACGGTCAAAAGCAGGTGAGGAGGAGCAGGATATGCGTGCGTGAATCGGGTTGTGCATGTACGTGTTTCTGTGTGGGGTGAGCGTTTGTGTGCATGTGCGTGTCATCGGAGGTGGTGCGCATGCATGACAACACAGACAAGTTGCGCTTTCGTACACCGACACGCTGCGTGGCCCTTTCAGTGATGGGAGCGAGCTGTACGTGAAGCTAGCTGCCGACAGGCAGCTACTGATGGATTTCGCAGGCAAGTGTTCAGATACATACGACTCCACAGACAGCAAAGAGGTTGTCATCTACTTTCTGCATCATGACCGCGCACAATGTCTCTGTTAACAACAACCACAATGACAGACAAGTTGGACGTGTGGGTTCCGGTGGGTCGCGTGGAGCGCACCCCCTGCGACACCTGCGGCACCCTCGACTGCGGCAACCAGCACCACACATGTCTCACGGCAAGTGAGCCCACACAAATCACAACAACTATCAATCCAACACTTTGGTCACACTCTCCTTCTCCTAACAGACCTCCCAGACCGGCGCCCAGGTGCGCTACGACGTCTGCGCCTCCTGCTTCGCGTGCGGAGCTCTGCCGGAGGGGTCGGGCACAGCACCAGCCGATTATGCACCGCGATATGCGGGGCCGAGACCCATGACGGTCACCGTAGAGAGCTTCGCACGGTAGGGTGGGAATGTGGGTGTGGGTGGGGGTGGTGGGTGGTGGGGGTGGTGTGGGTGGTGTGTGGGTGGGGAGAGGTGGTGGTTGTGATGTGGCGTTGGTTTTGCTTTGTGCAGGCGGTTGTTTGAGCAAAAGTCTGTTGTGATGCTGTCGGAAGACGACGAGCTGTTCTTCCGGTCGGCCCTCCGCATCCGCATCATAAGGTACTTGCACATTGACGGCCGTTGCATCATCATCGTCGTTGTGATCGTCGTCGTGTTGTTGTTGTCGTTGTCGTCGTCGTCATCTATGTTAATGTCATGGGTCAGGGGCATCTTGACGCTAAGGGCGAGCGATGGCGGGTGCGCGCTAGACCTCGAGGGCCTCCAGTACGAAGGCGCCATACTCAAGGCAAGAACACACTTCCAACCACTCACTCACTCACCCACTCACTCACCCACCATCACCACCACAACGACAACAACAATGTGTACCCGTTTAGGTTGTGCCGCTGCATGAGGTTGAGTGGCGGACGACGAAGCGTGTGGCGGACGGATCGCGCGGTCCCAAACAGTGGCTGGAGACCCACTGGGTCCGCAACTGGCGAGCGTGGCCGTGGCAGACACCCGTCGACGCGATACGCGAGTACGCACAGACACATGTGTAGTGTAGTGTAGTGTGGTTACACTACAGCACACTCAACCACACAACACGCACAGTGCACAAGCGCTGATGGCTTTTGCGCATATCTCTCATGTGCAACAGATACCTCGAAGCCCAAGTAGCCCTCTACTACGCCTGGCAAGTGAAATGACACAACATCAACACAACCCCCCCTCCCCCCCCTTTCCCCCCCAATCAGGTGTTGGAA
>RHPI01003642.1:971610-1009800 GCA_009103225.1 Chlorokybus atmophyticus
TCCCCCCCCCGCAGGGTCTCTCACTACACCGCCTGGCTTATGGCCCTCGCCCTCCTCGGCCTCGCCGTCCAGATCGCCGTCTGGTGTCGCGGCGAGAACCGCTACGTTAGTAGTAGTAGTGTTAGTAATAGTAACACCCACACTACCGGTCCCACTCCCGTGGCCGTGCCCGTCTTCTGTCTGGTGACGGCCGTGTGGGTCAGCCTGTACGTGGAGTTCTGGGTGCGGAAGAGGCACACGCTGGTGTATAGGTGGGGGATGAGGGAGTACGCGGAGAGGGAACCGCCGAGGGCGAGGTTCAGGGGGAAAGCGAGACAAGTGGATATATTTGTAAGTGAGGAGGATAGTGGGGGCGGAGTCTGCTCTCTCTCTCTCTCTCTCTCTCTCTCTCTCTCTCTCTCTCTCTCTCTCTCTCTCTCTCTCTCTCTCTCTCTCTCTCTCTCTCTCTCTCTCTCTCTCTCTCTCTCTCTCTCTCTCTCTCTCTCTCTCTCTCTCTCTCTCTCTCTCTCTCTCTCTCTCTCTCTCTCTCTCTCTCTCTCTCTCTCTCNATGCTCGCATTCGCATTCACCGTCACACTCACACTTACACTCACGCAATAGTTCTTTGTGTACGCGTGCGTGCGTGTCCCTCTCTCAGGAGAGGAAGTTTCAGTTGCCGCTGGCGGTGGGTCCAGATGGTCACGAGGTCTACAGCCCCTTTGGCAAGAAGGTGCTCAAGTACTGCATCAGCTTCCCGGTAAGCAGCACTGAGCGTGGTGTTGATAACACCATCATGCGCACTCAAGTCCTTTGTGATGACAAGGTGGTTGACTCTTGCTCTCGCTCCACAGGGCGTGTGCGCGCTCGCTGCTGGCGTGGTGGCCGCCATGATCGGCATACTCGTCTGGAGGTTGGTTTGGTTTGTCATAACCTTGTGACATCTCATCATCATCAGCACCAGCAACGACAACAACAACGACAGCAACGACGTTGTCGCGCAGGTCTTGGATGGAGCAGCACCAAGTCAAGCGCATGAGAGCGCAGGTTGCCGCCGGCGTCGCCAACGCCATCTTCATCATGGTACGACATGCATGCAGCATCTCATCTACTCCCTGACCCGAACTTCCATTACCAAGCACACCTCCACCGCCAGGTCTTTGACCACGTGTACACCCGCGTGGCGATCGCCCTCAACGAGTGGGAGAACCACCGCACCGACACGGAGTACGAGTCCAGCCTGGTCCTCAAGATCTTTCTGTTCCAGTTCGTCAACAACTACGCGTCGCTGTTTGTCATCGCGTTCGCGCCGCTGTCGCCCACGCTGCTGGGGTTTGCGAGAGATGAGATACATACGGCGGATGACCTGAGATCCGCACGATGGAACGTGAGTGAGAGGGGGGACACACACACACATGCGCGCACATGTGCACACGCACGCGCATTTAAGAACACATGCGCATACACGCGCACGCACGCACGCACGCACGCACGCACACATACACATGCCTGCATGTGTGTGTCTGTGCGCGCGCAAGCACACAGACACACGCACGCGTACACGCACGCACGCGCACACATGGTCTCATGGTTGTGTTTTGCACGCAGGCTCTCTCGACTCAGCTCGGCACCATCCTCATCTTCAAGCAGCTGGTTCGTCACGCCAGCACGAGCGCGTGGCCGTGGCTGCACGCCCGCGGGACGGCCTACCTCGCGGACCGACGCGCGCTGTCGAGACTCAACCCGACCGCCGCGGCCGCCACGTCGCCGGCAACGATGAGGTTGGAGTGAGTGTGCGCGTGCATGCGTCCGTGCGTGGGGATGTGTGGACATGCACGCGCATGTGCGTGCGCTCCCGCACTTACGTACGCACATGAACTTGCGTTGCGCGCGCACACACACACACGCATGCATGTGTGGGTCAAGTGCCAAGACGCGGCCACAAGTTGCGTTTGTGTACGTTCATTCGAATAGCTCACCGATAACGCATCACAGTGCGGAGGTGTCGCCGTCCGGTGGCAGTCAGCTCAACGGCGACATGGCGGCCAAGAAGAGGAGGCGTAAGAAGAAGAAGGGCGTGAGGAGCCGCATCGAGGTGCAGGCGAGGAGAGAGGTGTACGACAACGTATTCAAGGAGTACTCAGAGATGTGAGGCATTTGAGGATTGTATTGTATGGCAGCACTGTTGGGTCGCTCGCTTGCTGTGCAAAAAAACATCCAACCAATGTGTGTACGTACGTCCACACAGGGTGATACAGTTTGGGTATGTGACTTTATTTGCGGCGGCGTTCCCGTTGGGCGCCCTCTGCTCCCTCGTCAACAACGTCGTGGAGATGCGGCTGGACTCCCACCGCATGATGAAGGTCCACAGCAGGGTGAGGGGGGCTTGTTGGTCAAGTTGTGGCAGACTCGTTTGCGTGTGTGTGCTGGGCTCACGCGCGCCCATCCCCGACGCGCAGCCGATGCCGAGAGGTGCGGACAATATCGGGAGGTGGGCGGACGTGCTGGAAGTCATGTCGTACGTGTGCGCCATCACCAACGCAGCACTCATCGCGTTCGTCACCAACACATCCGAGAAATGGTTCAAGGTGAGTAAAAGGGTCGCAACTCTCCCTGTAGCACACGCACAACACCCACCCACCCACACATTCCCCCGCAGACCGAGGGCAACTACGGCCGTCTCCTTGTGTTCGTCGTGGCTGAGCACGTCCTGATCCTCTGCAAGTTCGCGTTCCAGCGCCTCATACCGGACGTGCCGTATTCGGTGCGCGCCGCCGTCGCGAGGGACCAGATGCTCATTGAGAACGACGGACGCGTCAAAGTGAGTGGAAGGATGTGGATAGTATACGTGTGGGGTACGCATCCAGTGTCTCACGCACGCGCATGCACACGCACGTACAGGCGGAGAGGAACGAGTTTCAGCTTCCCGAGGATGCTGATGCACTCAACGTGGAGAGCGAGTCGAGCGACAGCGGCACGGATCACGACGAGGTGGACGCCAACGGCAAACCACATGAGGCCAAAGCAGTTACACCACCACCAACAACAACAACAACAGCAGCAGCAGCAGCAGCAGCAGCAATGAGCGGGTTGAGAGCACACCCTATCGGCAACGTCTCTGGCAATCTGTCCCCACTCAACAACGGGGTGATCAGACCCAACGAGCATAGTGCAAATGATGGGCTCACGTCGTTGACCGAAGAGCCGCACTCGAAGAGTGTCACGCCGATAGTGAGAAGAGAAAGTGTATGAGCATGCTTGCGTGTGTGCGCTCACGCGCGTGTGTACATTGGACATTGAGAGTGTGGTGTTTTGTGTCTGTGGTTAGGTTACGAGCATACCGGGAATGTCGCAAGAGGTGGAGGAACGGCATGAAGAAGAGAAACGAGAAGCAGAACGGCGAGCGCAATACCAACATGAAGAGGAGAACAGGATGAAGCAGCTGCCGTGGCTGCAACGAAGCACCATCCAACAGCAGCAGCCACCGCCAACAACAACAGCAACACCAACGCCACCACAACAGCAGCAACAGCAACAAGAGCAGCCACCATCTGCGCCGCATCTTGTTGTCACGCAGCGGCTGCTCTCTGTAGACAAGGCCGGGTGAGTAAAACAGACCGAGTTGCTTGTGTGCATTTGGTTGGAACCGCTGAGTAGTGAACCAATTGTGACTTGTGCGACTCATTGGCAGGTCATCTTCAAGGAGCGAAGCTCAGCTGTCTCCTTCCGTGTGACCATGGTGGTGTGCCATGTTGAGCGCCGCGTGCCACGTTCAATCACATAGCTTTGCTACATTGTATTGTGTTGTAGGTTCTGGTACGTATCACTAGTCACACACAGTTCACACAGTACTCGTGCTGGTTGATTACTGGTCGGATCGAACACGAACGGTGATCTTCATGCGCTGCTTGCGGGCCGCTAGCAGTCATAGACAAGCATATCTTTTGCAGTTGCCAGATAGCTACGTGACATGCTGTTTCTATCATGTGGCCATGTATGAAAGCGTACGATACCATCACTCGCAGCTTGACAGTGCAGTGAGTGCTGTGCGCATTGCGCGCGTGGTGTTATGTATGTGAGCTGGACGAATGGTGTACAAAAGATAACCAGCAGCGGCATAAAACGCGCACTGTGTCTCATACTGACTCTCAAATCGACACTTGTCGCACACGCCAGCACGCGCACACGAACACATGCACGGCTTTGCTGCGCAGGCGGTTACTCCTTTGCCCAATTACCTGCTTGTCCTGGCTGCTCCTACCCTCCTCGCCTTGCCTATGGTCTAATCTGGTCTGATAGTCTAGTTGTTGTGTGTAGCAGTCCAGTAAAAGAGAGCTGGTCCAGGCCCCCAAACTCTTTCCTTGTGCTTGGCCAATGCCCGTACTGGCTGTTGATCGGCGCACACACTTGCACCTTTTCACCTATACACACACCCGCACACCCTCTCTTGTATGTAACAGTAACCCCTTTTCACTTCCCTCGCTCAACCAACTCCCTCCCCTTCACATCCTCCTCCCTCTCCCTCTCCTTCCCCTCCTCCTGCCTTCTCCATATCTCCCAATTCAGCCCCGTCGCGAACCCCACCCACGCCAGGTACGGTCCGAGGAAGAACAGTCCCGCTATCGCGTCGCGGGGGAAGAACGCCGCGCCGGTTGAGGCGGTCAGAGTGATCAAGGCTATGTTGATGTAGAGGGCGGCGCCGAGACGCTTGGCCTTGAAGAAAGTGGGCTGGGGGGAGGGGGGGGGAGAGGGTGAGTGAGTTGGTGTTGGTGTGTGAGATCATCCCCTCGCGTACCAGCCAGATGAGGTTGCAGGCGAGGTTGGCTGCGTATAGCTGGAGCGGTAGCGACGCGCCGCTTTCGAGGGCGTACCCGCCCTCTTTGGCCCACACCAGCCAGCTCGCCACCCCCATCCCCCTGCATCCCACACAACGACACCCCCCACATCACACCCACATCACACCACCGACACAACACCAGCACCCAACACAGCCACAAGTCCCCTCTCACGTGTAGATGATCCCCCACGCGACGCCGAAGAGCGGGTCGGGCGGCGTCCAGCTGGGCTTGTCGAGGTCGCGGTACCAGGGGCCCAGGATGTCGGGGGCGCAAGCGAGGAAGACCGCCACGCCGAGCGCGTTGGGGACGGCCACAGACACTGCGGGGGCGGCGAGCAAATGGTGTGAAATGCATACGTGCGTGTTTGTTGTGCGCTGACTGCACACATGCACGCATGCGCACACAAACAGTACACGCACAGCTGTTGCGCGCATCCGATGAAGATATTGCCAGCAACGTTGACTACCTGCGAGGGAGGTGTCAAGCGCGAGGCTGCCAGTGGTCACTCGTCTGCGCTGGGCTCTGGCACTACTGCCGCAGTTGTCGCCTCGCAGCATCACACTCTCAGCACTCTGCAAGGGGCTGCATGGGACGAGGACTCCTCGCCTAGCCTGCAGTGCAATCAAAATCAAAAGTGACTGGTTTGAGCACACTTGAAAACAGCCACACACTCACATGCACACGCGCGCACATCCAACAACCACCACCACCATCATTGGTGTCAGCTACGAGCAATGACACATGAGTGGCATGCGTTCGACAAGTGTTTTACAAGTACGACAGCAAACCAAGTTTTATAGTCGCAGTCGCGAAGCCAGGTTCTGAACGCCAAATAGGGGAGACAATCACGCACGCTGCATGTAACACAGCTGTCTCACAGCGACAAGCGTACCCCACTCATGCATAGCGCCGGCGCCGTGCTGGACCTTGTCGTTCTCAGAGCGGAGTATGACGGGGTGATCACTGGCACAGCCACCGCCATAGCCGCCATGGTCGTCGCCCCCCTTCCACCTGCATGCACAGGACCTGCACCTGCATGCACACATGCGCTGAGTGTGTGCATGTGTTGTTTTCTCACCTCATGCGTCCAACGTGGCATGGCGGGCATCTGGTTGACGTGGCAGCTATCACTATAGCAGACCCAAGTCACAAACAAACCACAAAATGCATGTAAGCATACTATTACGCCAGCCACCGCATACAGCTTCTGGACGTCACTTTCGCAGCATCAGTATGCGGTAGCCCCGAGTGCGCGGCGACAAAATGTTGAAATCATTTGCAAAACTGGCTGCTGAGTGCTGCGCAGCGGCAACCACAACGCCATGGCGAAGAAGAAGAAGCCGGCGGCGGCGGCGGCGCAGGTTGGGGAGGGGGGAGCGGGGGAGGGGGGCGCCTCGGATGCCATGCCGGCGCATAAGAAGAAGGCGGAGGAACGAAGGTTGAAAAATGAGGCACGGAAGCGAGGGCGTAAGGTGTGGGGGGTGGTTGCGTTTGGAAGGGGGGGAGCTGGCTTGGGTTCGGATTGTGTTGTCGTTCTATCGTGTGGTTTGAGGGGAAGAGTAGTAGTCGATGTGTGGCATGCTCTCAGGGCTTGTAGGTAGCGTGTTTCTGTTGGGTGTGTGTCTTGAGCGTTGCTCCTGTGGTGCAGCATGCAATGCAATGCGTACGAAGCACACTAGCTTTGCGACAATCAGGGTTTGATGTTGCGGCTTCAATCGTCAGCAGTGCAGCCCAATTGGCTGTCTGTAGATCTACTGTACATCGTGTTGAGGAGGCTTTCCCTGCAAACGCTGGTGGGAGCACCGCAGCTGCTGCTTATGGTCGCGTACAGCTAGGTTCACACAGCCGCATTAGTGCGCCGGGATGGCTGCGTGAAACTTATGCAATTGAGTACGTGAAGTCCCAGCGAGGTCCCATTTGCACGCACTTGAATTGTCGCTCTTTGTGTGCGCAGGTGGGTTGGGCAGGCATCGCTTCTGTGTGTAACGCATACTGTACCGCATACAAACCAGTTTGTAAGGTCATGCGTGTTCTCATCAAACGCAGTGTCACATGCAGAACTCAATTAGAGTCAGCTTTCTCCCCTGCTGCTGAAAGGGCAGACCTTGCAGCAGCTGCTCTTGTTCAGCATCAGCTTGCAATGTCATTCCTCAGCATGACAATCAACAGGACGCCATGATTCGTTGCAACATTGCAGTTGGAAGCAGTAGCTGTGAAGCCAGTGTCAAGCCAGTGTGGTGGCAATGGTCTTCTTGGCGTCGTTATATTTGTGTCAAGCGCAACTGAGAACCGGACTTCCAGTTTGTAGATTTTTGTTACTGTGCACTGCCTTTCCCTGACATTCTTGCTGGTGGCTATGCCTGCAGACCAATGGGTCGGCATCGATGTCCGAGTTCCGTGAGCATCTGAGCCTGCTGGGTTTGCAAATCAGAGAGGTTACTCCCGACGGCAATTGCTTCTTTCGGTAGGACAGTTTCTGTCTTAACGGAGTGCTTACGGTGCTCTCAGTCCTGTTCATAACTGCACGCTAACCAAGTTTTGCAGGGCAGTGGCCGATCAGTTGGAAGGTGGTTGCGCCGATCACACCAAGTACAGGATGCGCATTGTGCAGTACATGGAGGTACGCCGCAAGCATTGCGATGATTAACAGGGGCACGTGAATCTGCATATGTTCTGGTCTAGCTGAGCGTGCATGCTTTCTGCCTGGACTATCCCTTGCTTGTATGCCGAAGAGGTGTGAGTTTGTCAGGATCATCGCGAGGATTTTGAGCCATTTGTTGAAGATGATGTTCTGTTCGAGACGTACTGCAAGACAATGCGAAAGCATGCAGAGTGGGCTGGCAACATGGAACTGCAGGCGGCGTCCCAGGCCTACAACACCAACATTGTAATTCATCAAGTACGTGGAGCTGTCGTTTTGTAGTATACCTGCTGGTGTTGTGGTGCTTGTCTCAGCAGCTTATCCGTTTCTGGTGAATGCAGTTGAATCTTCCTCGCTGGAAAATACAGAACTTTGACAGTCCAGACGCACGCACAATACACTTGTGAGTTTGTAGTGCAGGTATTGTTGAGTTGGCTGCGCAGCATGTTGTAATAATTCCAATCTCTGTTGCACCCACAAGACTGCTCCTACCCATAAATTGCTTATGTGTTTTCTTCAAGAATTGCTGCTAGCTTGCAACTCAATGGCAAAACGGCAGCGTGTACATGCACTGAATCTAGCATACACAGGTCTTACCACGATGGGGAGCATTACAATAGCGTCAGGTTGGAGGGTGACAGCGGGTTGGGTCCTGCTCAACCAATATCGTTGGAGGTGAGCTTCTGTGTCATCACAGTGTCATGTTTGTTGGTTTTCCTTACCACAGCTTTGCTCGCATGTTGGTAGTAAACAACCCAACTCAGCTTGGTAACCGGGGTGTTGTCCAGGATGTTGACTCCAAAAGGATGAAAGTTGCTCAGGCGTCGTGCAGCCAATCGGCGCAGCGCGCAGGCCCTGAGAATGGTGTTGACACTGTACAGTACATCATAAGCTGCACAGGCTGCCAAGATGCCGACCGTGTACGACAGGTATAGGCTTTGTGTTTGTGCATGCCAATCGTGCACTGAGAAGTGAACATGGCCGTTTTGCCCTACCTGCAACACCCATGCTAACAGCTACATGCCTATGTGCAGGTGTTAATGGAGATGGACGGTGAGGCAGATGCGGCCATTGAGTATTTAATCTCCCAAGCCAATCAAGCAAGGGACTCAAGGGAGTTGGAGAACAGGCTCGGAGCGCAAGGAAGCGTTGAGACCAGTGAACCACCACGCCCTGAGGCTGCCCCAATTTCCACCGAAGACAAGGCAAACCAAGGAGCCTCTGTTGAAGCAACTGTTGCACCCGACAGCAATGGTATAGTTCATCTACACACTCAGCCTCACAGATGTTGTCAGTGTTTGCTTTCTCCTGGTAGTGCATCATAGCAATTACCAAAGGAGCCTTTGATGTATGCATGTGTCAACTTCTGCAGGTGCTGTTGCAATGGACACAGGAGCTGAAACTTCCATCACACCACCTGAAAGGCCTGCGGAAGGAGCTGCAGAAATGGAGCCGCAAGCCAGTACGAGCGAGGACGATGTGGTACTGATTGACAGCGTCGCAGCTGCTGAGGACGCAGCGAATCCCGTGCCTCCGCTGGAGAACGGGCACTGGAAACCGGCGCCGATGCAGACGCGCGCCAAGCGACGAGCCATGCAGGCGGGGCTGACCGCGTCCGCTGCGGCTGCTGCCGCTGCATCCCAACGTACACAAGTAAGGCAGGCAGCACTCATCGGCGTCATTAGATTGTGACTGCACTCAAATGTTGCAGCAGCTGTATACAGGAGCTGTACTTGCACTCAAAGTGATTACATGATCTGAACTGGTCTGTACTTCATCTACTATAGACTGTGCCTTGCATAAGAGAGGGATGGTGTGAGTGAGGGATGGAGGGAGAAAGCCAGACAGAGAGTGAGGGGCGCAGCCACTAGCTGTTCAGGAAACCCATGATTGAACAGTGAACTTCTACGTCAACCGAGACTTACAGTTCCGTTTGTGATGGCCTTGGCAGAGGGTAGCTCGCAATAAGCCATGCCCTTGTGGTTCTGGTCAGAAGCACAAGGTCTGTTGCGGGTCTGCTGAGAAAGCGTTGCAAATACAACGCGCACAGAGGTGTGTTGCGCGCTTGCGATCAGATGCATTGTCAAGCAACCCGGGTCTGCGCGCATCATTTCTATGTGTTAAATTACAACGGTTCAGTGTCTTTGTGCTGATGGTGGCTGGGCTCACAATGCAGGTCGAAAAGCGACAGCACGCCAGAAGTTGGCAGCCCACAGTTGTCATCAGACTTAGGCACGCTACGAATATAAACGCGCCTGTGTTTGTGACAGTACGTGTCGTACAGCGATTTAGACATACACCACAAGTAGACGCATCCAAAGCCGGCTGTGGACCAAGCAGCCTTGTGAAAATCGTGGGGTCCAGTTGCAGACATGATGCTCATGTTACTGGAGACTCTGCCTGAGATGCACAACAACCATGCAGTGTCTTCCGTATTTGGCATGACAACATCCATTTTGGCAAGACATTACAACGCAGAGAGCAGACCAATCACGTGTCGCGGGAGCAGTGGTTGTCAGCAGCTCGGTGCAAAGGGAGGGTGACTGCCGTATTACCATGGCTTGCAACTGCAGTGAGTATCCCCTTGCTGGGGCCCCTGCTGGTTGTGTCCAGCGTGCCCTGCATTGCACCATATACTAAACTGGCTGTGGCACCGCGAAAGGCTCTGTGTAACGTGTGCATGCAGCAACCACTGCCGCATAGCCTGGTTGCTCATGCCCGGACTGTACAAGTGTGCGTGTACAGAGCAAGATGAGAGGAATGGCAGCATCTTAAACAACACGCCAGTGCTTGACTATACGGTATAGGTATAGTCTATACCCAGCGCCGTGTTCAACGGATGCATTGCATTTCAACAAACAGTACAATGCTCATTAGACAGGGTTCATCCCTCCGGCAGTTGCCACTGCTTGCCTCGCCAAAACTCACGTAACAACACGCATTGTTTAGAGCTTCATGCACCAACGCTGCTCTCGTCGTCGTTGAAGACGGCGGCGCCGCCCGCTGTGTCAATGACCCTCGCGGTGGGAGAGGCGCCCGCGTCGGCATTGTCGCCTGCTGTTGTTGTTCAGGAGGAGCAGGAGGTGGACAAGGCGGAGGAGCATCGGCAGGAGCTGGGTCAGGAAGGCGACCAGCAGCAGGACGAGCACCAGGCTTCTCCCCTGGAGGCGGCCGACGGCCAGCTAGCCGGGGGTGAGTGGGAGGAGAAGGAGGAGGAGGTGGACAAGGAGAGGCGGAGGAAGAAGCTGCGGGCTGAGAACAAGCTGCGCGTGCTGGCGGCGTGGCGGGCGGCGGCGGGGAAGCCGGCCACTCTCGCACTGCACGACAAGTAAGCGTGTCGCAGCATATGCATGCCCGCTAGCATCATCGCTGGAACGTCCGGCGCTGGGTTGGACAGAGGTGCATGGACCATACGTCCAAATTCAACTCCACTTTGCCTTAATTGCCTTAATTAAATCCAGCACAAGTGCGTCTAGGTGTGATATGTCAGAATATTCGGTTAGTATTTCTGACACTGAAGGGTTTGTCGAGCCTGAGAGTGAAGGGGAGAAAAGAAACAGGGAAAAAGAAAGTTGTGGCAAAGCACCTGGTTTTGTAAGCATGCAGTCACTTACGCCGCATGCAAGTAAGAGCTGCATAGCGACATGCTCAGCCATGCGTCTTATCTATGCGTGCACATGTGCACGTGTGGCTGTGCGTGCCAGTGCAATTGTAGGTTTGTGGTAAATTACACATATACAACATCTTACACGCAGAGAAGTAACTGTGCACAACAGTGTCGGTCCGCGCTTATCGTTCACCCTCATGCAGCACGTGTTCATGTTGCCTGTGCCACATCGTTTTCACTAATCTCTCACCCTCACACATGCCTTCCCTCTCTACAGCGTGACGGTCAACGCAAAGTTCCTTGCAACAGACGCAGCTCAGAGCCACTTTTTGGTTTCCGACTTAGAGTCCGGCGTGGGCTCCGTGCCCGCGGCTCTCGTGCGCGCCTCGGACTCCGTCGCCGTGTTCTTCCACAGTTGAGCTGACCGTGGGTGTACAGGATATGCGCAGTGCTGTGTGTCACTTACTGTAACCAAGCTGTTGATATAGACGTACACACTGTCTTGGCAACACTTGCGTACGCATTGCACGTTTGTACGTATTGGTTTTTGGTGGTTGAGCGAACAATAGTAACACTTACTTGAGGGGCTTGAAGGTGAAGAGTGTCCATTCGCCGCCCAGGCTGGATGCGGTGTTATTCAGTCAACATGTTGCAATGCTCTTTGTCTGTTTTGCTGTGAAGTGTTGCGATTTGGAAGCTGCGTCCCGCTGGAAGGGGCAGGCTAGCTCGCTTACATGTGTATTGCTGCATTGCGCTTGTGTAACATGGTCTGTATACAGACCATACTGCAGCATGTTGATAATCAACTGAGTGTTTGAACATGATCGTGTTTCCATCATGAAGATCACTTAAAGGTGACAGTTGAAGACTATGATGCTTGCAGACTCGTATTCATCATGCACATGCCAATAGCACAGAGCTCAATAGGTGCCTCCTTAACATCCGCTTCTCCAGCCACCGCATCTGGTACAATTTTCGTTGCACCAAACATCAATGTACGGACTGCAACCAGTCTGCGGCTCATATTTGTCTCAGCATATTGGCATGTGTACTGCCTATATATTGACAAAAGATTGAGAGCCTGTGCCGGCACCTGCGACAAAGTGCAATGCATACGGTATGAGAGAACACCAACAAACAGTAGATCAAGCACTGCACAACGACAACTACAAATTTGGCTGGGGGGTGTAGTTTGTAAGCCAACCAACCAAGTACCCAACTGCCCTATGTATAACATAGTATGCAAGGATTGTGGCATGCATGAGAATGTAGCAAACATGCATGCAGTCCGCACACTACACCATCGCACTCTTATATTCAACACCGGGATGTCCAAGCGCACTACTTATCTACCTTCACTACTGCCTGTACCCCGTGCACACAATGTATACTAGTGTGCATGTAATGCCTGAGTGGTTGTGATGCATTGCATGCGCGTGCCTAATAGCACGTCATGTCTCCTGTACACATGCATGCATGTGTAATTACCTGTACAACACGACCAGGTTTTGTACAGGTTTGTGCGTGCGTGCAAATGCAGTGGGTGGCAGCCAGAAGATGGGAGGGGTAGGGTGGTAATGCATGTAGCACACCCCTATGTACTCTTCATACCATGTTTACATCTTGAGGTATATGCTCTTCTTGCATTGCAGCACAGATGCGTAGTAATCGTCATTGTTGCAAATGGCAAGTGTTAATTGCCAGGTTTGCAGAACAGCCTGTTGAAATGTACACAACAGAGACGCCTGTGACAATGATAACCTGAGAGCAGCACACCAGGGCTATATTGGAATTGATCAACGCATACTAATGCAACTAGCGCGCGCGCGAAACACGAAACCTAGCTTGAACGCTGCTTCTAAGCTACTCGTCTCTGGGCTCCTAGTACAGTGCTTTCGGCTCTCACATAAAATCATAATCGTCCGTATCGTCAACAGTGAAGCGGTCATCATCAAAGCTGTCCACGTTGAGCACTTTCTTCTTCGCGGGCGCTGTGGAGGCATCAATCAGTAGGAACAAGGCTAAAGACGACAAACTTGTGCAGCAGCGCAAGTGCACAACAACACACGCACCTTTTTTCTTGGATCCTGTTGCGGCCTTCTCGGCCTTTTGCTTCTCATTTGCAATGACAGTGAGGGAGCTCGCCTGGGTCTTGACTTCTTCAGACTTCATATTGGTCGTCGCCTTTCTCATGAGTGACTTGAGCATTGCCGCATAGTGTATACTTGACTGCGAGGATCAAACAACAGAGTGTCAGGGCGACCACGCATGCCCACATAAGCGAATCCGGAACAAGGCTTGGGCTTTATTGCAAATGCACATGCAATGAAAGAGCACAACAATTCGCTCACCTCATAGGCCACAATTTTTGAGGCGACCATCTCGCCATAGAGGACAAAATCATCTTCAGACTTGGGAATCATTGCGTCCAAGTCAATAGCCTTGCCATCACCACCAAACAGCTCCTTCGCGTTCTGAAAATCGCTCTCTTCCACTAGCCGCTGCTGCCTCATCTTCTCCGCAATGGGATCGGCAAGCCGCTCATCCTTAGCAACACCTCTGCTCTCGTCATACTCCTTCTTCTTCTTAGATGCTTTCTTCTCAGCCTGAACAGACAAGGCACAACTGCGCTTTGCACATGAACACAGTGCATGCATCCAACACTATATCAATAGAGTACTACTAGTGTGAGTGGCACACAAAGCAACCGGCTTGCGCTTACAGCTGGTTTTGGTGTGGGTGAGGACTTGGAAGTCTCCTCTTCCTCCTCTTCTTCATCCTCGCCTTTCCACTTGGCAGCGGGAGGCGGTTCGGCTACCTTTGGCGGAACCACAAGGTCTGGTTCAAAGTCCTCGTCATCTGGAACACCGAGAAAAGAAGAGAGAATTCTCACCCAAGTGGCGTTACATGCACGCCTCAAACAAATGTCGCACAACACTCTGCCAGCTGCGTTGCAAGCCATGTGCATGCTGCAGCTATGCGCATGCAGGCTTTCTTGTTTCACAAACCCTGTGTGTGAAATGCTGCACCCAATTACAGCATGCGCAGCATAATCAGTCACAACGACAACGGCTCAGACGTGGTAGTAAAGCAACTGAACAAAACTGACCCCAAGAAGCCATGTTGGTGCAGGCAGGTGCAGGTTGGTGTGGTGGACGCGCAGCGTCCGGTCAGTCAAAGGTGTATGTTACGAGCGAAAGGAGTGAGGAAGCCAATGAATGAGTGCAGCGCCGTCGTCTCTACTCGAGCAGGCAACTCCAGCCATAAACCACCACCACCCAGCAGATGAACACCAGCAGCAGCACAGCTGTGCCTCCACTTGCCTCAACCCAATCTCCCTTGGCTCAACTCAGACCAGCAGACAAACACGGTCCGTTGCCTTTCAGTATGCCTTCCTCTCGCTTGCGTCACGGAGAACAGCTCGCTGCACCAGGAGGCGGCGGCAGCGGCGGCGGTGCGTCCAACACTGCGTATGTGACAGCCGGCTAGGGTTTGCGGCTCAACCAGTGCATGTGTTTGTGTGTGCAGGTTGCATGATGTCGGAGGCGGAGTGGTGACCCGCAGGTTACATGAACTTCTGAAAGGGTATTGGGGACCCCAATTTGGGGTCCCCAATACCCTTTCAGGGGGGCTCATGTTGTGAAGCATAGCGATGCTAATTCATGCTCAACCAACACACGTTCCCAACCACGCACAAAACGCACACAAAGGTAACAAGGCACAGCAAGACAAGATTAAGGAAAGGCTTAGAGCAGTTGTGGGCCAATGGTACAGCCATAACATGAGGCCCTACTGTGGGCGGTCCACAAGTTATAAACCACAACATGGCCTGCAGTCACACTATTAATGTAAGAGATATGATACGGATGCAATAACCATTAACAAGCACACACAATCTTCGTTTTTTTGCTTATACAATTACACTTTGCATCTTTCGTACGAACAGAAGCAGTAGACTTGGCAATCAAAACATGGGCGAAAAATATGGTTGTGTTCAAAGAAAGTCACATGAGTTGTGTGACCCGTTCGGTCTTCTCGCATGCATAAAATGTCAAGCACATATTGGCATGAATGCATATATGTGTGTATATGCATCACGTCACGCGAGTCACGTGTGATAATATATTGCATCAACAGTATTTTAACATGTTAAAGGCAGTATTCGTAGGCATAAAAAGCATATATTTACCATTCGTAGCTTATTACAAGTTGTTCAGCTTCTTTTGCATGCATTTCTTTTGTACGCATTGTGTATGATGTTGTCTTCCTATGCGATTTGAATTCTATGCGCGATATGTTTATACACAGCGAGTTTCACTTCGCAAGATGCGCGCAAGTTGTTACAAGTTAGTCCAATAAAGTGACTTTGCATATCTCTTAATATTTTTCTTTGTTCTTATTTCCACTGATGCAGACCCCTTGAACATAACATTAACAAATTTAAATACAGATCCTTGACATACATATCGTGAGTACGTTATGAGTGACTTGCTTTTGCGTGATGTACGTTGAGATTATTGAGCTGTGAATGCAAGCAAAGCTGTTGATGTTAATATCTTTGACTTAACATGCCACATTAAGCATAAAGTATTTTCATATTGGCGTGCTGATGCTATAAACGTGGTACAAATAAGCATCATCTAGGAACAAGATCTGTTAAAATGTTGCATGCAATGCTTTTGGTTGTTCATGAGCTTTGATGCACTATTTCAACATGCACTCTTCATACATTATGCAGAAATCACACCGATCAAAATACACATGTGATTGGACTACTTTTAGCTGATACACGGGGTTGTAATCTGCAATAAACTCACACACATCGTTGTGCACACAATTGCACGTGAAGCATATATCAATCAAAAGCAATTTGCACATGTGCATGGAGTCAAGCCTTATTGTGGTTGATATGAAGAAATTATACTACTAGTTAAAAGTTAAATAAGTACTGATATGCAAAACACAAACCCGATTTATAATCATATCACTCTCATGCTTACTTGACCGCCTTGTGAATTCTTCCTCAATTCCACAAGAAAAAGTGCCTGCTAATTGCACGCTGCAAAGAAGAGTTGTATCTGTCCACAACTTGCCAGTTGAGTTTCATGCGTAACTTGCGACAAAAGTTTATTATAGCAATTACCGCAAAGCTGAAGCGCTTGCAATACATATTCCACCCTGTAATAAACTTCACGCATGGCATACATTATACACTCAGCGGTTTGAGTGCACAGAAGACAATAGAAACCAGCACAACAGGAGTCCTGCTACAGCACATGATAGCATAATGCAGACCATATCTGATATGCATAGCTGAACTCTGGGCTGCAAACAATCATGAAATGCTAGCCACCACTGGCACAATGTCAACAGATTACAAACAGCCTGTGCACCGTTGCCATTGCCATCTGTGCAATCCGGGAAACCCTAAGTGCAACGCGAATCACAAAACTCGCATGGGGTGTGGAGTTGACAGTAGTATGGAAGGTTGGAATGGTCTGGCGTGGCACAAAATGTAGGTGACTGCCAACAAATAATCAGCACAAGCACTGCTACTCAGCCGCACATGTGTACTTAGTCAACCCTACCAACACCGTGGAAAGATTTCAGCACGCGTCACCAACCAAAGGTAGCCACACCCGCAAGCCACCACAATTCAAACTGCACAGCACCAGCCGGCACTGTTACGTCCTTTCTAGTCCAACATGCGGCATGGGTCTCACTACGGAAGGCTGCACCTGTGTAGTCATCCTGAACAGAAGGCGCTCCATCTGCATCTGCCCGTTCAACAACGGCGCCATGAACTGGTCGCTTGCTGAGTGACACCACGTCTCCACGGCCGACACCTGCAGCTCGATTTGGTGCACGCGCGTGTCTAGCTGCTCAACTCGCGACTGAATCTCAATCAACTTGGACTCAATCCGCTGCTGTCCAGCCAGAAGTTGAAGCCAGGCACTATCTGGAGCTGTGAAAGCATCATCGTGGAGTCAGTTGACAACCTTGTGCCACTGCCACTGTCATCCTAGTCAACAGCCATGGCGACATATGTGTTGAGTCGGTCTAGGTCTGCTTGTATACCTGACTTGAGACCGGGATGCCCTTGAAAAGACTCCTCAGCAGCATGTGGGCCAGAGCGCACATATGGGTCTGACACTTCTGCACACATGCACACGTGCAGAAAGCGAGTGAACATGAGAGCCTAAATGATTCCATGATACTGCAACTGAGACGTGCGCCAGGACATGATGCAACAGAAAAGTGCTGATAACAAAAATACGCCACATATTACTGGAGGGACAGTGCAGTGTTGGCAACAGCGCTGTGAAGGTATGCGCATGTGATCAACACGTACCAACTTTAACAGGAGAGTTCACAAATGCAGGTGTGCGTGCAGCTTTGGAGCGCCGGTTGACAGGTTGAGGACTGGGCTGTGGTGTGCCGCTATCATCAGCACCCAAAGCCCCTTTCCTCTTTTTCAATGGCCTGGCATTCTCGTGCCTGAACCCATTCTCCTGTCGCGCTGCATCAGCAATAGGGGACTGGGCAGCAGGAGCATGCCCAGCAGTGCCAGTGGTTCCCACGGGTTGCTGCTGTCCTGTGGGCGTTCCTGCTGCTGCTTGCTCATCAGGAGCTGCAATACAACACACTTGGCGTCACCAGCCATCATTGTCTCAACGAGCACAACTCTGTTGCTGCCACGGACACAGCCACAATCAGGAGTGTGAGCTCACCTGGAAAGCCGTCAACAAAGTCCATGGGAAACATGCTTTGGTTGGTGAGAGCGTTGGGGCCATCACGGGCCCTGACAGCCCTATCGTAAGCCAGTGCTGCGTCTTTCTCTCGTGCAAAATAGCCCAAACTCCTATCCTTGCCGTCGCTGTACATCTTCGCTCGCCATTTGTTGCTGCTTTTGCTGAATGTCACTCCTCTAAACTTGGAGGCCTGCTTACCATTTGAAGCTGCGGCAGGCCCTTTCGTAGGGTCGTCTGCAGCAGGAGTCTTTCGCTTTGCTCCAGGAAACGTAAGCAACTCTGCAGCTGGAGTACAGACAAAGTTTCATGCAGCCGCTACTGACTTATCTCTTGTTAGCTTATGACATGCACGCAGCTGCAGGACCATGACCACCAGGCAACCGACCCTCTTGCCCTGCAGATCAAACTTACCGCCTGCTCGACAAGCATCCTCATAACTGGCTCCCACATTGTAATCACCCGTCACAGCGTCCGAGTCTGGCGGTCCCGCGGGATGCGGGCTGGCGGAGCTTTGCAGGCGAGGGCTCGCAAGATCTTCAGGCGCAACAGACACTGTGGCAGTATTCTTGCCCCTTCGAAGCCCTGCTTGGGACGCACCTAAAGAAGTCGTCGTCGTCATCATCATCATCACCAACTAAGCACATGATAGTTACTTGGGACTACAAAGCTGACAAGCTGGCTATGCTGCATTATTGGGCGAATGCAAACAGCGAGCGACTTCAGCAAACTTAGTGCATAAGCGAGCCTTGCTTCACAAGTAGAGTGGCCTACGGGAGTACCAAGTGCTTGGCTGACATGAGCAGAACAGTGAAGCCCCACCTGAGACGCTATCTGGTGAGGGCTGCCCCTGTCCCCGTGCTTGTGCTTGTGCTTCTGCTTGTGCTTGATGGGGAGGCGATGGCACTGGTGGTTGGCGCTGCTGATGCTGCAGCTGCTTACCACCGTGATTTCCTTTTCCGTCCTTTGCATTGCACTGCGCTTCATCATCCGTCTCCTCATGCCCTCCCGCGTCGGACACGGCGTCGCTGCGCACATCGTCCTGCCGGCCAGTCGCCGCCGCATGGTCCGGAGGCGGTTCGACCGGGCTGCTGTCCCCGCTGGCCGGAGCCTTCTCCACCTCTGAGACGGCTGCCTGCATGACCATGCCAGCTGAGGGGGGCATGCGCTCGGTCCTGATGACAGCCGGCCCCAACCCCAGACCAAGGCGATCCAGGCCAAGCCGGTGGCACACGCCGCCCCAGCGGCGGCGGCCTCTACTCCTGCTGCGCTACACCTCCATGCCCAGCGACGCCCACCAGGCCTTGCAGCAGCCGACCGTTCTCACACGCAACGCACGCACACAGCAGGCTACTCGCATACAGAAGCTTGGCCTGGCCTGGCTATGGCCGACCAGGCCACAGCCAGGCCAGCAGCCAGGCCGGCAGCCAGCTCTCGCATGCTAAAACGCCCCGCCGCACAGTTCACCGCCGATCGCACAGCGCGCGACACTAGCAAAGCACGTAACCAATGGCGCCTAGCGTCACGCTCTTAGCATCACACTAGATTCTCAGAGTGATGCGTGACGCTGGCGCCCCCTGCTTCAGGCGGCGGCAGCTTCCGCTTGCTGTGCGGCGACATGGCGGAGGCGGCGGCTGCGGAGGCGCAGGCGCAAGCGGAGGAGCAGGAGCAGAGCATTCAGGAGCCAGCAGCGTCCTCGAAGCAAGTGCTGGAGGCTGCGAAAGCCGCTGCTGACACGCCGGCGGATGGCGTCACTGCGCAACTGCAGGGGTGGGTGCATGAGAGGACGGTCATTGTTGGTGTCGTGGTTGTTGTTCAGGCTGCGCATGTTGATGCTACATAGCATAGCTTTTTTATTGGGGTCGCAGGTTGTCTCTGGAAGAGCGTTATGCACTTGCGAGGAGCGTAGGAGAGGAGTGCATTCAGGAGGATGAGCTGCGCAACTTACTGGATAAGAAGAAGGACCCAGTATGCTACGATGGGTTTGAGCCGTCAGGACGCATGCACATTGCGCAGGTGCGCTTGGCAACTGGCAAGAGAGAACACGTTCCATTGTCATTTGTGTATCGTACGAACGTGCTGCATGCAGCTCATCCTGCAGCACGTTCGGACGATGCATCCTAGTTGACAGTCATGCTGGGGTGTGCGCATACGTCAAAGCAATATACTACTGCCAATGCTTGCATTACCGGCAATGCTTGCGTGTGTTGTTGCTTTGCAAGCATAGCATAACAAAGTCGCAGCATTGGCGGAGACCTCATAGAACTACGCGAGCGCGCACAAGCTTACTGTGTGCACTGCACGCATTGGAAGTGACATTCCCTTGTTCGCAGGGTGTCATGAAGGCTTTGAACGTGAACAAGTTGACGAAGGCGGGGTGCATATTTAAGTTCTGGATTGCTGATTGGTTTGCCCTACTGAACAACAAGATGGGCGGCGACCTCAAGAAGATTCAGACGGTATGCTAGCACTGGATTGCATGCTGTGCCCAAGGCATTGCGGTAGGTCAGCATTGCATGTTCCATGCATTGCCCATTTCGGCCTGTGGAGCAGGTAGGGAAGTACATGATGGAGGTATGGAAGGCTGTGGGAATGGATATGTCGAGGGTGCGGTTTCTGTGGTCTTCTGAGGAGATCAACGGACGCGCAGATAAGTACTGGCCACTAGTGATGGACATTGCACGCAGGAACAAGCTGCCTCGCATCATTCGGTAAGCCTCTATGCGAAGATTTGCGGGTTGATTCATCTACACTGGCAGCATGCCTTCTATCAGCGACTGCTAATGAATGGTTATTCTTGCTCGCTCTCATCCTCAGTCATGTGTTTTACAGGTGCTCACAGATTATGGGGCGCAACGAGACTGATGACCTCTCCGCAGCACAGATATTTTACCCTTGCATGCAGTGCGCGGACATCTTCTTTCTAGAGGTACTGTGGTTCCATAACGCCAGTGTGTGAGATTGCCATACAACCTGCCACATGTATTGCCTCTGACCTTCGGTAGCTTACCTGTCCTCTCATGGTCTTGGTTGCTACTCATGTTGCTGTCCAAGTTTTTGTCCTATTAGCCCTTGTGCTGTGCGGTGGTACTGTACATTTGCTGCCTGTCTGACGTGGTGTCACTTGGCAGGCAGATATTTGCCAGTTAGGCGTAGATCAGAGGAAAGTAAACGTGTTGGCGCGTGAGTACTGCGATGACATCAAGCGCAAAAACAAGCCCATTATTTTGTCACATCGTATCCACACGCCTTTAGTGTGCCAGTTGCCACTTACCAATGTGCTTTGCCGCTCTTGTCATGTTCACAAAGGGCAACTCCTTGACAACATCATCAGACATGCTGATGGGCCTACAACAAGGGCAAGAAAAGATGTCAAAAAGTGATCCGGACTCTGCCATCTTCATGGAAGACTCAGAGGTTGGTTTCTATCGTCTTCTCTCTATGGTACAACGCTGTTGCATGATGGTGAATGTGCTTGAAGCGTCTGTATGTTACTTGGCAGTTACATTGGCTATTTTTGTGGCTTGATGTACGCTTTGGTTGAATAGGCGGATGTCAATCTGAAGATCAAGAAGGCTTACTGTCCACCCCAAACCATTGCCGGCAATCCCTGCATTGAGTACATTCTTTACATTGTGATGCCATGGTACGGACAGTTTGAAGTGGAGCGAAAACCAGACAATGGCGGCATCAAGTAAGGGTTAAGCACGAATACAAGTAAATGTTTCACGAGACAAAATCGGTTCAGTGCAGTGGCATGGTTCACCACATATATGCATGCACGCAGAGTTTACACCACTTCCACGGAGCTGATAGAGGACTACGAAAGCGGTGCCCTTCATCCAGGCGACTTGAAGCCTTCCCTGGCAAAGGCGTTGAACCAGATTCTTGAGGTTAGTGCGGGGTCAGTGACTTCGTTTTCTACTGTTGGCCTGCTCTGCCTGACGCCTTGAGCGAGTTGCATGGTTGTACCTGATTCGCTTTTGCTGCGACAGCCTGTCAGGGAGCATTTCAAAACTGACCCTGCTGCCAAGAAGCTGCTGGCAACTGTCAAGGTGTGCAATTCTTCCGCAAGTCATGGTTTTCTTGCGCGCTTTGTGTGTCCTTGCATTGGCTTGGCAAACCCTCACCCTTTCTGCAGGCGTACAAGGTCACTCGGTGATACTGCACTTGCAGTTGGATAGCGAAGCCTTCTAGCAATTTCAAGCAAAGCGTTGAATTTTCCTGAATGTGAACTGGTTCGGATGCCTTTTGCGGTCGTGCTAGGCAGGTTGCGTGCAGGGCACCTGCAGTAGCACACACACTACTCTGCAGGACCGGGCACTACTCAGGGGCACCATTTTGGGCACTACTCTGCAAGACCGGGCGGGGCGTAGTTTGGCACTGAAAGTTGAGACGCGTGGTTGAGAGGGAGTGCTGTTGTGCATAAAGGTGCGCGTGGCGCGCCAAGATGTCAATTACAACAGCAATCTCCTGAGCGTGTGTTGGTCCGACAACTATATTCCCCGGCCAAAATTTCCAGTTTGTCTTGCTATCTAATCTTACTCTATGTGCAAGTTTGGCTGACTTTGCTTGTGCTACCATACCGTACATATGCAATGTGTAAGAAGATTCGTTGCAAAAAATAACAGAGATCGAGCTGCACTTCTCCCCCTTCGTAAAGAAGTGATCACTACATACACCGCAAAGGCCATGTCTTGCTTCATCTGGTCAGAGTGGTAAGGTGAACACATCGTCATCGTGTAAAGCATCCATGTGAGCTCGCCCTGCATGTAATACAGCTGCAGCTCAAGGCGACATGAGAACTGGCTGATGATGTGCCACGTAAACCCTCCCCAAAAGCTTATGCTCCTTTGCCATTGAATGCCAAACAGTGTATGCATGCAAGTCGTCTAAAGGCGCATAGTGCCTCAATTGAGCTGTGCATGAAAGCCGGCTGGCTGATCATAATACGCTTATTAGATACATGCTAATATAATTCACCAACTGCATACTTGAAGCGTCACAACAGCAATAACACCCAACACAACTAGTTAAGAACATAGGCTGTATATTGCAGGTGACAACCTGTTCACAGCTAGGGTGGTCTAAATGAGCTGCTTCCACAGGAAGCAGTATTACTAATGGTATGTCTTGAAGCACACAGTACACGTTGACCAGCCAAAACCCCGTTGCTGCCGGCACAACAAAGCTAACTTCAGCATGGGTTGGCTTTACACCAGCCGAGGCTTCTTGATGTTGTCCACATCTGGCACAGGTATGGATGGGACTTCCCCAGCATCGGACACTTTGTTGTTTGGCCCAGGATGTGGGACAACCATGTAACGGTCTCCAGGTGGTATCTGTACAGCACCTGCGCACCGAGATTGTTGGTTGGACTGGAAACGCTGGTGGGGAACTACCCAGGCACTGAGCCATACTGTTCAGTACAGCATGGCATGTGAAACAGCATGAAAAGCATTCTTGCCTGTTATATGCATATTGATTAGTCTGCTGGATTGCAAGTTGCTGCCGCTGAGTTCCTTTACAAGGACAGGCCAGTTTCTGCGGCACGAAGTCATTAGCAAACTGCAGCGGAGGAACAAAGGTTGCACCAGCAGCAGCTGCCAACCTGTCAGCCGTATCGCCAACACCAAGCTGGCCATTTGTGCCTCTTCCCCATGCGTAAACATTGCCGGGCTCTGTTACAGCAACAGTGTGCCGCCAACCACAGGCAACTTGGAACACTCTCTGCGCAAATAAACTGTGTCAACCAAACAACCCAACGACAGTATCGCGAGACAGCTTGCACGCAGGGCAACCAGCATGCACTACCTCGTTCGCTAATGTGGAAACCAGCTGTGGTGAACATTGGTCGTCGTTATTGCCAACGCCAAGTTGTCCAAACTGCGCACCATTGCAGACCAAGAGGTCAAACGTTAAGCAAAGTGTTTGGCCCTAGCTGTGGTGTGATTGTAAGCACACTAGTAACAGGTACAATGTTCGCTTGGTGACAAGTTGTATTGCGCACACCAGACAGCACTGACACCCATCGAGGGCACTCTGAACTTGATAGTAGGCTGGTACCTTATTCCAGCCCCAACTGTAAAGTTTGCCTTCATCAGTAAGTGCAACCGTGTGTCGCCAGCCGCCTGCAACCTATTGCAAGACACATTAGCACCATGGCATACCAGACAGACGCAATGCGGCGCACAGGCAAACACGCACCTGTGATATTCGCTCTGCTCTCAAAGCCTCAAGTACATGTGGAGTCAGGTGATCGTCGAAATTGCCTAAAACCCATGCAGATCAGCAAGTTGTGCTGTCTATTCACGCACTTAAGCCAGCACAGCAGCCTACCATGCCCTAGTTGGCCGTATTTACTCCAGCCGAATGTATAAAGGGAACCGCTTTCCGTCACAGCAATCGTGTGCCGCCACCCACAAGCAACAATCTTGATGTTCTCACCCTGGATGGCAATGTCGGTGAGCGTTGTCACATGCACTCAATGGTATGGCTACTAGAAAGCTAGAGTGCAACCTAAGGCCATGATACAGTGTAGTGGTTGTCTACCCAGAAACTTTCATGTAAAGTTTCAACACCATATGCATGCAAATGAGCCCACAACAAACGTAATGACAGCCACCACATAGCAATCACCTCCATGCCAGGAACGGAATGAGGCGTATGACGGTCTTCTCGATCGCCCAACCCAAGATTACCATACCTGCCCCAACCCCATGTGTACACCTTGCCAGATGTATCTGCTGCAACTGAGTGCTCCGCACCACAACCCATAAAAGCAACAGGTTTATCCTGGTTACATACAAAGCGTGTGAACTCCTCAAGCCCGCTCACTTTTGTTTGAAATAGTGAAAGCATGCATTTGCAGACATTCTGAAGAGCAAGGCACACACCTTGAAGTACGGGATAATGGTTGGCGTCGCCTGATCCATTGTGTTGCCAATGCCCAGCTGACCATTTTGATTGCGTCCCCAACTGTTAATAAGCAGACAGATGCTCAGTACTTCATGCGAAGGTGTGCCAGAGCTCCAGCATAAAGCAAAAAGCACTTGGCAAGCACATACACAAACATGGATTCGGCACCTGTACACGACGCCAGAGGGCGTCAAGGCCATGCAATGGCAGTCTCCGCAGACAATGTTTGATATCGGTATTCCACTAAAAAGCTGTACAGGCTGTGGTATAAACACGTCGCTAGAATTGCCATGCCCTAACCGGCCAAAATCGCCCCTGAGCAAGAACTTTGTGGGCATGCAGCATGCAGCAACACGTAGATATGCAGATGTCGGTTCTCAACTGACAAATCCCAACCAAGACGCCCAAATCGTACCATCCCCAGGAATAAACCTGTCGCCGCTGCTTGGAGATCGCAATGGTATGGTCCGCACCGCAAACAACAGCTGAGATCTTGCAATTAATCAGTGCTGCAATCGTTGCTGGCAGTGACCTTTCATGCGGATCTCCGTGTCCAAGCTGGCCATCCTCACCCCGGCCCCAGCTGCAAACCATATCACAATCTGCGAGCAACGATAATAATGCTCAAGACCTTGCTGATTTCAGTGCTCAGAGACGGAGAACGCCGGCCAACAGATTGTATTCGACTCTGGAGTTGAGCTGAAGCTGCAGCTTGCTAAATGCTCTGTGCATGCTGACAAGGTATGCTGCCGCCATTTGCATGTTTGTTCCCAACGGCTGGTCACGTTGAAGACCTCACGAGGCGGCAGCAGGCTGCATGAAACAACCACAAGCGGAGGCAGCCGTGACTTTGTGCTCAGGCATACACGAAAACATAACCAGTCCAGGGCCAACCCAAGTCCACCAACTGCAGCGGCAATGCATGACAGTCGGAGTGTAATAGGTTACGAGATGGAAAAGGCAGCATGCATTGTGCATTGCGAGCACAACATACCCCTGAGCACAGGAGTTTCATTCATGCAAACCACAACACGTACTGAGCAAGGCGATTGTGTGACTGGCCCCGCATGACACGCTGAGCACCCGCTCCTCCTGGTCGTCGCCTGCCATGGTTTCTGTCACCCTCCAGTCAGGCAGTTGGGCCTGCCCTCAGCGCTTTCAAGGCTCCAGCGCGCCCGACAACCCCAGCGACCACGAGGACCACGGCACCAACGTCACAGGTCCGCCCCTACCGGGGCCGCATGCGCCCCATGTGCCACGTGTCGCCACCACCCTCACCTCCGCGTCCCGCCCGCCGCACCAAAACCCTAAAAGATGAACTGAGGAACGGAAGATTGTGGATAACAGCAGGAACTGGGCCAGTGCAAGCTTGCACACTGCAACCAGTCAGCAGTAGGCCTACAGCGACCTGTATAGCGAAACCGCAGCGGGGCAGCAATCAAGTCGCGACCAGTGACTGCTTCAGTCAAAAAGTTTTGAGTCAAAAGCTGCTTCCGCGAGCTTTTCTGCAGACAGGGTTTTTGACCCCTTTTTGTCCCACCTGGCAAAACAGAAAACGCAAAACCGAAACCGAAAACTCCCAGGCAGGCGTTGCCACTCAGCTGCCAGCTGGCATACAGATTGCCTGTCGAGCTCGAGTGTGAGCGTTCGTGTCGGCCGGTGGTGCGAGCCTAGCAGGAGGAGGGTTGTCATGGTGCTTCTTGTGGACGGCCACCCGCTGCCTGTATCCAACAAGGTGAGGGCGTTGCTTGTGTTCTCTGCGCCGTCAAGAGCATGCTGGCTGAAGCAGCTAGAGGAATGTTTGGCTGGCTGAGCAGCCAGCACAGCGCAGCTACACGTTACAACTACGTTTTTGTTCTGGTGTTGATGTGCCGAGGCTTATGCTGGATTCGTGTTGGGCAGAAGAGTGAGACGAGTCTGTTGTCCGTCCTGCTTGGCACGCCTTCCGTTGCGGCTGCGGCGCAAGCGTTCGCCACGTTGCCTGCCTTGCATGTCCGCCCTCCTGAGGTGTGTTCAACTTCCGCCTCTGACAATTCTGTGGGGCGGTTCGTGTACGTCTTTCAGCGTGAGTACGCTACCGTTCAGCCAGGCATTGTGCAGGTGGGCAGACCTGTTGCGGGTAGCTGTGGGCTGCTTACTATGTTGGGCAATATCTCCTGTGTATGTTACATGCATACGAACACTAGTTGCGGCTGTGATCGCCCAAGTTTGGCAGGTAGTTGGCACAGACGAGATGACCACTTGCATAGCCATTGTGTTGCGAGGCGTCGCCAGCAGCAGGTATATGTCAAACTTGCAATGAAGTATCTTGCAGCAGTTGGCCCGCACAACTCTGTGTTAAATCGCTCCGTTGTGGTCTAGCAAAGCAATGCTGTAATTAAGCGTTGCGTGCTCTGCAGCTGTTGCCAACGTGCTGGTCTATGCAGGGTGGCAGTTGCGCATGTGGACTCACCCAATGGCATTTCTGTTGGCTTAGCGGCCATTCTTTCTTCTATGCCAATGGACAGCGAGTTTGAGGTACACCATTGCAAAAGTGCGTGTGCATGTATCTTGAGCGCTGAATGTTCTCTGAGTAGTAGCTGAGCTCCATTGTTCACCACTGGCAGCTGCACTTGGTTGGCGCATATGTTGATGTAGATGCAGTTGTCCAGACAGATGGTGTACAGAGCCCCCCAACCAAGACTGTAGGTGCGTAATATTTGGTCTGTTCATGGCGACAACCACATACAATGCATTGCACACTGCATGGTCCGACAGCTGGCATACTTGCACGCCATGTGCAATGTGCCAGCTGTCGGACCATGCAGTCTGCAATGCATGCTGTGCTTTGAAGGAGCAGCATTTCTTGTGTGCAGTCGCAAACGTGACGGCTTGCATGCACATCCTCTGGCGTCAATCGCTGCTCCTTTGTAGGCTGTGGCTAGAAATTTCCAGTTGCTTACAACAGGTCATTCACTTCCCCTGGCTGCCACGTTGGTGAACCATCTGCATGGGCTTCCTGCCCAGTTTCTGTTGCAGACGGCCTGCATCCTGCATTTGAATACCGAACTATCAGCGACAAGGCTTAACATGCCAGCTGTGCGAGGCGTCGCAGTATGTGCTGGACTTGCGTAATTGACGTGTGCATGTCACCCAGTGTGCATTCCACCAAGTAAGGCGCTGCATGCAGGTAATGACCGCAACAGGCGCGGTTGTCCCTACTGTGTTTCATCCCGATGCACGTTCTCCAGATGCTGAGCTTAGGGGCCTTCGGTGCATGTTTGCAGAGGGCGACGCCAGGCTGGCGCTGGCAGCACCGTATGTTTCCGACCTTGATATGTTCAGGATAGAGCCTTTCAGGTGAGTGTGGTGGGTTACTGCTGATATGCAGACACAACCTCATGTTCCAGCTGCTTGTGCGCACCTCTCAGTAATCACTGCGTTATGCATCTAGTACGTATATATTGGCCGTGCATGTTTGCATTGCATACACCACTTTTGTACTCCTTCACAATCCTAGGGCTGCATTGTGGTATCCAACGGCCAATTAGTAGTGTGGCATATTGCGTGTGTAAGTCCGGTCAGATCAATGTATGCCTCACTTTATACGTTATGCTGATCAGCGCTTTTGAGTTGACATGGAACATTCCCTGCAGGTATTCGGCACACGAATTGCACCCAAAGCACATGCTGTCGCTACCAGACAAAGTGCTACTGCAGTGGTGTTCCACCTCTCCTGCAGCCGAGTCCGTAGACTTCATCCCTCACCTACGGCGGTAGGAAGCGGGAGAGTTTTTATGAAGATTGTGGTGTTTTGCATTTCCAGCAGGTTGTCCTTGTTCTCTGCAACCAGTAGAGCATTCCGCAAACTCATATTCTGTGTGAATTGCGTATGCAGCAACTTTCAGTTCCTCGTGAAGTACAAGCATTGGAAGATGGTGTTCCCTGGTGAACAGCCGAGAATGTTTGAGCGCAGAACTCAGTCAGACAACAGTGGTCTCTGGTTCTGGGAAGCTGTTGTACAACCAGTGACAGCTGTGGCAGCATTTGCCAAGTAGCCTTGCAGTGATAACCATACGTACTGGTGGACGCAAATGAGCAGACATGTTGCTTGAATAGGTCTTGTATTGCAGTACTCTAGTTTCTCTGGCAAGCTCCGACATTGAAGACACCAGTTGTTGTTATGCAGCATCGCTCGATGCAGTACTTCTTCAGCACAGAAGCGGTTTATCACTGCCTAATTTACTTGTGCCCTGCCTACTCACACCACAGCACCTGCCAAGTGTCCTAATATGCTGTGTTGGGAGCATACGGTCAGGCCATCAAGAGACAAAGTGCGTGTACGTCGGTTGCTTGACCGCCTTCAGGACAACCTTGGCCTACTGCCCGTGCGTGTCATTGCGTGTTACAGTGCAACCTTGCCACACGGCTTGCAGCGCTTTAGCTTTGAGGCAACCTTTGCTGCACTTCTCTGCAAACTCGTCACTCAAAACTCCTCACTAAGAACTCTACAGTGAGGAGGCTTCTTAAGTATCATGACGAGACTGAACTGCAAGTTGGGTAATGGTCTCAGGTCTCTTCCTGAGGCCTCTGCTGCAACCTGACTCACTTTCACAGCCTTAGGCGGCCTCAGGCTGTGAATGGAATGACATCTTTGCAGCAAGCGGGTTGACAGTGCCAACTTGACACCCAACCTGACTAGAGGAGAGGCCCCAGTTCTCACGACCGGGGCAGGTGCAGTACGCATGGGCAAGAAGAAGGGGGCGGCGGGCAAGAAAGGCGGCGGCAATGGCGTCGCGGAGGCGGAGGCGGAGGCGGCCACCGCGTCTTCTTCAGGGCCCAGCAAATGGCTGCTGCCGCCGGAGACGCAGGAGTCCGCCGCCCACTCCATTCACGCGCTGTATCAGCGAGCAGTGCAGGCAAGGCGGCGTGGCATGTCAAACTGCATTCTGTCATCGGGTTTGCGGCTGATTTGCACGCATGCACAGGGTACCCATACCTATACATCGGAGTGGATGAGCGTACATCTTTACAGCACATAGTCACAATCCCCAAACACCATGCAGGGCATGCATGCAGCCTTGGGCTTGAATTCAACCCTTCAGCACTATAAACATTGATTCACCATGCGCTTGCTTGCGCTGTAGCGTGCCTTCACGGTTCGCGCCTGGAAGCTGTTGGTTCTGGCACAGCAAACAACAACAGTATGAGCTTGCAGCTGATTGTGTTTGCTCATGCGTGCCTGAGTTGCGCTTGTTCACTAGTTGCTTGTAAGGACATATTCATGACAACCAGTGTTGCAGATGTACTTTTCTCGGTGGCCAACTAACTTGGTCCAACAACTACGCAGACGCCCCGTGGGGAGATCAGTTACCTGAAGAAGTTCTTCCTAACTTATGTGGGCGGGAGGGTCCCCCTGCACTTGCGTGAAGACTTCTGCGGCACCGCATTGATATGGTGAGACAGCCACTCTGTTGTTGTGATGCGTAGTTTGTCTCCAAACGTCACAGCTGCTCTGCTCAGCGCAGAATGGTTGCAAGCTGACGCGCGAAGGACGGCGTTGGGGTTAGACATCGATCGCGAGGCGATGCTATGGGGCCTTCGCAACAACTTTGCAAAGCTACCCGATAGAGCAAAGGGGAGGCTTCTGCTTCTCGAAGGCAATGTGCTTGACCCCATCACTGCCGCAAAGGAGGTGTCTCTACCAACAACACCAGCAATGACGTCCACTGAAGCTTCAGTATCGCCTCCGCCTCCGCCTGAGACTGATGCAGCTGAGGCATCGCTATCACTCTCACGGCTGGCAGATATCAGCTGCGCGTTCAACTTTAGCACATGCTGTCTGCATTCACGCAAGCAGTTGCTGCAGTACTTCCGTCGCGCTTACCACGGGCTTAGCCCGCAAGGGGGTGTCTTTGTTGCTGATTTGTATGGAGGGTACAACTCGGACGTCCCACTGAAACTGCGCCGGGACTTTGGAGACTTTCTGGTAAGACCGTACGGGAAGGGTGTGTGTGTGTGTGTGTGTGTGTATGCGCGCGCGCGTGTATGTGTGTACGGGCAACATACCCCAACTTGTTGTCTTGTGTGTGCAGTACACTTGGGAGCAAGAGGGCTTGGATGCACTCACTCGCATCAGCCGCATACATCTAAGCTTCCAGATAAAAGGTGGCAGCAAAAAGCGAGCCTTCAACTACGTTTGGCGCCTGTAAGTGGTTGCCCGCATGGTTATGCACATGTTGTGTTGCCTGCGCCTTGTACCAACATCCACCACGCTAACAGGTGGACTGTACCGGACTTGCGAGAGTGTTTGTTGGAGGCCGGTAAGCCTTGAGTTCATTGCCTCATTCCGGTGTGAAGCATGTGTTCAAACCAGACTGCTTGCTCATTGGCACGTTCTGTGTGCAGGGTTTGAGGCGACACATGTTTGGATGCGGGAGTCGCGAGGGCCGCAGCAAAGGGGTGCTGGGGAGGGTAATAGCGGCAGTGATGATGATGGTCAAGATGACAACAAGCAAGAAGGGCTGAATGAGTTTGAAGAGGTAGAGTCCTTCGCGCAGTGTGATAGTTGGAATGCGTATGTGGTAGGTGTGCGGACAGCAGCACAAGCTGAGTAATAGTAGGCAGGTAGTGTTGATCAACATCTCGTGCTCACGTATGCGCATATGCACTCTGCAGTCACTGTAACGCTGACTGATGCAACAGGCGTGCTGTATGTGCGCAAATATAACATGCACACACGTGTGATGCATCCATTGCATGTGTAGAAGTCTTGCAAATCTCTGTACAGCCGCAGGTAATCAAGCTGACTATGCATGACTGACTGACGGGGCAGGCAGGTAGTGTGCTCGCGTAGTAGTCATAGATAACCATGTGGTGGCGCTGATGGTATGAGTGGTGGCTGCTGGTGCTGCGTGCTTGACACCACGCATAGGGTAGAGTAGAGGGGCCAAAGGATCCAATGCAAGAGCCAACACACAGTAACAGAGCAAGCAACACCAATCGCATATTACATCCACCACAACCACAGTACCGAAACTAAGGGGCTGGTGCTGTGTACATAAGTCCGGAAGCCCAATGCATCATGCATATGCTTGACACCATGCATAGGGTATACATCATATGCATGTTGCTGTGCGCTTTACACTGCATGTGGCAATTGTAGCATGCCATCTCTTGTACACATGTGTGTACACACCATATGTGCTACATGTACAGGGCTATTATACATGGTGGTTGTTGTCTGCTTGCCCCTTTCCTGCGTGCCCCTGCCTGATGCCTGCTGCCTGAGGGTCCTGAGGGTTGAGTCCTAGCTAGGTCTAAGGTGTCTGGCTGTATGTTATAAGCTCTGCTTGGGCCCCCACCCTAATTGGTTGTTGCTTTGCTACTGTGTCTGCTGCTTGCATCACTCGTTACCACAACTTCCCACGGAGTGTGCTTTGCGCAACTCCAATTTTTGCTATGTACAAGGTTAACCTGGCCTTCTGTAGGCAGCAGCTGCACACCAGCACGGCATTCACCTTGTGAGGCACCCACCAGGTTGCTCATTGCATGTTCTAGGCATGTTCATTCGTATTGCACATTTGATGTACCCCAAAAATGGATGGTCAACCCGAACCGCTGGTGGCAGCTTGGAAACTAAGTGCAAGCAAGTCAATGGCTCTTGCTGTGTGTAGTATGTGTCAACTGCGTTGCAATCAGTGTGAGAATGGCCAGTTGCAAATAGTCCTCATGGCAATTGCTGAATGTCAGGTATACATCGCGAGGTGCAACAGGCTGCTGAGCAGCAAGTACACAGGTGACGTATGCATGCTTTCACGGCTAACGGGGTGGTAGAAGTAGTGTAGTGGGTTGGGCACCGACATCCCAGGCGGACGCTGTACTGGCAGCTGCGGCCGGGTAGTTGCAGTTGCACACGTTTACGTGTGTTCGTGTGTGCACTTGTGTGCAGTTGTGCAGTGTGGTAGGCATGGAGCCAAGTATGTAGCAGTACTTGAACTCTTGCTGTTCTAGTAGAGAGAGTGGGTTAGGTAGTAGACCAGCACGGTGGTGAACCTTGCAATGGTGTAAATGGTGTGCGCCATGTCACTCCTTGCCATTTATGACACGATGCATGTGCCATTGTATTGCGTGCATTGTACATGTCACGCAAGTATGTTGGCTGGCCAATAGCAGACTCTAGCATGGCTCAGTTGCGCAGCAATGAGGCACTATTGGGCTAAAACACGGTACCAACACATGCCATGGTGTTGCTGACTGGCACAGACGAAATGCTGAGCACCGCAATTCAGCATAACAAGCACATCAAACAATGCTATACAAACAACATAATTCGTCCGATATCACCTAGGAGACCTCGTGCGACATGACTGTTGTGCCAGCCACTGTGCCTCACCGTGTCTCCTATATGTGCAAGAGCCACTTTGCAATGTAAAAATAGATCACTAGCCCGCTAGAGTCCACCACCGTGGTCATCAATGGAGCACTTGTAACAGCGGGATTGTACCTGCAAAAATAATGATGATAACCATTGACCTTTGTGAAGGAAGTGTGTCTCGCTGATTTGCACCAACTTATGTTGCCACAAGAGATAAACAGCTCGTGACACGAATACATCACATGTCCACGGCTGTGTACTGAGCAATCCTCACCCAAATTTCACCGCCAACAACGGAAAGAGGCCACCCAGCATGTTGGCCCAAAGCGAAACAAGCGGCAGCGCAACCGCCACCGTCATGCCCACCTGAACACACCATGTGCAGTGAGCTTGCAGTATATATACAGCCAGACAGGACGCAAAAACTGACGAGATGCATGGGGCTCACAATGACAGGGCACATTCCCAAATCATTCAACCCCACAAAAAGAACATGCAGCAAGTCGCAAGCGCTTTTAGACACCAGTCGCTGTGTTACCCATGGAGTGTAAATTGACGCATGTAACAGTGCACTTGAGCATGAGCACCAACGAGGCAGGTTATGACAAGAGTGTGGTCATGGTTATAGTAGGATCATAACCACACTTTGCATAGCTCACAGACTGTGGCTTGGAATGCACCCACAGATGCGAGGACCATATACACCAACTTACTCACCATTGGCAACAATAAGGACCTTTCGTACAGGCATGACAACCATCTTGGGACAGTTTGCTTAGTCAACCCAGTGTATACATGACTTGCAGATCCCAGCATCCATAACGATGTTATCTTACCCCGTGTGAAATTCCGCCCCAGCACATGGAAATGGTGAAGATGATGAAACCCAGCAATGCGCCAATACTGCATCCCGTGATGGCCTCCTTTTTAAGAACATAGGGGAGATCTGATGGCGACACGTGCCCTGGGTGACAGTTGCAAGTTAGCCGCTGTGTGAAAGGGAAGCCCAAGTAACATACATCTCCCCCAGACAAACATAAACCCCAAGACACCTCAGTGTCTTGGGGTTTATGTTTTGAGGTTCTCCGCACTTGGCAGAGATTAGCACGTTTGAGCCACACAGAGAAATGCACGCGCGGTGGCATGACAAGTTTCACACATGAGTGTGTGTGAGCTGCCTGACACTTGTTGCGCAGCTCAAACTCTAGCGATACACCCTTTGCTCTTTGCCAACCACAGAGCTAGCTTACAGATAGACGAGCCAGCTGTATACCATGAGACATAAATCGTTGTGTATCGTGCAAAAAAGGTGCCAGACAGTGCAACGCGCCTTGTGGACAGCCCATGCGACCGTGCGCACAATATCAAAGATAACTTGACAGTCAAGACAGATAACTCATGAACTTCAAGTTGCGAAGAACGACAGAGCATTTGCACTATTATGCGCCAAGCAGTATAGCCAAGCGCGCAGCCAGGTTGGTACAAGGCAAGGCTTTAACCCAAGCCCTACAGCACAAACATGTTGGTTTGAGCAATGCCGCTTTTGTGAATTGTGCTTGAGACTTACCGAGAGCAAGAGCGCGTATCACTGTGGCCACTGATTGCGAGCCAGTGTTGCCTCCATGACCAATCAGCAACGGGACAAAGTAGGACAGCTCCACCTCTTTCCTGAGGACGTCCTCAAAAGCCTCTATCACAACTGCCGCCATCATCAGCCCCAGAAAAAACACCAGCAGCCATCCTGCCCTCGCGCGCACCTGCATTTCCAAATTGCAATGCAATCACTCAACTGCCAGTATCCATCTGTGGCAACGTCACCACGGCACTTACTGCTGTATGCTCCCAACAGCAAAACTGTATTACAACAATCACATTTGCAACTACCACCGCCAGCGGCATTGCAGGGTGAAACCACGGAGGCAATACCAGTGGTGAACAAACAATGACAGCAGGCTGGCTGGATCGGCGTAGACACCATACTGTCGGCAGAACCAGTACCATCTCAAATACGACGCAAAGCTGTGTTTACGGGTAGAAGAGGTATGCCATTCTAGCGGCTGCCATTCTAGCGGCTGAGACATCAGCAGATGTGCATTGACAAGACAAATCCCTAACCCGTAAAACTAAAAATCAAAGCGTAAATACTTCTCAAAGAACGGGTATGAAGCAGCAAAGTCTTACCGACTCGTAGACGCCCTCCTGCCGGTAATGCAAGCTGTGCTGGCCGTCCCCAGACTCCAAGTCCGTGTCGCCATGCACCACCATCGCTCAGCAGCCCCTCCCGCCGCAAACAGCACCTCCCCAGCGCAGCAGGGGGGCGGGAGGATCAGCACGGCAACCGCCTCAGCGGTCCCCGCAGCTGCAAGCCCATCCCCTTGTGAGAGGCGCCCACAGCACGAGGACAACACGCGCAGAGTCCACCCTCAGGGTCAATCCAGCCGCTCCGCCTTGACGTCACCCACAGCAACCTCCTTGCCGACACCGAGAGAACCCTCTCCTCACTCGGTCCGTCCAGCAAGCAACAACCCCTGCCGCCACCGCCGCCGCCGCCCACAGCTGTATATATCCCAACAGCCACTTCTGCTTTCTTGTGCTGCACTTTCCCAAAAGAAAGCAGGCTGTAGCCTACCAAACCTCGTCGACGTAAGTCGTTGCGCTTTCACAGCGACGCACGTTGGGCTAGTCGCTGCTTGCGATCTGATTCGCAAGGCGCACGTTAACGTTATGTGCTCGCGTCTGCCAGTGGCAAGTTGTTCCACCACTGGCAACGCCGTCACTGTCACGGTCATTGGCGTGGTCGGTTCACGCCGAGAGGGGAATTCTCATTCGCGGGGAGGCTTCTCGGGTTTTGCTCACAGGTGCGCCGGGCTGGCTCTTTTGCGACTTTATGGACAGCTCGCACGTGCCGTGCCACATCAAATAACGCAGCGACAATTGGTGACGAGTCGTTACGTGCAGAAACAACGAAGCCCCGATTCTGCACAGATGTGACACTACATCGAACTCACAAACAGCCTTTGCTGTGTTGTTGTGCAATTGTTGTGAACCTTCTCGCATAGATATACTCTCTTTAACACTATTGCTGAGCACAACCAGTGTGTAATTAAGATTTAACTCTTTAGGTCTTTACTCACTCAATGCCCGATTATAGAAATGCTCTTATGTTGTTTAGAGATGATGGGGGGGACCATATGCGTGTGCGCACGCACGCATTGTGCATGTGGGTGTGAAGGTGCGTGTGCGTGCGCATCCAACATCGGCGCTTACATCAATAGGGTATGGCGTGTTCATGGCGACTCACTACTGAAATATGCAATTCCCTGCTGTTGATGTTGTGTTCTGCATTTTACAACTTGGGTTTTCCGTTATAAATTATGCTTGTACGTATCATATGTACAAGCACAGTATGTGTATGTCCTTTCCTCTTGAACCTCATGTTTGCGTAACATAGTCTAGCAGCGTACACCTCTTGTAGCATTGATATACGATCAGCTAAACCAAATGTTAGTTGGTAAGATATGAGCTGCTTAGGAGTTGTTGAAAAATAGACCATTTGGATAGCACAACACATGGAAGACAACCTCTGAATAGATTCTAAACCCTCAATTCTAATTCACCAAATGCGAAGCGATTACACGAGATTGCACCAGATGGCACCAGCAGCGGTAGATACATGAAAAATATTGCTTCCCATCTGAACACTTGATACTACCATGGCGCAATTTCTGTTTAATTTCTACCACATGGTGGTGGTTTCTTACCAATGTGCAGTGGTAGCTTCTTCTAATAGGAATACGGTGTAACGACACATGGCAGACCCAATGAAATACGAAAAGACAAAAAAGATATTGGATGTTAATGTTTCGTGTGGCACATGGCTAATAGTTACCGCCTATTTAAAAGACACAAAACGCTTGATATATATGTCAAGACCTCAAAGGTTATGATCTGTTTGTTCTCGAACTTTAACTATATGCATTTGTCTTTACCCTATTGTTGAAGATGCAAACGCCTGACACATTGTCGGAAAACGTGACGCCGGTTGTAATCCCACTAGCTCAGCAATGAAATCTAAGCACACATATCGTACAGCCCTTCTCCTCCATAAGTGACTGCGCATCTCTCTCTCTCTCTCTCTCTCTCTCTCTCTCTCTCTCTCTCTCTCTCGAGATGTCCACAGGGTCTATTTGCCGACTTACACTTCAAGAGCATAAGATGATTAAATTCTTCTCTAAACATTGATCAAAGATCGACCTTTCTTGTACCCCGCACCCGTGCAATAAGCCTGAAGATTCCGCAAAATAAAATTCGACGACTTTCACCAAGCCATTGAATATATATGTTACTACTATATCATAAGCAGCATTAAACTTGACTGTGCGCTTTGTGCGGCTTGTGCGTTCAGGTCACGTGCGCTTGCGCCTTTGCCACTATGTTGCTCTGCCACGTCACCAGGACCAACGGCGGCGTCGGCGGCGGCGGCGGCAGCCTTGGTGAGATGAACTTAGTCAGATAGTCAGTTCCCCGATTGTGCATTCTTTCGTTTCTCGTGGTTGAGGGCTGGACGGATGTGTGTCTTTAGTGCTATTGCGCTAGCTGCGTGAGTGGTGCCCGTGGAAAGGCTTAAGCGCTGCACACCTACACCCTCAAGCGCAGGCAGAGTTCCAAATCAGGTAATTTTGGTAGATTAGATCAAAGTACATTAACAAAACAGCATTTGATGTGGTGAATGACGTGGTATGTTTTACTGTGTTGAGCGTCAGACTATTGCAATACATGATCAGTCGTGCACATCTGATACACACATTTGACTGAGTAGATGAAGGCACATACGTACAGGCACATATAGCTCGAAAACAGGGCAGGGCGGTTGTGAGGACGGAGTAACTCATAAGTTGGAAATGGCAGTGTAAAAGAGCGAGGAGCGCAATGAACAGCGTGGATGCTCAGCGCGTGGTGGCGGTGGTGGACGAGGCCATTGCCGACATGCACCGCCTCGCCACCTTCGCCCACCTCGCCACCGTCTCCACCACCATCACCCGCGCAGAGGTGCACGAGACTCTCTCTCTCTCTCTCTCTCTCTCTCTCTCTCTCTCTCTCTCTCTC
>RHPI01003642.1:1010459-1023785 GCA_009103225.1 Chlorokybus atmophyticus
ACCCTCCAGGTGTCCCCTCCCTCCTACCTCCCCTCTCCCGCCCCTCTCCTCCTCTCCTCCTACCTCCTGGCCGCCCGCGACGCCGCCTCCTCCGCCGCTGACGGCATCCTTCTCCCCCAGGAAGGCGCGCTGGCCGCCACGCACGCTCTAACTAAACTACTCGCGCGCGGGGGAGCGGTCACCAAGGCACTGCAGGATACGCTTGCAGAGGAGAAGGCGGAGGTGTCGAACGGGATGAGAGTGTTTATGGAGACGATGAAGGCGCTGAGGGAATCTGTCTTTACGAATTTGGCGACGACGGTAGAGGAGCAGGCTGCACGCAATGCAGCACAAGTGAGTTGGTTGGCGGCTGTGTGTGTAACATGAGAGTGTGAGTGCGAGTGTGCGTGTGCGTGTGCGCGTATGTGCACACTCAAATATGCGTGCGTTTAACAGGAGGAGGCGAAGAAGCGGGAAGAGCGTGCGGCGAGGGATCTGGCAGCGTTGGAGCAGCAATCGCGTGTGGAGGGCAGAGAGAGGAGCAAAGCCATTCGAGCCCTCGCCGACGCCGAGGTGACAAAACAACAATGGATTACAGTCCCAGTCAACACGCGCACGCGCACGCACACTCACTCTCCCCCATGCAGGCTCGTGCTAGCGAGGAGGTCGAGGGCGTGAAGCGCGTGGCTAGTCAAGCCGCTTCTCATCTCATCTCCGAGTCCGATGCATCCGAGCGCGAGTCTGCATCGGCGTTCGAGTCCCGCGAGTCCACATTGCGAGCGGAGTCTGCGGCCGCGAAGGCCGAGCTCGCTAAGGCACGCGCCGCCAACGCTGAGGCGGAGACGCTACAGAGGTCGAGGTGCAGGAAGGGAGAGGCGGAAGTGAGAGCGTGGCTGGCGGAGTATGATAGGGATGTCGGGACAAAGCATGGACAGCTCGTCGCGGAAAAGGTGGGGTGTTATTGTCATTGCCGTTGTTGTTGTTGATGTTGGCCTTATCAAGCTATGTATGCTGGTGTTCATGCACTAGTGTGTCTGTGTGCGAGCGCGCGTGCGCAAGCACATACTGTATGCCACCTCCAACATGCACCTAACTGCGGCTTTGTTGATGTGACTTTCAGGCAGCCTATGAACGCGTCCTGACGAGGATCAAAGACTGTGAAGCGTTCTTCCACATACGCAAACTGAGGGTAAGTGTGAGGACTCTCACTCATACGTGTCACTCGAGTGTTGCTGTTGCTGTTGCTCACGTGTGGCCTCTTCTACTCCAGGAGGATGAGAAGCTGGCAATAGAGAAGATGCAAGCCGAGCTGCGCCTGGTAAGCACTTGCGTGAGGCTAAGAGCCAGTGCAACAACACCCACTTCACCTATTCTGTCTACACACACAACAACACTTGGTCATGACACTTGGCCTTCCTACCCATAGAAAGAGGAGAGCAAGAAGTTCCAGAATGACTTTGCGGCACGGCGGATCCAACGGCAGTGGCGTGCAATTCTGGCCTTGCGGCGAGCCGAGAAGGGGGAAAAGGGGGGAAAGAAGGGCTCCGCCAAGAAGAAAGCATCTGCTAAGGTGGGCTTGTAAGGGTGGGTGTGGGTGCGCACTTGCATGTCCATGCAAGCTGCGTGCGTGCGTGTGCATGTTTGCGTGCATCAGGTGAGTGTGGATAACTGATACGGTGTTGTCGTCTCTCTACCCTTTGTAGGGTGCTGCACCTGCGAAGAAGGGTTCTGCCAAGCCAAAGGTACTGTGCTTGCCAGCTATGCGTATGCTGGTGGGATAGAGTGCTTGTTGTTGTCAAATGATGCCAATACGCATGCTGATCGTGGGATTGTACCTGCAGTCGCCGGGTGGGGGCAAGAAGTCTCCTAAGGGGGGTGCAAGCAAGAAGAAGAAGAGCGGCAAGAAAAGCCCTTGATACATAACACAGCTGTTACTCGCGCTGCTGAGAGGTGTGTTGCCAATCATAACAGCATAATCTAAAAACTTCGTTCATTCCACCAATATCATCCTCACATAATTGCGCACATGACTAATGACTTGCACCGTTATCTTTAGATGTTCAGCTGAGGGTTGGATTTATCGTCTGCCTAAAACGAAATTTGGTTAGTCAATGAAGCCGTGATAGTACATGCCTATGTTATGTGATTCAGTTCTAGCATTGGCTATATTGTTGATGGGCGAAGCAACTATCTAGGTGATCCTGTAAGAATGCACTAACATTGTGTTGCATTTTACAATAACACACTTAGCTGAGTACTGCACTGATTGTTGCTTTGTTTGCTGTGGTTTGTTGTTGTCAGCAGTGAGTCGTGCTGTCAATATTGTTTGTCTTTGCATTACCACATCACAATCATAGGCAGTGCCAACAGCTGATGCTGGACAAGAATGCTGCCGAACAGGGAGGTTTTGTCAGGGATTGTCAGCAACAAGAAGTAACTTGTCTAGTACCATTGCAGGTATCAATGCCTGTGTGCGCGTCACTGCTGATTACACAGTCATTATCGCGGCCAGCAGTTGCTGCGTTAACTAATCCTCTCGGGCGCCAACCACTTTCTGCTACATGCGAGTCCTGATCACTGCCGGCAATCCTTGCAAAGCAATGCTATACAAAAAGCCTCAGCTACCAGCTTAAGGCACTGGCAGGGGCTTCAATCCCCAGATCTCCTTAGCATACTGGCGAATGGTGCGATCGCTGCTGAAAAACCCAGAGCCTGCGGTGCTCATGATAGACTGCCGCGCCCAGCCGTCTCTGTCCTTGTAGGCAGCGTCAACAGCCTCCTGCGCCTCAATATAACCGGCAAAGTCAACTCCAACCAAGAAGTAATCACCACGTCCATAGCCGCTGTTGCCCTCCAGTGAGCCAAGCAGCTGCTCCACTTCTTCGCGCTCCGACTTCTTTGAGCCGAAGACGCCCGTGCGAATGTAGTCCAATGTCTCCGTGAACTTTGGATGCGGTGTGTACTGCGATTATTGCATACGCATCACAACAGGCCGGATGTGACACCATATACAAGTACTAGCAACCCTCAACCACCCCTACCTTGCCCTCGGCGCGCTCTTCACGCAGCCGGGCTACGTCCTCAGCGCGCACCCCGAACAAGAAGAAGTTCTCATGTCCAACCTGTTTGATAGCAGCATTCACAACAAGTCAGTACCGTGCACATGCAAGCCAGCAAATTTGGTCAGGTCAAATATGGTCTCGAGTTGTGGTCCCAATGTCACTCACCTCATCACGAATCTCAACATTGGCGCCGTCCAATGTACCAATAATTAAGCAACCATTCATGGCAAACTTCATGTTGCTGGTACCACTGGCCTCCATGCCAGCCGTGCTGTGCATCAAGCAGGTCAGGGTCAAGGACGCGCCAGTGACAACAGAAGCTCCAGCACGTTGCAAACAGCATATATACGAAGTGTGCAATGCACCTGATGTGCTGAGACAGTTCACTAGCAGGAATCAGCCTCTCAGCAAGAGTGACGTTGTAGTCTGGAACGAAAACAACCTGCCATACAAGGTCGTAAGCACACTGCATGCAGGAGGTCAAGAACAACGAGGCATTGGCAGCCTGCCTCACCTTCAACAGGTCCTCAATCTCGGGGTCATTGTTCACAACATGGCCAACCATGGACACAAACTTCACAATACGCTTAGCCTGCCAGTAAGTGGCAAAGGCCTTGCCACCAATCATGACAGCACGAGGGACAACAGACTTTCGCTGTTCTGGTGTCATCTCCTTAATCTTCTTGTAGCGGTACACCACGCCAAGGATGTTCAATAGCTGCCTCTTATACTCGTGGATACGTTTGACCTGCACGTTCACAGCTGTGCATAGCTGGTCTTTGAGCATGCAGTGCAATGCAAGGTGCAGTACCTGGATATCAAATAGGGCGGCAGGCGGTAGCTCGACACCACAAGTGTCCTTGATGTATTGTGCGAGGTTGGCTTTGTTCTCAAACTTGGACGCGTTCCACTCCTTGTGCAACTCCTTGTCATCCGCAAACTGCAGAATACACGAGTCATGCGACTGTGCATGTTGTAGGGAAAGCATTGCTGCTATACTGAAGAGAGAATTGATACCTGTCGCAAGCCTTGGAGCAGGTCAAGATCAGTAACCCATTCGTCCGTGCCCAACCACTTGGTGATGACCGCGCTCAAACCTGCAGAGACACTCGTGAGAACTGCATCAACTTGAAGTTTCCTTTGAGGCAGCATGTTGTCAGGACCCTCCTCACTTGGGTTGCAAAACTTCAACCAGCGGCGAGGGGTGACACCATTCGTCTTGTTTTGGAACTTTTCAGGAAACAGCTCGTAGAAATCCTTGAAGACATCGCTCTTGACAATTTCTGTGTGGATGGCGGCCACACCATTAACGGCCACTCCAGCAATGACACTCATGTTTGCCATGCGCACCTCCGGAGGTGGGCCCTGAGTAAAACCACCTAGTCAGCCTGATTGAACTGCTAAGTCAATGCTGCATGGAAGCCATCCAGGCATGCCCCATATGAATACTGCTTACATCATCTTCCACCATGGCCACTGCCATAATCCTGCCCTGTGGGGTGAGATTGCCCAAGATTCGCATGGACTCCTTTTTCTTGCTGAGCTCCTTGGGTGGCAGATCTTTGTACTTCTCCTCCAGAAAATCAACAAACTGCAAAATACAAAGAGGCATATCTGGGCCAATTGCAAATTGCGAGTCCAGGGAAGCTAGCACTCGCCACTCATTGAACTGTCAGTGCGCACCCGCAGTTCCAAACTACTGCATTGTACAATGGTGGTTCCCGTTTAAAAGCACGTTCACAAATGCTCTCACCCTGTCATCAATCTCTGCAATGATATGTGTGTGGCGTGGCAACAGCTTCTTCATCAGCTTCAGCGGCCACTTCTCAAGCGCCTCGGGCAAAACGGTGTGGTTGGTGTATGCACAGGCCCTGTCATCAATTGCGTTATAAACTACATTGGCAGTTGCTTATTGCCAAAATCAACCATGCCAGTTACTGAGGAAGCAGGCATACTTGCAGGTGATGCCCCAGGCCTTGTCAAAGGATAGCCCTTGCTCGTCCATAAGCAACCGCATCAACTCAGGAACGACCAGCGAAGGATGTGTATCGTTCATCTGTACAATTGCCTTGGTCGGTAGCTCTTCCCAGTTGACAGGCAGTCCCCGCTTCTCGCGCAGGACCTTGAAGCGTGCCATGATATCCTGCAGGGATGCGCTGACCAGCATGTATTGCTGCTTCAACCGCAGAGCCTTGCCCTCTGTAGTTCCATCTCCAGGATACAGCACGGAGTTAATCTGGAAACAGCAGTGCAATCTCAGGCAGCTAGCTTATTCGCCGAGTTCAGCCTACCAACTGAAAGAACAATCTAGACTAAAAAACGCTGCTAAGAGACACAAGCTGTAAGTGACCTTCCTTCTCCGTGATTTGGTGTCATACAAGGAGTACTTGTTCATAACAGCAGTAAGTTTCAACAAGTGTCAATCACAGTCTGCAAGCAGCGCACCTTTTCAGCTTCGATCTGTGCACCAGCAGCCTTTGTATGATGCCCAGAGTTGAATTGCTCCAAGTTGAAGAGTGATGGTGGTGCATGAGCATTCCACAATCTCAAGTTGATGGTGTTCTTGGTGCCATACCTGCAGGACATGCCAACTTGTGCTGAACTGACCACTCAACCACATACAATCTGACACACTCTGAAGGCTTGTTATCTGCACTAGTCAACCTCTCTGCTCATGTTCCCATAACATGGTGGTTGCACACAGATGTCACTGTCATGCTATTCAGGTTGATCGTTGTTACTATCAACTCAGACTCTGCCATGGCAACTGGCTGTCTACCACTGGATGCAAACGTGCATCACATTGAAGCCACGCGACTCGCATCAGCAGTCGCCACAGGAAGGAGGCTGTTTACATCCATTAACATGTATTCTACCGAACACTCACCCTGGGATGGGATTGTCGTATGCCACTGCGAACAATTCCTCCCCTCCTTCCCAAGTCACCTGGCCCTTGGACTTGGTCACCGAACCATAGTAGCGGATTGGGTAAGCAATGTCAGGCCTGGGAATCTCCCAAGGGTTGCCATACTGCCAAGCACGCCTACAGTTAGTGAGCGAATCCTACGCATTATGCAGTGGTACAAACAAGCAGCAGCAGCCAGGGCAATAATCAGCGTTGATGCAGCATGCCAACCTCCAGCCAGTCTTCAGCATGCTCTTCTTGGGTGCCATCCTCAGCAATGGTCTGGCGGAACAAGCCATACTTGTACCTCATGCCATAACCCCAGCCAGGAAGGTTGGTTGTGGCAATGGAGTCAAGGAAACACGACGCCAGGCGACCAAGGCCACCATTGCCCAGAGCCGCATCGCGCTCCTGTAGACGAGATCCGGCAATGCTCAGCCCACTGGCAGCAACAAGACGAGCCAACTACTATGACCTCTTCCTCATAAGGTGGGTACTTTGAAAACAACGAGTTCCCTACCCGACTAGCCACGTCTTCAATGTCCTGACCATACTTCTTCAGCACCTCAGCGTATTCGCCTCGTAGCCCCAAGTTCCCAATGGCATTGAGCAGAGTGCGACCCTACATGCAGTGATGATATTGTTGCAAAGTGCACCTGACCAGCAATTCAAACCACACTTGTCAATAAAAGCTCACCTGCAAAAACTCCATAGAAATGTAGTAGCACATCTTTGGGTCCTCCTTGAGAAACAACTCGTAAGTCTCATTGAAGCGCTCGACCAGGCGCTCCTTGACAGACTTGGCCACGACAGCATATGCGTTTTTGGGGTAAAACACCGAAACTGGAGTATGCTTCATATGGTAATCCACGCTCTTCTCAACATCCTTCTTGGAACTGCAGGCGTAAACAGATCAGCAGGCCAAACTGACTGCCTTCAATCTCCACCGCCAACATCAACTCAACATGCTTTGCATGCAGCAGCCAGTGCACAAGGATGGTGTAGGCATGTTCTCTGATGTTCTGCACATGCATGCAGAGCAGCATCACAACCCCTGTCCACCCTTTCCCTTCGTGCAACACTTCAGCGACTGATGTCCACATGGCATAGCCATTGACCGTTAATATGCTGTGGCATGCGCAATGCTACAGCATCCCAACGTGGCTCTGAAGCGGCTGCGTAACTATCCCAGGGTTGAACCGCTGGAATGCACCATGCAAAGGTGGGCACACGAAGCAATGCCCTACGCACATGCCGGTGGGAGGAGCGACGGTGGTCTTCGGCGGCTCCGTGGCAATCGCCTGGACGGCGGGAACGCCGGCGGCGGCCATGCGGGCGGGGCGGCAGGGGAGCGATCGGAGGAGGCGAGCGCCTGCGTCACCGGCAACAAAGCTACTCCGCGAAGCAGGAGCAGGTGCTTGTAGCAACCGTTCACAAACCCTCCCAGAAGCCGCGCCGCTCGCCACCGTCGCTGCCGCCGCCGCCATCCCCATTGACCCAGCTAGCACTGCTACCGAAGCATACAGCCTTGGTTGTTACAGGCATGACAGCTAGCAGCCAGAACTTCTGGCTCGGAAGTTCCAATCTAGAGCATAACTTCCGAGGCGGAACTGATGGCGTAACGCAGACACGCTGGCTGCAGCGTCGGAAATCTGACGCGTTAACAGTCGCCCAGCCAACGCCACTTCCTTGCAGCCTGGAAATCGCGGTATGTCGCGAAGTCGACGTGCGAGGCGTCGTATGTCGGTCAATGAATTGCCATCAGTAACTTTCCAATGACTGTAGTCGAAATGCCCTGATTTTGGGGAACGGCGATTGACGTTTTGTCAACGTCGCAGCGAGCCCACAGCCGCCGCAGATGAACGACATACAAATACCCTCAACCCATGTCACCATTGACTGACGTCGATAGAGCGCAACTCCCAGGCACCAGGGGCAAATTGCGTTGGCTGAGCAATTGTTAACGGCGTTAGTCTGACTTAGACTAATGCCGTTAATGATTGAGGGAAGTAACCGTTTACGATTACGGCGATTGCGGTTCTCGCTGTCAGTTACGAGTCGTAATTAAGCGTAAAGTTCCTATGATATTCTGCTTCCATGTGCTTTATGGAATCGCAGCAGGCGCTGGAAAAAGTGAAAAGCACAGATTCTGCTTTGCCGAGATGAACGCCAGCCAGCAGCCACCAAGTGCCAGCATGCAGATCGGACAGCTTCATGACAGCATGGAGATTCGTCACACCAGTTTCACGACTTCGCTGCAATCTGTCCGTGTGCAACTGACTGAATATGCTTGTTTGATTGCTGAGTACCTTTTCATGTGTGTAGCATACTGGTAAACAACCAGTGTTTCTGTGCTAAGCACTGTGCATTCGCTCAGTTGTGGCTCCAGATATTAGCTCATACCAAGGAAAGCAGCGACAGAAAAGTTTACATGCAAACTATTACATTGATAAAGTGCACAATTTCAGCGCGTATTATGTCATAATGTGGCTTTGTTCGGTTCTAACAAAACTAAGCTATAATGTGGCTCCTTTTTAAAAACGCAAACCTACTCGAGCAAAAGTTGAGACACAACCGTTGTAGCTTTAACGTAATACATAAGTACCAATGGTGGCTCGTGTCCAACATGTCAATTATTATCATGGCAAGTTGATGAAAGCTTGATGTAAACTAGTTATTAGCAATTTAAATACTTGGATGTAGCGTATGTCTTTGCAAATCACCTCAACGCACGCAACACAAGTTACATTTTGTTAAACAAGTTTATTTACATTGGTGTACGCAAATAAAAATTAGTCATTTATGTAAGTGTAGTAATTGATGTCTTCTCTAAACATTGCCCTCTACACGACGAACACAATCAACATGACAAAGTTATTGAGCATGCTGTGAGCAAGCATGCCGTTAATTAGATCAATCTGCCAATTATACTTGAGTACGTTAGTATACGCATATTTATGTGTAAGATAGCACTTCATATGTATATGAACCCAATATACATGTCATCAACCATATACATTGTGATTTTGTATTGCTTATAATATTGGCAGATTACGCACCATATGCCTTATTCTTGTTGTACATGTGACAACATGCTCTTCAACTTCATTTCATGCCATGTGTAACATATGAATCCGCTTTCGAAAGCTATTTTGTTTGTGCAAACTGCATGATGCACGTGTAATAATATATGCGGAGTGAAGCCAGGTATTGTTTATCATCCTTAGCAGGAGCTTGAGAGTGAACGTGCGCGCGATGCTGTCCGAGCTTTAGTATGCGGTTGGCATCAATACAATGACACATGCAAATTCTTACTTGCTTGTTTCTCATATTAAAGTGAGCAGACAACTCATTACTATCAACATACAAGTTAATGGCTTCGAGTTGTTGGCTTGTATGCTGATTTGCATGCAAGTGAACATTTTGTTGATCATCATACATGAATGCATACAACAATCATATCATATTGCTTCAGATCGATTGCGATCTCAAGCAATATGATATGAGCACTCGTGTAGCTGTACCTGTACCTGTACCTGTACCTGTACATGTACCTGCTCATAGTTATGTTAATGTTTCGAAACTGGTCTGTTTGCGAGCGCCTCTCCATGACACTTCACGGTGAAACATTTTATACTGTTATGATTGTCATATGATATCAGTATGTATACAGGTTATCAACTACTTAGTTATACATTCAAACCTCAATCCACATAAGGGTTGTGTAAGGCATACCAAAGCCCGAGTGTGTACATGCAAGCGATCATCCGCAGCAGGTATAGCAAGGCTGCAACCTATTATAGACCAAGCATGTCCGGCAACTAGAAATGTACATAGTTGTCGGGCACATGAAAGTATATCATGGTTGATGTACCTTAACGTTAAGCCAGATGTTGAACTGCCTGGCATAATACCACATGTGGTGTGCAACTACAATTGCGCTGTATTATCGCTTGAACAACGCAAGCTGGGCGTATACTATGCGCTTGCTTGTGTGCTACTACTGAGGGCCCCTCTCTTTTACCTTATGCTGGCTCCAAGCGACCAACCCAACAATGTTTGGACTAAGGGCAAAGTGTTAGAGAGTAACTCGGCTCGTGAAAGAGAGCTGGTTGTTTCCCCGCCTTCCTCCAGCAAAGAAGGACCTGCTCATGCCCTCCCGTTCAAGTGTCCATGTGCTGCTGAAACGGTCAAACTTTGACCGTCTTGACGAAACCACAGACTGCGTCCCTGGAGCTGAACAAGTTTGCCTTAATTGGAGGACACTCTGCTTGCTGCCTTGCCGCCATCATTTAATGCAATGTGCTGCTTAGCATGATACTCACAACACTGGCAACTGCAGAGCATCCCTATACATGATTTGCTACTGTACATGCAGTACCCAACAATGAACTATTGCTCAATGCCAAGGCGCACAAAACATTTGTCAAGGCCAATGCAACAAGGATGAACAAATTATTGTACACGGTTGCAACACAATCATGTTACATGGTACTGTTGTGTATGTTACAGCTGCAAAAAGCCTGCTCCTTGCACTGGAACAGCAATTGTAATCGCCTGCTCTGCGTTGGCAGAGCCGAGTCCACGCTGTAAGTAGTACCCCTTGACAATGGCAGCTTTGCACGTTGCAAGCTGATCCTCGGCAACCAGTGCAACGACACACCCTCCCATTCCTGCTCCTGTGAGCGATGCACCTAGTGCACCTGCAAAGGCCAAGCAGTACGTTGATAATTTTAATAACAAGAGCCCAGCACAATGTCACTGGCTGTCACAGCATGTCTCCAACAGCTGACCTGCGCTGATGAGCAGCGACTGTAAAGTGTCAAGCTCTTTAGTGCTTGCGCGAAAGACTCCAGGGACAAGCTCCAGCGGTCTATTCTCATGTGCAAGCTCCTCAAGCTTGGTGTCAGCGACATTGAAGCTGGCATCCGGTAAATCCCCAGCATGACCCACGTTCATCAGCTCGCCAACCTCGTGCAGCACCAAGTCTCTTCGCTCAGTTGTGTGCGAGTGGGCTGCCTCTTTCAGCAGCAGGTGGAAGCGTCTGCTGCGCTCGCACTCCGCTACTATGAACAGTGTTGGCCCCCGCAACATTACCTGTTTGCGTGCGCGTGTTTGTAACCATCAAACTGAGCATCACTCCTTATTCATGGGCACAATGTGTGTGACTGGCTTTGCCCAAGTGCTATACCTGCGACGGGCGTTTGTCAACGGGTATTCTCTTGATCCATGTGTCAGTGGCCTGTTGTATCGTTGCCTGTAAAGCGGGCCAGCGCGAAGCCAAGTCCTCAACTGTTGCGTGTGCTGGTATGTGCTGAAACAACTTGTAAACCGCCACATTGCCACCCTGCAAAGACCAGGATTCACACGCAGCAGCTATGATGCTGCAAAACCAACGCACAGCAAAGCTACGACACTTACCAAGTCGGCCAATCCAGCTCCGCAAACACGCGCGACCCTGTCGAGCACATTTGCGACTGCGTCGCCATATAGCTCGCGTGCAGCTTCTTGAAGCGCTCCGCAAGCCAATGTGCTTGCAAAGCGTGGAAGGGAATAGTTTACAGCCGCATCTGCTCAACAAGACATCAAGCCTTCCGATAGTCTAGAAGAGTTTGCGGTAGATGGAGTTGATCAGGCCATCGTTGCTAGCTGTGCCAATATGTAAACTACCACATATGGTGTGTGGACGAGTTAAACAATGTTGGGGGTCACTTCTTTCAGCTGCACTCACCGCCTGCAAGGTTTCTTGTGCAGCAAGTGTCTGCAATGAGCATGCGGTATCCAATAGGAAACGGTGCGTAGCGTACTGAAGGTAGGATTCCATCCAGATCGTGCTCGTAAAAGTTGGCGTGTACAACCTGTGTGGGTGCCAATTTGGCAGGGGTCAAAAAAATTGTTGCGTCCACAGAGAGCAACAGGTGGTCAACACCCACCTGCCCAAGGCGTGCAAACTTCATAGCGCCAGGGTCACCCAGCCCGGTCGATGCACCAGCCAGCCTTTCCGTCGCTCGGCACAGTTCTAGCTCCTCAACTGGGTCTAGCTGACAAGCAGTGTACACGGCTATTGATGAGAACGACAGCGTGCTTGTGTTAATGATGTTATCAAGTTGCACCTGCATGTTGTTGGATGCTGCTGCCAGATTGAGCAGTGTCACATCCAACGCCGCTGAGGATGACAAGCCTGCATGCACGCAATAAATGAAGTGCGAATAAAGAGAGACAATTCGTTGTGCAAATTCGCGGCGGAAATGGCAGCATCATAACAACAGAAACCCATGTCTGCATGTTGGCTTACCTGCTCCTTCTGGAATGTTGCTAGCCACCAACACCTTTATGCCTCGGATCACGCCCTTGCGATCCGTGGCTGCCAGTTGGCGCTGCAGAGACAAGTACGTGGCGTACACGTAGCGCGCCCATCCCGTCAGCGAGGCCACAACCTGTGAGGATTGGCCTTTGTCTTACTTAGTATGACATAAATCTTCTAAGACAGAGCAACGCGACTGGCGTGTGAAGTTTTGCAGACCTGATCTTCCGATTGATCCACTAGGTCTGATAGTTTGAAGCAGATCCGCTTGTGTGCCTGTGTTACTTAACATTGGTCAGCAGAACATGGTCTCAACACGCAAGAGCTCGCCAGCAGCCGTGTTTTACGGTTTCCTCGACGCATTGCAGTCACCTTGTTGGCATTGTCAACGCACACTTCGTCGCCGTCATCGTCTTCACCCCACCAAGCGGCCGCAATTGTCTCGCGCTGAATAGCGATCGCATTGCATGCACCTCCATGACTGTGCGCACAGAAGTTCAATAGTGAGCACAGTGACTTGACAAGCTGATGTCGAAAGCCTCAGTATGAAGTGCAGAGTAAGCGCATGCATGCCCACACCAGCTCAAGTCATGGCTGGATTGAATGTACCTGTCAATGTGCATGCCACGCAGATTCACTCGTGCTGGTGTGCGTGCCAATGCGACACGTGCATCACCCAGCTCAGGGTAGACGCTCTGAAACTCATTGAGTATGCTGATCCAGGCCTTGCTGCGCTCATCAACGAGCGCATGGTCAGGTCCGTATACAGCGTGAAGACCATCAGGCGGTAGCGTGGCAGTGGGGAAGCCATTGCTGCTGTTTTGGTGGCATGCTTGCGCTTGCGGCTGGTCCTCGTGCTGCTGCCGGTCGTAATCTAACAGCTTCTGAACCCACTCACTGATCGTGTGCCGTTGCGGACTCATTGTCCCCAAGCAAGCATCAACTGTTCTGCACACATTCAATGAGTAAGTGGGAGTGGCAGCACGTGTGTATGAGCGTGCACGCACAGCAGTACGTTCTGTACAACACTATATGCGAGCGCGCATGTGTGGGTGCGTGCACACACGTCTAAGTGG
>RHPI01003642.1:1024068-1055307 GCA_009103225.1 Chlorokybus atmophyticus
GGGGGGATCGAGATATGAGCAACGTAGCACAACACACCAGCACCTGAGCGCCAAGGTTTGGTAAGCTACGGAACGCCATTGAGCCCGGACAGCAATGCCAGCTGGCACAGCTGCTCACGCAAAGCAAGCTGGAACTTACTTGTCCCTGGCGCCTTCTTACGGATTGAGCTTTGTGCCCAAAGCAAGCGCAATGCACAGGTAGGCAAGCTGATAACCGTGTCTTACAAGCTTACAACAACTACTCTGAGAGCACCTCCCTCGCCTTCTCCGCCTTGTCCTACGCCGCCTAAGGCACCGCCGCCTGGGTGGTTGCAGCAAGCTGCTTGTGTGCAGGTGGTGGTTGCTTGCCCCGAGTTGTGCCCGACTTAGCCTAGGCGATGAGCCATGCGGCGGCGGCGGCGGCGGCGGCGGAGCCGTTGTGCGTGCTGCGGGGACACGCTGCGGAAGTGCAGGCGGTGACCTTTCTGCCGGAAGGAGGCGCAGGCGGCGGAAGGCGGCTGGCCTCAGGGTCAGTGGGATGCAACGTCTGCAAGCAGCATGTTGTCAACCTGAGTCATGTCGCTTGCTTGTGTTAAACAATAAGCTACTATTACAACTCCCTAGGAACTGCGAGTCATAATAGTAGCTTATTGAGTGTGCGTATGTTTGACACAAAACTTATGCGTTTGAGCCGCTTTGGTCTGCTGCCTTGCTGGGCTTATGCATGCATGCTAACGTTCAGCAGTAGCAGCGTAGCTGCTGATGCCTGTTATGCAAAGCGATCGTGATGAAGACCCTGTTGCCATGACGAACCAAGCTAAAACACTTCGTTGACATGTTTGCCTGCAACTGTACGGGAACTCAAGTCCGCTATGTATGTTGAGTTTCTCTATCCTGCATGTGCGCAGGGACTCTCAAGGAGAAGTAAAGATTTGGGACCTTCCAACGCGCCGTCCATTGGTGACCTTCAGGCACGCTTGTCACCAGAGGAAAATCAACTATTTTGTTGCTGTTTGGTGTTATTGTCGTGCAAACCCAGCTATGTTGCTTACGTTCTGTCTGTGTGATGACCAGGGCTCATGGGACTCAGTCCGGGGTTATGGGGTTGGCTGTAGTGCAGTCATCATCCGAGCATCCAGAGTTACTGCTCACGTAAGCTGCTGCTGCCACTGTGCATGTGTTTGGCTGCTGATCAGTCGTCAGCTAGTCAAGTGTGCCCGCTTGCCTATGAAGCGCTGATAGTAGCATCCAGGCAGGGTCGGGATGGGTTGATCAAGTGCTGGGAGCTTACGCGCGAGGGGCTCCCTGGAAGGTACGGCATCAACATAGGGCGCATGTGAAACTGCGCTGTGTCCAGCGCAGCAAGCGAGTGAGTTTCTTTGTATCGCAGTGAGCCAGTATGCATCATCGACACCGGTGCTTATGGCTTTTGCAAGCTGGCCGTGTTGCCTCCTTTCCATGAAGGTGCAGTGCGGTCTATTACCCTGGTGACACTACATGGCCTCGCACTACACGGCCTCACACATGCAGCATGTATACATGACCAGGTGTGTTGGTTGCGGCTGCTACTGGGGAAGCGGGCGAACTGTGCGTATGGGACATCTCAACAATGACGCGAGTATGTACGTGGACTCAAAGGTACTTGCAAAGTCTCTTTTTATGAATTTGCCTCATGTTGGCCTTGTTGTATGCATGGCAAGCCAACGGTTGCACAGTACAGCAGGCATGCTCACAAGTGTCGCACTGTTCCGCTGGAATGGCCAAGTGCACGCAGTTGCGGGCTACGAAGATGGAAGCATGTGCTTGTGGAGAATGCAAGATGCGGAGCCTGTCAGCACAGTCAAGCTGCATAGCGAACCGGGTAACTCTCCAGTCAATGCAATCTTGTTAAGGTGGTGGTGCCGTTGCTTCAACTGACTGTCTGTTATGCAGTGCTTGGTGTGGCTGTTAGCGAGCGTGGAACGCATATAATGAGCGGGTCTGCGGATTGTGAAGTGATCCACTTGGTAGTGGATGCATTGGCACGTAGCATAAAGGTTCTTCACAGGCATCAGATACCCAAGCCGGGAACGGATGCTTTGGCGGTCAGGAGCGACGATGCATGCTTTGCTGCTGGAGGTTGGGATCGTCGAGTACGGGTGTACAACATGTGCGGCCAGAGAGCATGCGTGCTCAAGTACCATTCTGCCGCTGTCACTGGGCTCAGTTTTACAGGTATGGCTTTATGAATACATGTCGTTCTGTGTTGCCAACCTGGAGCTCACTCTTTGACATTGCATGTCATCACTATGCATGTGTGATGTTTTGCTTGTTGGCAAAGCAGTCAATGCCGATGACCGGCAAGCGTGTTGTACTCTTGAAGCTTTGTTATGTGCATCCATTGTTTGAGTTTACATTATGCTATTGGCGGCAAGCATCCAGTACATTGACTCTGAATATAGGTGATGGGCAGCTGCTGGCGTCAGGGTCACGTGACGCAACTATTGCACTGTGGTCGGTGCTGCCCCCGCGTGCTCTGCCACAAGTTCCTCTTATGGAGTTGATGTCCCCAAAATCCCAGTAACACATGAAAGTCAGCAGCTGGACGCCAGCGTCCATTGCTAAATCGATGTGCAGCTTGTGCACATTGAAATCTGGCAGCATCTGCATCCTGGTGAAATGTTTGCCACCTTCAGAACATGGTCGAGTTCTGCCTATGAAGGAACCACTGTTGATTCCTTACAACAGAGCAAAATAAGGTGCTTGGTATGCATGCATGAGGGCTGGATACATTGATCACCTGACATTGCTCTCCTTGCTGCTTCCTGCGCTGACAATTGGCGTACAACATTTGCTGACGCCTAAACATTTGCAGGCGGCCATTTTGGTTTGAACTTGCATAAGCCCAACAAAACTGGCTGCTTACTAACAGAGTCTCAAAGACTCCGAGCTTGTTAGTACGAGTCGGAGTAACAGATTGTATCATGTATATATCGGGTGCACAAACAATGCGTAATAGTATTGCACACAGAGAGAGCGAGAGAGCAGAGGGAGGGGGAGTCCGTCTGCTTTGTGCTGCTGCCACAACTACAGCCACACCGGTGCCTAACTGTGGGGACTCTACTTGTGTACAGGTAACTACGCATGCATGTTGACTAACGGGGCAAAGGCTTAGCGAAAGTAGCTACCTAGTTTGTATAGGTAGCCCGGTGGTGTAAGAAGTTGTTTGCTGGCGTGTGCAAGTGTGCGTGTGTGTGTGCATGTCATGTTCACAATGCAATGGGGTCACATGCATAACATTGCATATATTTACACACATAGCGACATGCATAGTGAGCAACATGCAGAGTGACATAGCGCATGCAATTCACACAATTGTAAGATTGCCCACCGGGTTCATTCACTAGCTAACACATTACACCCATGCATGTAATAGCTTAGGCAGAGCAGTCATACTCCTTTTGTACACTACACTATCCCTAGTACCCCGTCAGCCACGCAACCATGCACATTGGTAGGTGGTCACCTGCCCACATAGCCATTGTATGTGCACATGCACATGTACAAACAATGCGGAACGTCATTGCTCGTACAGAGTGTCATGCATTGTTTGTTAGCATAGATACAGCACGCTGCAGGCAGTCATTCTCATAGCGACTAACCACGCCCGTGTGGACATGACAGTTATTAACCACTTGCATGCTTGTTTGACCAACAGGGCGGGTTAGGAGTAGGATATTATAAAATATAGCTATAGTACTAGCCCGGTGGTGGTTGGTTGAATAATATGTGATGATTGTTGCATGTCACTATGGTTGGCACACCATGTATGCGGGCTCAGCAGTATACCCCTTCTGTATATACACTCAATCACCGGGCTGTACTACTACACTTGTGCACACACACAAAACCTACAATGATGTGTAGAATAGCGGTCATACAATACCATATGGAGTATAAAAGCACTACACTTTACGCATTCCAGCTGTCCGGCAACCTGTAACCCGGCGGGCATTGGAGCACTATCACCGCCACCATAACTCCTTAAAAACTTTCTTTCAACACGGCACGTCATCCCATCATCACAGCACTGCCATTAATGCCGCTCACACACGCATCTTGCATTCTATGTACAATGTCACACTTGTAAAACACTATCTCGTAACACCCCCCTTCCCTTCCGTCCCCTTCCCTTCCCTTCCGCCGCGCATACGGCACCAATGTGGCTAGCTGCGGGGCTTGCAGTATTAATAAACTTCAACATCCCTGGAGTGCCGGGCGCTTCAATAGCTAGCTAAGTGACATAATCATCATGAAGTTTTTAGGCTGTTGGCATTGAGTAAAGCGAGACAAACACCACCTCACCGTCACAACCGGCATAACTTAGACCCCGCTTGAAGATGAGTAGATAATTGTTATGCATGGCAAATTATATCATGCCACATGTGGTATTCAGTTTATGACATATGAGGTCAACTTGCCAATAGACTTTCTCATCGAGCCGATATTGCACAACATCACCCGTAAATGGCCGCTTTACGTGGCCATTAAACTCAGCTTGTTTATCGGGTACATTCTATACTGCGAGTTACTGCTGAACGATCTTTGTAATACTCAATCCGTGGCATTAAATTCTTGTGAATCATTCAAACTTTCAAGCGCTATCAGCACCTAGAACGAATTTGTATTCCATGAGTGTAGACATGCGCATTGTCAATCCATATTTGTAGTGATGTCTATAGTATTTATGATTGGTATATACTATCAATGTTAAAAGTTTTTTAGCAAGCATCACATTGACAATTGTAAATACTAATGTTATTTTATCTGTTGAAGACACACCCACATTAGACCAATTTGCAGGCTGCAAGTCATCCCCCCCCCCCCCCCCCCCCCCCCCCCCCCCCCCCCCCCCCCCCCCCCCCCCCCCCCCCCCCCCCCCCCCCCCCCCCCCCCCCCCCCCCCCCCCCCCCCCCCCCCCCCCCCCCCCCCCCCCCCCCCCCCCCCCCCCCCCCCCCCCCCCCCCCCCCCCCCCCCCCCCCCCCCCCCCCCCCCCCCCCCCCCCCCCCCCCCCCCCCCCCCCCCCCCCCCCCCCCCCCCCCCCCCCCCCCCCCNCCCGCGGGCTCCCTCGCCCTTTGAAAAAAATGGAAGCTAACGACAAGTCTAGTATTGATTCAGCAGGTTGAAGCTGCTGTTAATTACAGCAAGTTTGTACGAGCCTTCAACATCAGACACCAATAAGAAAACTAACTCAACTTGTCAGCATGGCAATGATTGGCTCACTTTAAACCAGGCAAAGGCTATTCAAACCAGTTAGACAAGGCTATTGACTTGCGCGTCTGTTTGCGGGCAACGCGTCCCACTTCTCTGCCCCAACAAACTTAAAAGCAGGTGTCACAGTCAGGTGGCAGTGCCCCATTGCTACTACCTGTATGGTACAGCGGTAGACAACTAGCATAGTGGCTGCTACACCTAGACAAGTTCTTCGTGACTTTGTACGCTTACTGAGCGTCGCTTAGTGAGCATACCGTGTCATTCAGACATCAGCATGTACGTCAAGGAGTATACATGGTACTTGCTTGGGCAAGTTGCTAGTGCGTTGACAATGCCGTGACAGGGAGCGCAAGCTAGGACCTCGAAGAAGAAACCAATCGACAGGTTATTTCAAAGCTGGCCTCCCGCTTGTTTGCTTGTGGTAAGAGGGGTGCGCCTGGTTACCGCCACTTCCGGGCGCCACGCTGTTACCCCTAGTACGTACTGGGTCCCTAGCTCTCTGCGGCACTGCGCATACGGCTGTACTGCCTCCCTTGCAGCAAAGGCCGCAACCACCTCGTCTTTCCGCTCTGTGTGCACGTGTGTGCACGCAGGCTTTTCACGTGCGATTGAAAGTCTGCATTGCATGTAACTCGATCGTGTGTCTTGGCGGTTTCCCATGCCATTTTGTGTAGCTACTCTTGACAACCAATTGCAGCTGCAATGAAAGCGGCTTCTCTTTCACCCGTCTGCTTCAATTGCTTCGCAGGCTGCAAGCATGGGTCGAGCTGCTTTTTCGCTATCGTCAGTGGCAATGGCGGCGGCATGGATGCTGTCTCTAGCGCTGCTGACTGCCTGCTCCTTAGCCCTTTGCGTGAAAGAGTTCTACCCCTTTGGCGCTGTCAACGGCGACAAAATAATGTGAACGTATGTGCTCGCTTGCATGATCGTGCAACTGTGCCAACAATGTTGCTCGTGTGCATGGTTAAACATGTGGTAGAAACATTGAACTTTTGGTGACAATGTCAGTTTTACACATAGCTGGCTGGCAATCATGTCGGAAACACAATCCACTGCCCAGCAAGCTGATAATGCCTGCATGTGTCAATATGCACAATGTTCATATTGCATGGCAGTTGCTGTCTGAGGTTGTAACGCTCGTCCATGTGGAGAGCAAGTGCTAAGATTGTACTTCCAACATAGTTCGCTTGTCACATCCCACTCGACCATAAAAGACTTGGTGCTCCCATTGTCGATTCATCGGTAGAAATGGGCCCCCCAACAGTCTGGCTTAGACCACAACTTGGTTTAAGATGCAGCTGTAACATGAATGGGTATCTAGTGGCAACCGAGGTACTGATTTCTACCTTCTTTCTTGCTTGAGTCACAACTTAGTTTAGTATCTAGCTGCCATCAAGATGAAACAGAAGGCGTGCATTAAATTCGGTATGCGTTTGTTCTTGAACTTAGTAATGGCCAAAGCCTTCACTAATTGCTAGATGGATCATGCATTAAGAACATTAATGTTAATGCTATGCAGTGACTTACCTATGCATCCTCAATAATGTTTTAACCTTGGTGGGCACTTTGCAATGGATTAGGTGTCTTAATTTGTTGTTTTCAATCAGCTGTTTTTGCCACATCCTTATCTTTGCGATTGATCTAGTTAGCATTAAGCTTATGATCAGCATACATCTTCACATTGTGTGCTGTCTGGATCCGTAAAAAGCTTTTAGCCGTCTATACGAAGAGTTTCATTTGCTCAGAATACATTCTTTAACATTCATGAGAGCCTCCTCCTTTGCCTCTTGTTCTGTGCACGTCAACTACTAGGTGAGGTATTTGTACCATAAGGAGACACACACACACATGCGTGCACTGGATTGTTTACTGGCTAAGGTCTTTACAAGTTGTTCCGCCGCAAATAACTACAGGGTTGACCGTGTAACATTGTCATCAGGAGATCACCTTAACAAACGGAGCTGCAAAAGAGCTACCACCTTGTTTGTATGTCTCTTCAGCTCATTGAGGGTCGCCAACAAGTTCTTCTTTTTTTCCTTGTTTTGCCGATTTTGCTCCTTCTTCTTTTAGCGATACTCACGTTCACCCCAATCCTTCGTGGTTTGGCAAAAAGTCCTAAACCCACCTCTGACCTGCACCATGACCAGTTACAGGATGACCACTCACACCAACCAAATTCATTTTCCAGCCATGCAGTAGTCAGTCAACACCATCTTGCTAGTTAAATTTTAAAAAGGTCATTGCATTGCAACTTGACGCAGTCACTCATTGACTTAAATCAACAGAGCTGTTACCTTTTTAGTAGGCTCGTCCGGGAGATAGAGCATAAGGATAGCCACTGCAAGTTGGTAGTTGAGTGGCGGCTGCTTCCGTTGATTCCAAAAACGCAGCCCAACATCTCCTAGGATCCGCCTATTCTGCTACAAGATGTCTGCTGTCCTTTTTGCAATGGTCACATGCCAACCTCGCCATGAGTACTCCATCATCATCTGCTATTAAACACGAAGTCGTGCTGGTGTGCTTTAATTATGAGCAGACAGTGCTTCAATGCTTCAGTGCATTGCTGTCGTGCTTTGCATGCTTCTACTACAATGCTTTGCATGCTTCCCTTATAGTGCTTTGGATGCTACAGTGCTTTGTATGCTTCTACAAGTGGATGCTGCAAGACTGCCACTAAAGAAACACATGCTAAAACATTGCCTTTGTTGGCTTGGAAGCCAAGCTCATGGTCCCGATTGCAGCAGCTATGTAGTTGTTTGCTGCATCCTAGTCGTCATGCAGCTGCTGCTCAAAGAATTTGCCTTCTTGGCCAAAGTGGGGTTCCATAATGTGAATTACCACATTATGGAACCCCAATCTAGCTCCAGGGGTTCTCCGGTGGTTCATTGTTCATGAACCTGCTGGCTTCTCCTGACATTTTTGCTACCCTTTACTAGTGCTTCTCACCCAAAACCCGCAACCAACAACCTCACCGCCCATAACCACACTGCCAACAACCTAACCGCCCCTGCCACTAACCCCTCACAGCTACCACAGCTGAAAGCTAAAAGCTCAGATTGCAGCTCTCGTAGACAAACCGTGTGTTGCACAGTTAGATTAGACGATTAGCAGCGGAGAACTCCGAATGGTGACCGAGTGCTCACTCAAAAACCGCACAACGCTATTCTCAAGTGCGGTTGGCACAACTTGTGCGGCAGCTATCACTTGCCGCTCGTCATATGGCTAAAAGGTGACAGCTGAAGTTTTGTTTTGTATTTTTTATGTCCAATGCTGAAAATGTTTTTTGGCATACCCTAAGCCCAATGCTGCATTGCCAAGTAGGTTAAGTTACTGTATAAGCACACCCGAACATCCGCCTACTTTGACATAGCGATGGCGGCGGTGGTAGTAGTTTTGCCTATTACACTCTGGTTACCGCTAAGCTGCTCTGCTGCTAGTTCTCCAAGTGTGGCTGTTGCAGTTGCTTGCGCAATCGCTGATAGCAGTGGAATGTGTGCCTTTGTGCAACTTGGAGATCTACCAGCAGATCAGCTCAGACACAACCGCCACAATTGTATTCGCAACAACATAGTGACTAACAGATTGGTTACACCATTACAACTATACAACTACACAACAACAAGTATACAACTACACAACAACTATACAACTACCAAACTACTACTAAAATATAGGCCTTGTGCAAGGATGACGCAAAGATCTGACCTTGTACTTTTTATTACCTTATGGCCGTAGCAGAGCCTGCAAGGCAAAGCGGTTTGCGCTCAAAATTGTTGGACACAAATCAGGCATGCAAGCCCAACACTGGCAGTAGAGTTGCCCAAACATGCTGTTGGAGAAACTCCTCACAGCAGCACTCACATATGCACAAACACAAGGCATGTTTGCGCAGTGACAAAACTGAACACGGACTTTCGCAACACACGCGCGCGCGGGCATATACACACGTGAGGGCTTACAATCAACTGCCCCAGCTGACTGGACAACATATACACACATGTACGCACATTTATGTGATACACATGCAAAGATGCACATATCTGTCCCTGTTGTTGCTGGAGCTCTTGCCAACTTCTTAAACACAATGACTGGCGGTGTTCTGCAAACATGCTGTAGGCAATGCTCAACCTGTTGTTAGCAGCTGTAAGAATGCCGGGACACCCAATACACAGAGCCAGATACTCTGATCTGAGTCTCATCCACCAACACACCATGCCTAGCATGCAAGCTCTGATTTACCTGCTATCTTAGAAGCAGCCGACTGGATCATCGTACCCTTTGTTGAATGCATGCAAGCGTCTAAGTCAAATACATACCTCATGTTTGACGAGATCAACTGCACTGGACTTAAAGCGACTGGCCATCGCTAAATGGTAGCTATTTACCTGTAGATCACATACCATAGTTAATCAACAGTCGAGTCAAAAATGGAGCAGGGGAATGATTCTTGAGAGACACAATGCTAGCGCAAGCACACACAGAAAGAAAGCTTTTTTGCCGCAGCACAGGTAAGGCCACTGATGGATTATGCCAAAGGCTGCCCCAACGGCTTGCAGCAAACACAGCACGCGCACACGCACACACACACACACACATGCATGGCATGCGCAAGGAAGTACGGTATGCACGTATCTGCTGTGTAGCCGCTAGCGCTGCAGCATCGCCTCCGCCGCCGCCGCCGCCGCCAACCTTGCCTAAAATCTGCATGCGAAATGGCTGCTGCAATTGCAAAACCCTAAGTCCAGCTCTAACTCTTGACGCTATACGGTGTACCGTGGACTGACGCGCAGTTGAAGCCGCGGTATACAATCCTTTTAGACGATAGTTGTGGATTTGGGTTTTCTTAGAGTTTTAGAGTTACGTACGATGGTGAGCGACGTGAGCGGCGTGGGCGGAGGAGTTGGGTTGGTGTCGTGTGCACATGGGAACTGCAGCCCGTGCCAGTACTGGCACAAACCGTTTGTGCCACTACTGGTACCTGCTTTTCGGGGCTAGACCCGAAAAGCCCCGAAACTGGCACAAAACGGCTTGTGCCAGCAATGGATGCTAACTCACCTACTGATAAGTGACACAAGCCGTCCATAACCAGCACTGAAATGACTTTATAGTTAACAATACTAGCACAAAGCCCTTACTGCCGACACTGGCATCAAGGCTTTCCATGCCTGCTCTGGCAAGAACAGTTTAAGACCAGACTGGCACAACAGCCTTGTAGCCGGTGCTGGAATTTGAAGATTATGTCCATTACTGCAATAGACAACTTGCTGCCAGTGCCGTTTCTGATGCTTTCATGCCAGCACTGGCAAAGAACCCATTGTGCCAAGGCTAGATCCTTGAATTTCCTGCCATTACTGGCACAAATAGTTTTAGAACCAGTAATGACAAAAAAAGCGTTGTGCCATTCACGGAGGCCTATCAGCAGAAAAAATGTGATACTGGCACAATGTATTCAACAAAAGTCATGCACTGGTCTAATCAAACCAGTGCCATACAGCACAGCTATAGCTTTCCTATCAAAAGCCCTACGAAGTAGCTACAAAAAGCCCTTGAAGAAAGTCTTCTGGTCTTCAGCTGTCCAGTCCCCGCAGCCAGCAGGCCCGCTTGGCCCAGCCCGCTAGCCCAGGTATTAGCCCGCTAGCCCGCCAGCCCGCTAGACCCTGCAAGTCTCAACCCTGACCGTGCGGAAAACCCTTCCAGTAGACCCTGCAAAGGCCCTGCCTTAAAGCCTCCTAACCCCAAACAGACCCTGGAAAGTCTCCACCTTAAACCCTTCAAGCCCCAACCCAGACCCTGCCAAGACGCAAACCCTCTGGACCCATACCCAGTAGCTATAGTGTTCTCCAGTCCAGCTACTCCCATTCACCCTGCAACACCGCAAAAGCCCCTTATGTCTTTGATGAGTGAAATGCGTATTGCACACTCAAGCAATGTTTGTTTCCAAACGAGCCTACCTTCAAGCTCTTGACAACGATGCTCGATGCCTCTTTCTCGGAGACTGCCAGATCATGCTATGCGGCGCCTCCATGGAATGCTCCACCACCAGCCACTTGCGCGATGTCGCAAACTTTACCAATATGAGAGCAATCTGCTGGTTGGTGAACTTGGCAAGGCAGTGCTCCTCCCTTGGCAAGGTTGTGATCTGGTTGCCATACACACTCCTCCAGGCCCTGTAGACCTCAAGCATTTTTTCTCTCGTAGGTGTGTCACCGTCTCTATCTCCACAGCACATTCCAGCCCAATTCAACAACAAAGGATTCTCGGACCAATCCTGCAAGCAGACTTGTGTTTAAACCCAGCACAACGCAACAATACACAGAAGGCTAATCAAGCGCAGCAAGACCCAGCAAAACCAGTCAAGCCTAGCCAATCTTGCAGGTAAACTTTTGTTAAACCCAGCACAACCCAGCAACAACAACACCGAGAAGACCAGTCAAGCGCAGCAAGACCCAATATAAACCAGTTAAGCCTAGTCAAACTCAGCAAGACACAGGTAGAAAACTTAGCCCAGAGTTTACCTTGTCCCGAGTCTGCGCTTGCGGCCGTCGCGTATCCTGAAGCTGAGATTGGAAGCACATCGACCCTGTCCCCGCACCTTCGCCTTCATGACAGCTGTTGCATTGGCAAGGCCATGTCTCTGCAACCAGAGATGCTGGCCAAGCTATCGTACGACCCTGCGCAAGCACCACCAGTCACTCACATCTTGCACGCTGTTTAAACTTGCCTCATACATCCTCAGACAGGCTAAGTGCTGCACAGACTCACCTCAATGGTGTGCACCAGCGATTCCTCGTTTACAACCTTGCCGGCATACCCATCCGTCTCACGTACCGGCATAAACAGCTGTCCGTATTCATTCTCCCCTACACATACTTCAAACCACTCTGTGATCTTGACTTTATAGCTCCGCCATGGAACTTCCTCGTCAAAGATCTCCAGCACATCGCCCCTCCCCACCGGGTACATGTACGGCTGGTCTTGATCTTCGTAGCGCCCATTAATCCTGCATATAATCAATTGCATCACCAAGTGCAAACGAACACAAGCATTAATACTTGCACACATTTAAGTCAGTAGGTGACCCAAGACATAGACCTGCTGACCTAAACTTACAAATGTTTGCGCCAATGATCTGTCAGCATGTCTTCGGTGGGTGGTTGTGGTGTTACCAAGGCCAGTAATACAGCGTTGACGCCAGCTTCGCAGTCCACCAAGGTGAACTCAGGTCCTAGACCGGTGATGGTGCTGGACATGCGTCGGGTGTTACGGTGACCACCGTTTTCAGCTGTTGCCTGCGCACGCTTCTCCTGCTGTTCTTTTTTGCGGTCTTCTTGGGTCTTTCCCTTTCCTCGAGTCCCTCTCCGCACCGTATTAGACAACTCGGTGATCTGTTCCTTTATGTATTCTGTCAAAGCACAGAACTTCAACTCACAAGATCAGCTTACAGCTCAGCAAGAGGCCAGCGACACCAGCAACTTCAACAAGACACGCCCAGCACACCAGACCCAGCAGACTCAGCAAATCCGGCAATCCCAATAGACTCAGCAATTCCAGCAGACCCAGCATACCATCAGCTAGACCAACAATTACAAGTCACATGGAGAAGCTTTTAACTGGAGAGTTAAAGCAAAAAGACTCAAGCACAAGACTGACATAAAAGCTCTTACTTGTTGGCCATGTTAGGCAGTGGCCGTTGATCTGCAGTGGTGTGTGTTCGTCGAGGACCTCGGCAATCACCGCGTCGCGACGCTGCATGTCTTCCTCCTGTCGCAAGCGGAAATCTACCATCAACAACTTTGGGTTGTCAGGGAAGTGCTCTGCTATCTTCCTTTTCAGCAGCTTGATGTTTTCCATGTGCGTATGGTACTGCGCCGGGTAGTGTCGCTGGAGGAAAGTCTTTCCCGATGGTTCGTTGTGGTCCTTTCTGGTTCTGAAGCACTTTAGTTCCAGAAGGGTTTTCTCCCGCGCAGCACTCTCTGCTGTGCTGTTCTCGTCTCTGTCGATATCACCTGTATAAACACCAAGTATAGCACACGGCGTCAGCACTGCTGGTAACCGGGCTACACACATATAAGAGCTAAAACCACTAGTCCAGAAGTCTAGCACACTGAGCAGCAGAAGTATAGAACACTCAGTCAGCACACATATAAGAGCTAAAACCACTAGTCCAGAAGTCTAGCACACTGAGCAGCAGAAGTATAGAACACTCAGTCAGCACTCCAACTGGGGCTACACACACATAAGAGCTATGACCAGTAATCTTAGCAGTAGTCTTAGCAGAAGACCAGTAGTCATGCAAACCTATTGACATGCTGCAACTCTGAAAGCAACCTGCCCACTACTAACCTGGACCTGTGCTGGGAGCTGCTTGCTGACATTTTTGCACGTCGTCCATGACGAGGGTAGCCAGACCAAGATTGGGACACAGCATGTGGGCTGTGGTCATGGAGAGCTTAATGTAGCTGTCACCATCGATTTCCTCCTGTCGAAACCTTTCAGCCACACTCTGTGCATGTGGGCTCTTGCCACAGATTCTGGTAACACGCTCAGCAACCCCTGCAACATCCAGCTGGGCAACAGCTGCATGACCACTTCGTGCCATGCTCGGAACCTATGCACAGACCTTCTAGGACACCAGCATGTAGAAAACCCAGACTATGTGCTTACAAGCCAGCTGCAGCATAAGCCAGCAAACAAGTACACTCAAAGACCACTACACCAACATTGCACCACAGCACTAGTACCCCACACACTGAATTCCACACTTGCTTGACATGGCTTGCTTAAAAAACAGTACCGGACTTGGCTGGTGTCGAGTGCCCGCCAGTACCGGGGCTAAGACCCCGCCAAATCTTGTGCGACCCTTGTGCGCGCACTTAAGACTTCCACGCCAGACTTCCCTGCCAGGACCACAACCCTTCCAGCGCAACACCAGCGCGCAGTTAAGACTTCCCGGTCCCAGAAAGCCTCGGAATACTGGCAAAGAGCCTCGGAAACTGGCGTTACAACTCAGATCTGACAGCTTAGCCTCAGCCCCAGGCTTGTCAACGGTCTTGTCAACACAGTCACTTTTCACAAACCCTTGAAAGCTGTCTTAAAAGCCAAGGCAGAGGGTAGTAAAAGCCTAGTATCGGTTTTGAGGGCTGTGGTCTGGCGGCGGTGTTGTGGGCGGCGGTGTTGTTGGCGGCGGTGTTGTTGGAGGCGGTGTTGTGAGCGGGTGTGGTGTGGGAGGGTTTGGTCTAGGCGGCTGGGTTCTAGGCGGCTGGGGTCTGGGCGGCTGGGGTCTGGGCGGCTAGGGTCTAGGCGGCTGTGGCTTAGGCGGTTGTGGTCTGATCTGTGATGGCTCCAATGGAGGAGATCCCATGGGAGTGCCAGTATTGCCAGAGCAAGTTGACAAAGTCCAAGCAGAAGAATATCGAGCAGCACTACAGGGGGGAGAAGTGTATGCAAAAACGCCTGGCGCCAAACTCCGCAGGTGTCAAGCCCGAGGAAACCCCAGCGCAGCTGAAAGAAAAAGCCAGAAAACAACACGATGACATACATGTAGTTGATTGTGAGTGTGTTTGTGCTATGCTTTGCTATGCTATGCTGTGCCATGCATGCTATGCTATGCATGCATGCTATGCTATGCTATGCTATGCTATGTGTATGCTGTGTAGGCTCAAGTCTGTGTGCATGCTTGCTAATGCGTGGCTGCTGTCATGCAGGATCGTAAAATGTATCGGTGGAATGTATCTCAGGAAGAAAGTCATGAGGGTCAGCAGGAAGACTCACCACCTGAGTCTCAGTCCACACAGCCAGCCCTGACCCCCGAACCCGTCAAGCCCTTCTGTGCCCCACCATCACACCACCGGCCAGATCTTCGTTATAGCTGGGATGACAACAGTGGAGCGTACATCCCAGTCTCCCAACCCAGGCCCGGCGGTGTCTACTACGTGTGGAATCCTGCAACGTTATACATGGATCCTGCTCCTGCGGCAGCACCTGCGGTTGTCAAGTTAGAACCCAAGGAGACAGCGCACGCTTCAACAAGATCGGGCAAAGCCAAACCTGCCTCGACGCCCTCCAAGACATCTGCGCATGTTGACTTGACCAAACCGGAAACGCCTGCATCACCCACCGGTCCTGCCTCCCCTCCAGGGCGTCCCCCCAAGGTACAACACTGAGTCTCTGCATGTGCTTGGAGTGTTGCGCAAGACTGAGTGCAAGACTGACTCTTGCCATGTGCAGAAACAAAAACTTACAACCGCCCCAGCATCTGGTGACACACCCCCGCGGGTAGGCACTCGCAAAGGCACTCAACTTGCAGCTAAAGATACGCTCGCCTCACCTGCTGCAACTCCACCACGGGTACGTTCTGTTCTTGGGTCTATGTCTGGGTGTATATCCGGGCCTGTGTTTATATGACACTTGACTTTTCAGGAAGGGCTTAGAAAGCGCAAGCCTTTTAACCCTGGGGAGTACCTGGAGCGTCTTGCCAATGGTGAGGTGGTCGAAGAACTTGACAAGGTATGCACTGGTCCAGGTAGCATTGCACAGCACTATCCAGGTCTAGCACTATCTAAATGTCCTTCAACGTCCAGGTTGCTAAACGCCTGCTTAAAATAGTAGAAAGCATGTCCGAGGAAAAAAAGTCCGTATTACGTTTACGTGAAGATGTTAAGACTGAAAAAGCACATACTGACTGCATGCGCGGTCATCTGATCAGCTTGCAGCAAGCTCTCAGAGACCAAGTTAAACTTGTAGAAGAAAAGAAGGTGGTAGAGCTGTGGTTATAATGCATGCTTTGTGAAAGACTACTAACCTTTGCAATGTGTGCAGAAAGACGCCAACGCGGTGTTCAAGGAAGCCGCAATGGCAAAAAAGGAAGTCGATGAGAAGGCGGTCAAGCTTGCCAAGATGCAGAGACTTTTTGAGGACAAGCTGAAAAGCCTGAGCTTACAGGAGATGCGACAGATGTTTGAGTCTGTTCGACGCTCTGAGGAGCGTGTCGTGCGCATGGACTACACACTGCATGACATGGCCGCCGTTCTCACACCGCAAGTTCTCCCCCCAGCCAGCGACAAGGTGTGTCTTCAGTCTTAAACCTCGTCGTGAGTCTTAAACCTAGTAGTCGTCAGTCTTAAACCTTGTTGTGGTATAGGAGCAGGTGGAGGAGGACAAGGAGGACGAAAAGGAGGAGGACGACAAGGAAGAGCACAAGGAGGAGGACAAGGAGGAGGAGGAGAAGGAGGAGGAAAAGGAGGAGAGTAAGGCAGAGGAGAAGGAGGAGGACAAGGAGGAAGAAAAAGAGGAGGACAAGGCAGAGGAGAAGGAGGGGAAGGAACACGAGCAGGAGCAGGTGGAGGAGGAAAAGGAGGAGGACAAGGAGGAGATGGAGGTCGAGAGCGACCCCGACGAGCAGAGGCCTGCTGAGGAGCAGCAGACTATTCCAGTTGGCGGACTGCCAATGGGAGGTTATGGTGACAGGGTGACAGGGTTTGACGCCGCCGAGTTCGAAGCATTTCAACAATGGCGGCGTTCTCAACAAGGTACTGTGCTGTTTCAAACAGCCTGGTGCTGGTGCTTTTCCTCCTGTTATGAAATCACCGTTACTAACCCTGACCCCCACCATGACAGGCACTGCACCTCTCCTCTCACAAGTTGTGCCAGGCGCTGCCGCTCTGTTTTCCTTGCCCCCCAGCGTGCTTTTCCCACCAGTCTCTGCACCTCCGGCCACCTCCGTGCTTTTCCCACCAGGCTTTGCCCCTCCTGGCTCTGCCCCTGCTGCCCCACCAGGCTCTGCCCCTCCTGCCCCACCAGTCTCTGCCCCTCCTGGTTCTGCCCCTCCTGCCCCACCAGGCTCTGCGCCAACTGCCACCTCTGTGCCTTCGCCTCCTGGCTCTGCCCCTCCTGCCACCTCTGTGCTTTCTCCTCCTGGCTCTGCCCCTCCTGCCACCTCTGTGCTTTCCCCAGGTTAGTTTATCTAATCTGGTCTAACTGAAAGTCTTACAGTCTTTTTTAGTCAGGCTTTCTCATCACACACTCACAACCTTATATGCACTCATATCAACATGTCCAACTCACATAAAGCTCAGGTGCCACAGCAAGCCCAAGGAGCACAGCTTCAAGGCCCGGAGGTCGCAAGGCAACCAATCCCTGAGACCCACGGTACGCTTTAGCGTTAAGGTTTGAGCATGCATGTTTGGCTGATTGTACTAACAGACAATGCTGTATGCAGACCTTGAAGCCTCTGCCGCTGCAATCTATGGAGAGATGACTAGGACGCAGCTGATGGTGCAAATTCTGCAACGCGATCGGTCACTCCATGACATCAACCTCCGCAAGACGGCGGCAACCAACGCGTCTGCTAGAGCCCTCCAAGCAGCGCATCTGGCTGCTCAACGGGCAGAGGCTAGTGAGAAGGCAGAGCGAGTTCTTAGAACTCAAAACGAGGACTTAGCTCGCCAACTTAAACAGGTTGACATCATCCAGTAGTAGAGGCAGCAGAGGAGGGAGCGACAGTCAGTGTTCCCGACGAGCTTATCCCAACAGCCGTCCCTGTGTATACCCCTGGAAACATCTTCAAGCAACTTGATAGCCTACCCTGTATTCCTGAAACACAAGCCCAACAAGTTGCTGCTCTTCCACCCCCTCGCCCCAGTCCCAGTTCCTCAGCGCGGCGACGGCGGGCATCTGTCCCTGGACTTCAACTGTCCCTTGCAGGTTCCTCGCTAGGAGAGTCCAGTGGAGCAGCAGCAGCAAGACCCTTGCGACGTCCTACTGAAGACCCTCCCCAGCCCCCAAGCCAGCAGACCTAGCTAGTGGGACCTGCATAGTGTACATACTGTACATAGTGCTTGGACTTGGTAGCATTTGTGTGTTGTGGGTCTTGTGTGGCTTGGGCTTGCTAGGATTACAGCAGCACTGTAGACTCTTTGCCTCCCCCTTGGTGGCTTGGAAAAAAGCTTTGCAAAACTCAAACTCTGTGCCTTGATCTTGCATCTCACTGCAAAACCCAAACTCTGTGGCTTGGCTTGGCTTGACTTGGCTTGGTAGGATGCTGTGGCATTGTAGATAGTGTGGGTGTAAACTCTGTGCCTTGGTTTTTGGAATCACAAGTCTTTGTCCTAGCCCCAGGAACAGCGGGGCTAGACCCAGAGGCGGCGGGTCTTTTGCTGCTTAGTCCTGTCCTTTCTGCTTAGACCTGTCTTTTTTGCTTGGACCAAACTCCAGCCTTGCAATCCATTGTCTCCGCCATCCCAATGTTAATGTAAAATCCATCCTCTGTCTCATTGTCTCCGCATGCCATGCCATTGTTCCGTCTCACAAGTACACATGGTACTTATGGAACTTCATGATGCATGGAGATTGCCGCGCAGTCTCACGCCAAGACCTCTTGTTGATGCAGACCCAAGGCATCAAACGCGCTATGGTCCTGCTGCTTGCTGCCTCTCCTCGGTAGTTCTGGTTGACAACCCACAGTCCACCTTGCCTTTGCTCTAGGTCGTCTATCACAGCATCCTTGCCGGACTCATCAACTTCTCTGACCACAGCAAACCAGGGCCAGGAATCAGTTGGATCTTCAGAGCATTCCTCACTGCTCTCTCCAGATGTGGAGTCTTCGACTATCTTGTGCCGTTTGCCTTTGCGCTCAGAGCGCTGGCTGTTGCGCTTGCGTTTGCTGGCACTGCTGGGCAAGGGGTTACAATAATCCTCAACAGCCTCAGTTGGCAGCTTGAAGTCCCACACTGACTTGGCTTCATTTCTGATCTGAATAATGTCTCCAGGTTCAGGCCAGATGGGCACATTAACATCGGTAGCCCTCACATACAGGTCTGGGTTTTCATAATCGTATGCCAGTAGGTGATTATCAGTCAGATGACTTGTAGTCGGTGTCTCGCGACGCTTTGGTAGCAGGATAAACTTGCGTAGCAGTCTGCGAGCAGGTATGCAAATCTCTTGACTGCCAGCTGATTGCACAAGTGCCGCTCTGGTATCCCTGTCTCGAAATAGGGCACCAGAAGCATTTGTGTGCATGACGTAGGGGCTTGCCGCAATAAATACTTCGGGCACTTTGTAGACGTGCACAAACACTTGGTTAACAGCCACAAAGAGGTTGTCATTGGTCAAAGCATTGTCAAGACCGGTGATGGAACGGGTCCTGCGCCAACAGTACTACTGATATTAGGGTCATAGTAAAGACATGGACAAAGGTTAAGCCCAAGTCTCTGGAGAAGACCGGGCCCGGGTTCAACAAACCAAAAGATGACAACCAAGACCAGTCAGAATAGACCCAGGCTTCACACCAGGACTAGTCAGAATAGACCCAGGCTTAACACCAAGACCAGACAGAATAGACCTAGGCTTAACACCAAGTCCAGAGAGAATAGACCCAGGCTTAACACCAAGACCAGAAACCAAAAGACTGACCTGTAGATTTCTCCTCCATGCAAGATAGCTTTGTAGTGGTGTGCCAGGTTTTGCACTGGCAGATCCGCATCGACCCGCATTGAACTCTGGACCAACGCAAAGCGTTCAGCCTCCAAGGGCGCAAGTCTGCCATCCTTAGGGCCTATCAAGATGCCATTGTGATGAATGCCAACAGATTCTGGTAGCTGAGGGTACGTCTCGGCCAGCTTCCAGAGGTGCAACGCCTTTGTTTGGCTCGGTGCTTCGTACCAGAACCCTGCTCCACCACATGAAGTGCGATGCGCACGCAGCTGCACTTGGCATCGCCTAGCCCAAACCATTCCAGTCCGCTGGTCTTCGTGGAGAACAGTCATGAGTCTTTCAAACCAAAGCCGCACCCAGCGATGAATGTAACTAAACTCGTAGTCTTTGTTGTTGGTGGATGTCTCCAGGTGCTCGGAGACAGAACGCTCAAAAACATAGCACCAGTAGACATCGTGGCTTCCATGGCGACGGATATCATCAAGAATGTGCCCTGCACCAGCCACATGCTCCAAAGGTTTGCTGTTGCTGCCAAAGCAGTCCTCGGAGTTGAGTCTCCAATACCTGAGGAGCGAGTCTGCCAGGCGTAGGTTGTCGGCAGTCCAACCATACAGCCTAGAATGTCTGTAGAACAACTGCATAATCTTGTGCAGTGCCATGCACACATCGCGACGCTCTTTGCCCACGAGATCTGTCAGCACATAGGGTGCACAGTCTTGCATAAACTTTTGGTAGTCCTCAGCCTTCCAGAATCCAAGCCGATCCGTGACACCGCTCGGAAAACGTCCAGACCGCATCTCCTTGGTTCTTGCAACCATGAAGTCCTTTAAGCGTGCCTCCACAAGTTGTAGCTGAGCAACGCGCTCTTCTCCTCCCTTGGAAAGTGTCGCTGCGCACAGACCCTTTGCAAGGCCTTCGCAAAGTGTGTGCATGACATCGTAGACTAGATCCTTCAGAGGATCAAAGCCGTACAGGTCATAAAGTCGCCAGAGCTGGCTCCTGCCGGTGACCCCAAGTTTTTGGGATAGCTCTTTTACTTTTGTTTTTGGCGCAGACTCCAACTCCTGAATGTTCGTCAAGGTCTGTTCTGCTGTACGCTCAGCAAAAGGATGTCTGGAGAGCCTCCAGTTGCTGCCATACTTGTACCGTGTCATGGTGTCTTTTTTGGGTTTTGCAGCTTGTCGGGGCTTGCTTGCCTTTTTACTAGATGCCTTGCGACCTTTCTTGTTCTTTTTGGACCTGCGTGAGGTGCTGGCAGGCTCTGCACCTTGAGCTTCATGCACCTTGGGTTTCAGAGCTACTTGGTGTGGCTCACCAACCAACCAGCAGCGCCGACAGGCACAGATGCCACCATCCTTCATCTTCAGCACTTGGCATTGGGCAGGATGATCTCCAGCCCACAGCAGCAGCATAGCACGCAACTTTGTAGTGCTTCCTGCAATGTACATGGGAGTTGGGTTCTAGGACAAGTCTCAAGTCCTAGGACAGGGTCTAAAACGTTCTAGGACGAGTCTAAGACACGTTAATCTGTCATTTGGTCAAGCAGGCTGCTGGGTGTACCTGCTGCTTGTTGATGCAGGTGGTCCGCGACATCGGAAGTAGCAAGTCCGTACTCTGTGCCAAACCCTTCGATGTAAAGGGACTCTAACTCAGTCACCAAGGGTTCCAAGAACGGGTCCATGTTGTTAATCCCATTAGGAATCTGGTCTTTTGGCACAAAACCCACTGGCAGCAGCGAGGAGGTTTGCGTGCTTAAGAGCTTTCCACCGTTTAAGACTGCAACGTTGATCATGAGGGTGCCTCGCTTGGTGGTTGTGGCAGTGCTGAAGCCATCCCAATGGGCAATAAAAGCCAGATTCCTCGGGTCTCCGGAGGCTTTCTGCCTGAGAGCAGAGGTCATCTGCTGGCACTGGGCGTTGCGACACTTGAAGACCCATGCATACCCATCTTTTGTCTCAGCAAAATGGTGTCCAGGACGATGAATTGTTCCACAGAACTCACATCTGACAGGCAGCTAAAAGGACTTGTCTGGGTTCCAAAAGTGCAAAAGCTCTCGCCAGCGGGAGCCATCCCAAGCCTCTTGCTGCGCTGCAGGAGGAACTGCAGGGTCTTTATCAAGCCATCTGTCGCATTCGCGCCATGATTGCAACCAGTCGTAGCAGATGGTAGGGCAACGAAACATCAGTTGCAGTCTAGCCTTGAGAGGTAGGTAGTAGTAGCTCACGCAGTCCTTGCGCAGGTTACCACAAGGACACTTCTCTTGCTGCATTGTCTTGCGTAATTTCTCACGCTGACGCCAAGTAGAGGACTCTTCGGTAACGTCATCGCCAAAGTCTCTCGGGTATGGCTTGCTGAAGAGGTAAGAGCAGTCCTTGCAAACGGAGTAGTGCAAAGGCACTGGCATACCCATGCGATTGAACAGGCTGGTGGCAGTTTTGCAGGATGTTGGTAGCTTGCAACCCTCTGATTCCGGACTAAAGGTCTTCTTGGTGGCCATACTGAGAAGAGAGTCATCGCCCTTGAACAGACAGGCCAGCAACTTGTTGATGCAGTCTTTCGACATACCGCCCTCGTCGGCAATGGTCATGATGTCTAGGTACTTGTCCATGTAAGACTTCTCGGGTTCCTGGTGCTCGGTAAGTGGGTCACTCTTTGCTGGTGCTACAGCAGGTGACACAACTTTGGGAATGGCCCGGAACTGCTGAAGCACGCGGTCTTTGTGCAAGTGGATTTGGATTACTGAGTTCCTCTGCAGCACCTGTGACAGAAAAGCTTAGGATCTAGCCAAACACGCTGCCAACGAAAGCCCTAAACCATCAAAACCACCAAAAGACAAGACTGCCATGGTCAAAAAGATCTGTAAGTCACCTCATTGTTGCACTTGGAGCATGGACAGGATCTGAGAGATGTAGACAGCTGTGGGTCTGCAACCGGGTCTTCATTGGGCTGGACCAATGGTTCTAACGTTGCTTGCAGATGTGTAGGCAACTCCTTTGGTTCAGGTGAGGGTTGTGGAGGTTGGTCACATGGCAGCTCAGGAGTGTCACGAATGCCGTTCAGTGAACTGGCAAGAAGAGAATCTCCCAGCGGGTCTTGCGTGTGGATTGGATGTTCTGGTGTCTCAAGGTTGTGGTGATGCTGGTCATGTAAGAGGTCTTGCGAGGCTGGTAGAAGTTGCGGATTGTCTTGGTTTTCTTGCTGGTGGTTTGGCCGCGGCTGCTCTTCCGCAATGTTTGGAATGGACTGCAATGGGTTTTGGTGCTGACTTGCATTCAAGATAGTCTGCTGACTGTCACGCGGCTGGAATGCAGGCTGTCTTTGCTGCTGTTTGAACTTTGCTTGCGTGCGTCTGGATGCTTTATGGACCGGCACTTGGAGTAAAGCAACTGCCTCATTGAATGCATTGCGGCGGCCGATAGCGTCCAGCTGTGCAATGCAACTAGCCATGGATCTAGGAGAAACGAAAGAGCATGTTAGCTTGATACTGTCAACAGGCAGCCATAGCAGCTGAAAGACCTGGCTGGCTTGGACTAGCTAGGCATTTTACAAGGAGCTAATTCAAGACTGTAGTTACTACGGACAGGTGGTTGGAGGAAACTTGCACAGGCGCAACAATGCATGGCTAAGGGAAAGAATTCCACCCAGAGCTAAAATACAACCACAAAACTGGATCAAAACGGACTTCATCAGAGTTTGCATAGACGTACCTGGAAAGCTGGAGCAGGCTTGCTGCGGGTGTTTTAGCCGGCCAGCCCGCTGCTTCAACCAAAAGACCAGGTCTTAGACCGGCTTAACTCTGGTGAGCAACCCCTGAGCATGCAACAGCGGCTTATCAGCTTGGAAAGCTTGGGATGCTGGATGACAGCTGGGGCATTGGTTGCATAGCTTTCAATACACGCTTTTGCAGTGGTTTTGAGGCATTCTAAGCTTACGTTGACCAAACAAGCAGTTCAGCTGTCTGCAACCTTGCAAGTTCTAACACCGGGTCTGCAGCCCCGGTGCTAGAACGGTAGGTTGTGAAGCATTGGCAGCTGTTTGACAGCTGTAACAGTGTTTCTCCAGCTCCAGAACCGTTCCACCCAAAGACCTTGAGGTCCTGCAAGCTTCCGCCAATGGGTTTGCTGGTTGCAGCAGTAGCCGCAGCCGCCTCCTGGTCTAGCCTGGTCTGGCCTGGTCTAGCCTGCGGGTCTAGCCTGCGGGAGCTTCCTGAGTTCCGAATTGCAGTGCTCTCGAGTTTGTAAGCCAGTAATGGCATGTATAACTATCTAACGTTGCTGGTTCTGAGTCTTTTGGGTTTTGGAGGTTTACGAGCATGTCTTTCCAGTATAGGAACGCATGTAGCTTGTGCCATTGCTGGGAAACTTAGGTTGCAACCGTTGCTGGTCTTAAACCAGGTTTACCAACACTGGCAAGCATGGTCTATGACCGGCACCGGTGTCAGAGGGCTTAAGCCAGTACTGAGTCTTTTGGGACTTGAAGGTTTGTGAGCAGGTCTTTCCAGTATATGCAAGCATGTAGGTTGTGCCGGTGCTGGAAAACGCGGTCTGCAACCGGTGCTGGTCTTTGACAAGTTGTATCAATGCTGGCATACACGGTTTAAGACCAGCCCTGGGGTTAAAATGGTTTAAGCCAGTGCTGAGTGAGATGGTTGTGCTAATGCTGGCTTTGTTAGCCATTCACGATCAGTACTGGCACCAACTTTGTGCCAGTGAAGACGTCTGTGCCATTGCCGGCACAGTACTTGTGCCATTACAGGTCTATAATTCATAAACTAGTAATGGCATAGTTTATGCCAGTACTGGCATGGGTCTTATACAGGTTGCCAGTACTAGCACGGGGTTTTTGTGCCAGTACTGGCACGGGTTTGTGCCAGTACTGGCACGGGCTGCAGGACCCATGTGGTGCTGGCAGTGTGGTTGTTGTGCTTGCTTAAGTACTTGCATCTTTGTTATCAGGTGCAATTCGCGGCATGGAGCAGTCTTGCAGCGTGCGGTGGCTTGCTCCAGGATTTTAACAAATGCGCAACAAGGTGCAAAAAACTCCGTGCTTGTCTCTGTCTGCATGAATGCTTGATTGTGCACAGGGGCGGCCTTGTGCTTAAGGCCTCTTGTTTGTGGTTGCAAGGATGCTTGTGCTGGTTGGTGCACAGGGGCGGCCTTGTGCTTAAGGCCTCTTGTTTATGGTTGCATGAATGCTTGTACTGGTTGGTGCACAGGGGCGGCCTCGTGCTCAAGGCCTCTTTTTTGGTGTTGTATGAATGCTTGTGCTTGTTGGTGCATGGGGACGGCCTCGTGCTTAAGGCCTCTTGTTTGTGGTTGCATGAATGCTTGTTTGTGCACAGGGGCGGCCTCGTGCTTAAGGCCTCTTGTTTGTGGTTGCAAGAATGCTTGTGCTGGTTGTGCACAGGGGCGGCCTCGTGCTCAAGGCCTCTTGTTTGTGGTTGCAAGAATGCTTGTGCTGGTAAGTGCATAGGGGCGGCCTCGTGCGTCAAGGCCTCTTGTCTGTGTTCCTCTTTGTGCTTGTTGTTTTGCTTAGTGGCTTACCAGGTTGTTCATCACGCCTGCCAAGCAAAAACGGTTCGCTTTGGAGACCAGCTGCTTGCAGATAACTTTATGATGTTTTAGCTTTTCAACTCCAATCTCATGCTTTTCATACATCTCATGCTTGCTGGTAATGGTGCTCAAACATATATGTATCATTCTTAACAGAGAAGAAGATGAAAAGACAAGAGAAGCCTGAGAATGAACCTGTCCAACAGCCTGCAGGTAAGATTGTGCTATATTAGCTTCTGCAAACCCACTGTCAACTCAAATCTCATGCTTGCTCACACTGATGCTCAACATGTATGCTCATTGTCAGCAGAGAAGAAGTTAAAAACACCAGAATACCAGGAGAAGCTTGAGACAACCTAGTCCGACGAAGACGTTGTGGCCGAAGCAAAGCTTGTTACAAAGCGTTATTTTTACAGTGGAAAAGTGCCAGACGGACCAAGAAGCGCGACGTAATCCCATGGGACAACATGGTGTTTGATATCAAGGTAGCTCTGCAAAACAACATGGACTACCGCACGCTCGATGATTCAAAGATGGAGTTATACAAATTCCTGGTGAAGTAGCTCACTCAATGTGATAAGGCAGCAGCTAGCGGCATAAACCTGGGGGACTTCATCGACAAACCTAAAACTGGCCCTTCAACCTTGGGCACTCACATTTGGGAGTTTGGTCTGCCTGCTAAACAAACGGGTGCTGAGAGCAGGCTGGGTGGGTTGTTGAAGGAGAAAGCCCTGCGTGTGTTTGCTGCCTATGGTGATGGGAATTGCTTTTACAAATGCATTGCCCAGTCGCGCCCCACCGTGAACGCTGAATGCCTGCAGCTCAAGAAAGCACTTGATGAGGAGGATTTCTGGCGCGGCATTGTGCTGGACAAAGGACGAGAGCTGCCAATCGCAGTGCAAGCAGTTAAGCTGCGCAAGTTGTGTGCCAAGCAGATCAACCTTGCTTGGTTGAAGAAGTTTCGCAACTACGTTGCTTCAGACATGGGCAAGGACTACGAGCAGTGTGCTACAAGATTGCATTTGAAGGAGCATATTAAGAATGATAATGACAAAGGCGTTATTGTCTGTCCAAAACAATTGCTCACGAGTCTGTTTATGCGGATGAACTGCACTTGGCTTTGATGGCGCAAACGCTCGGCTTTCACATCGGCACACCGCATACTATTGCAGATGCATATGGCAGGTATTGCTTGGACGCGGAAAAATCGGGCGCTCTCTCTGAGGGTGCAGATGGGAGCTACTTCTAAACAACTACCAACAAAGAAGGTAAATAACGGAAGTACGTGAAACCGGTCATGCTGCTTTGCGAGGATGTTGATGACCCGGCTGATCATGTGATCATTGGCAACACAAGTGCGGGCTCGAAGGAGGCGCATTACTTGTCTATTGGTCATCACAGTGGCAATCTCTCCTAGGAATTTGGTGACATGCCACCACAAATCAGCCATTTCCTTCACCCCAATGGTTTGCCGACATTAGCGCCCAGTGCGGACTCTGCGCCTCTCCATATGCCCTCGTCTTGCAGTAGACCCCATGTGCAGGAAGCTGAGGTCTAGGCCAAGCAGGAAGTCGAGGCGGAGGCCAAGCAAAAAGCTGATGCCGAGGACCCTTGCAGCCAAGGCAAGCAGGAGGCCGAGCACAACGCCAAGCCGCAAGCTGATGCCGAGGTAAAAGCCAAGCATGAAGCTGCTGAGCCAACTTGGAGGCCACCTTGAACCTTGAACCTTGAATGCCAGGCAGGAGGTAAAGTGCAAGGCAGCTGCTGATGATAAAGCTAGGCAGAAGGCTGCTGAAGCCAAGGCCAGGCAGGAGGATACTGCCTGCGGCAAGCATGTACTGGTACTCCGGATGTACGGATGCAAATGGTCCACATGGCTGCGCATAGTCCATGTGGACATAAGCGTGATGCTTTGCAGATTGATGAGAAGGCTGAGGCTGCTGGGGATGTTCCTTTGGTTGGTTCCCAAAGTTCCGATGGTTACAGTCTTTTCATAAGGTAAGTGCCGTCAGTAATATGTACCTTCAGAGGTACCTGATTGTACCGCTTTGTCATGATTAGGTGTCAGACGTGATTGTTATCATCAGCTGTGCAAAAATGCGTGACAAATGTCAATAAAACGAGAAAATTATTAGGTAGTCTGGTTGTACTAGCAGTAGTACTAGCTTAGTGGCGTCAGTAATGTAAACTCCACTGCGTGACACAAATAATAATAAAACGAGAAAATAATATCGTGGTCTGGTTGTACTAGCAGTAGTAGTAGCTCAGTGGAGTTTACATTACTAACGCCACTGAGCTACTACTACTGCTAGTACAACTACACTGCCACTATTGCTACCACTACCACTACTGCTACTACCACCATTGCACTAAGCTGCTGCTCCTGCACCGCCCGCTTCAGCTCCTCTGCCGCCGTTCTTCCTCCGCCGCTCCTAAAAAGCACAAGGCGGTCAACGCAACCAAGCAAACACAATGAACATACACAACATACACACTAACATGCCGCCGCTTGCCATGCACCGCCGCCGCCGCCGCCGCCTCGTGCTGCCTACTGGCCAGCCCAGACCAAGCTAGTAGCCTGGCCTGGCTGCCCTAAGGCAAGAAGGTGGTTATATTGCATGCAGTGTTGCACGTGGTATAACGTTGGATAATTAAGCTCACCTGTGTGAGCCCGTGCCGCTGTTGTCGCCGCCGCCGCCGCACAACGCTCAACCGTGGTGAACAGTGACTGTTCACCTTGAAGCCGTTGAGCGCCGCAGTTATTCGAACGGTTTCAATGACTTGGGCAGCCCAAGTCATTTAAACGCGTTATTATAACGTGACTTGCAAATAACGAGTTGCAATGGCATCATTGTATTATTATGATAGCACGAAAATTGCCATTGTCGCAATGGAACTATTGTACCGTAACATTCCTATGGTATATGCCATTGTTATGGCACGATAATGCCATTGTCGCAATGGCACTATTGTACCATAATATTAGACCATTACTATGGTGAGTACCATGATTATGAGTTTATAAGTATGGCCCCCGCAACACTTTCAACATGGACGAGAGTGGCGTGTTCTATAGAGCCCGTCCCCGTCGCACACCGGTCACTGCCAGCGAGGAAGCTCGAGGGGAAGAGAGGGAAGGACAGATTCACAGTGGCGTTGTGTGTAAATGCGGACGGGTCCAAGAAGTTGCCACTTCTACTCATTGGTACATCCAAAAGGATAAAGTCTTTCAGGAGCACATGGATTCACATTGGTATAGGGCTTTTACGCGCGGACCAGTCGTACGCGGCCCGCGGACCACTTCTGGTACGTTTTTGCATACATGTACATGTACCAGTGTCGCGACTGGTTTGGCGCGACCGGACCACCGGTGGTCCGGCCCCGGAGCCCGCCGTCATGGTCCGGTTGACCGAACCACGGCTGGTCGCTCGCCTCTCGGTCTGCGAACCAGTGAATCATTAGTGCCGCACGGGGTCCGTACGGCAGGACCAGGGCTGGTCGCGGCCCCCGCGGCTTGCGGTGGTACCCGCAAACCAAAGCAGCAGCTGGTCCGGTACCACGCTGGTCACTACGCACCCGACATGGTCCTTTTCCAGCAATGGCGCCAGTGCTGGTCGCGTGCCCCACCAGAGGAGTTTATAGCAATGCACATGCACTGATACAAATGCATTGCTTGCGCACCATGCATGGTACGCCTGGCTGCTCACTGTCGCTGACCCAGCGGATTGGAACAAGCGTACGTCAGCAGACGCGCAAGCAGCCTGCAGCTTGTAGGTATCCGTGCTTGCTGAAGTGTCAATGCATTTTGTTGAGTGAGCTGAGGTGTCGTTGCAGGTGCGGTCCAAGCTGACGGCGGCGGCGGCGGTGCGGGCAGTAAGCGGTAGGTGGTATGTTGATTCACTGCTGCCGACAGCCAAAGCGTTCAGAGTACCGTGACACTGTTAAGAAACTTACTGCAGTCTTTATGCAAGCATGCTCAGTGTCGGAGCGGTAGCCGCTGCTGCCAGTGTGTTATTGCTAAGGCTAATGTTGGTTTGCTAACGGTGAAGTTGTGATGGGTGCAGCTTTTGGCTGACCGGCTGTTGACAGCTGTTGCTGTGGTTGTAATCGCTGCTGCTTGTCTCGGTGTATGCATGAGACAATGTAGCTACTGCATGTGTTTGCTTTGTCGTGTCAACAACTAATGTCGGCAGCTGCTGGCTGTTAGCTTGGTCATTAACTAATCAGGCTGGTGCGAGCTGTGCGGAAGCTGCATGCCTTCAAGGCAAGTTCTACATGAAAGTTGCCTGTAAATATGCATTGGCTAACTGTCACCTTGGTCACATGAAGGTGCTTTGCATGGTTGCCATTGTGCAAGCTGACTTGCTAATTTACTAGATCATGCGAGTGTGGTTAGTGCTGCCAATTATAGGATGCTTGGCGGAGGAGGCTAGAGGCACACCCACACAATACTTGCAGGCGCGCTCGTGCGTGTGCAAAGTCATGCGTGTACGCATGTGTGCACGTGTATGTTTATGTGTGGGTGGGCGCATGACTCGTTGTGCCCGTGCACGTGCACACATGTAGTACTTGACACTTGTGTCTCATGAGAGTGTCTAATTACCTTCAGTTCAGTTCAGTGGAACGGACACTGCACAGCTGCCAGGATGTCGCTGTCGGTGGGTAGAGCCGGATGCTGCTGCTCTGCTAAGGGCGCGGGACCAGGGGGGTGCTGCAAATAGCTACTTGCAGCACCCCCTAAAAATGCACCTGCTGGACTTCAAGGTGAGCCGAGGGGTAAGGGGAGGGAAGGGGAAAGTGTGGGTGGGGGGNGGGGGGGCACAGCGGTCTATGCCACTTTCAGTGTTAATGTGTAACACGCAGGGTGCCGTTGGCTGCTGCCAGGCAACACGGTCTTTCTCTATCTCTTGCATGCAAACACACATGCATGTGCACTTGCCAACACACGCGCTCTGTCTCGCCCTTTCTAACAATATTGCAATGCTCGCGCAGGGGGCCTGCATGTCCGCGCGTTCCTGAACGCAACAGTCCGCGGCGGCCCCACTAAGACAAGAGTGTGCGCTTGCGTGCGCGCGCATTGTGAGACCTTTCTCATGTGTAGATGTGCAGGCACATGCTTACAACGAGCTCATAGACCGCGTTGCCCACACAGGCATGCGCACTGTCCACACAAGCACGCAAGTGCACTTTGGCACGCACGCATATGCACACATTCACATCATTGTTGGGCTATAGACCACCGCGGTCTATCAGCCCAAGCAACTGCCACAGGCTGCACAGGGCAGTGCGGCACTGTCCAGTGCGGCCTATGAGGTAGTTGCTATAGGCGGCTCATAGACCGCACTGACTGACGCACACGCACACGCACAAGCATTTGCGCATGTGCACGCTCACACCTGCGCTCGCGCGCAGGTACGCAGCCCGCCAAGCCGGCATAAGTTGAGTTTGTAGCGCACGGCTGCCAAGCAGGCAGTGCGTATGTAAGCACTACCTCACCCCAGCTGTCCGTGCCCTCAGGTTGGAGGCTCCAATATATTAAAGCTGCGATGGGTACCACAAGCGGTGTTTGTGCGCATGCGCATGAGTGTGCATGTGGGTGTTTGTGCGTGCGTGCGTGCGTCTTGCAATAAGCAGGCTCATGAACCGCACCAGCCTGGTCAGTGCGGCCTATGAGCCCTGACTGAGTCACTCAGCCTACAAGACAGTTCGTCCTCAAGCCTGGCTGAGGACGAACTGTCTTATAGGCCGCCTATGAGATTGCTGGCTACAGTGCCGCCTATTAGACAGGTCGTCCTCATCTCAGCTGTCCGTGCCCTCTTCAAGGTGCGATCAGTGCCACTCATGGTGTGCGCACGCGCACGGGCATGTGTGCGTGTATATGTGTGCCATAATGCACACCATGCACATGATGTCACATGCACAGTGTTGCTGCGTTTGTCACTCTCACGGGTGTTGCTGTGCACACGCACGAGTGTGAGTGTGTGTTTCTGTGTGTGTTCCCGTCCCCCCCTTTCCTGAATGCCCC
>RHPI01003642.1:1055442-1177996 GCA_009103225.1 Chlorokybus atmophyticus
CCCCCCCCCCCCCCCCCCCCGCCCCCTTCCTCTCCTCCCCCTCTCTCATTCTCTTGAGAGGGAGGCGAGGGAGTCCCCTCTTTCCCCCTACAAGCATGAGTAGTCGTGCACACCCAGGTCTGCACGCTCAAGCACACCGTGTACATGATGCAAGTCTGCATGCGCATGCATGCAGACGCACAAACGCACGCGCATACAACTGCAGCATATATGACGGTGGCGCTGCTCACACACATGCGCATGTGCGTCATAGGTGCGCACACTTGCCAACATACGGCTGCAGGTCAGCGGAGAGAGGTGCAGCACGCCACCAAGAAGCACGTAAGAGCTGCTTGTTATGAGCACGCATTCGTGTGTATGCGTTTGCATGCCAACAGCTCCGACTGTCATTGAGTGTTGCGTGCGTGATTGTGTCGACAATCTTGAGTAGATGTGGTATGGGGGAGGATATGTCCGCGCATACGCAAGCGCATGTGCAAACTCACGCACACGGGCATGCGTGTGCAAGCATGCATGTGCTTCATCGCACACGCATGCACATACACAGATACACATTCTTTATTACAGTCGCTTTATAGATCGCAGTGTCCAGCTGTTGCAAGACCGCACTGTCCAGTGCGACCTATGAGCCAGTTCTGCGTGTATTATACTTGTGAACAGGTGTCCATCCCCCCCACGTCCTCCTTCAAGAGATGCGCACATGCACACATCTACAAGCATTCACGCATGCGCATGTCAACGCGTCCATGTGCATGCACTCACGCGCACGCGCACGTGCAGGTACGCGGACTGTCCCCCAAGCTGGCAATCAGCAAATCGCTGCTTCGCGTACATCGCACTACTACTACTACACCTCGCCCCAGCTGCCCGTGCTCAACACCATCTTTAAGGTTCGAGAGTGTGTGCGCGCAAGCGCATGCGTGTGCGTTTGTGCGTGCGTGCCTACGCGTATGCACGTGTATATGTTTGTGTGTTGTGAGACATTGCTCATGTGTGAATGTGCACACACGCGCACACTTGAACTTGCAATTGGGCTCATAGACCGCACTGTTCAATGCAACCTATTAAGCAGTTGCCATAGTCGGGCTCATAGGCTGCCTCATGAGCTGCAGTGTTCAGTGCCTATGAGCATATGAGGCAGGTTGAACGGTTCATTATTTGTTTGCGCGTATGTGTGTTGAACAAACACACAGAAAAATGCCACACATACAAGCATCACACCATAATACACACCTGCTCATGCACTGGGTGCAAGTTCAGAGCAGGTAGCACGCTCGTACACACGCACACTATGCGCAAACGCATACCATGCATGCTGAATGACGCACACGCTTGCAGGCCTCACACAACAGGGGTACGGTGTGGCACTCTACTGGTAGGGAGGAGCAGGCATCAAGCTGTGGGAGGTACGGGTTTTGCAATGTGCGCATGTGACTGAGTGTTCAGCTATGCGTGGGTGTGTGTGCGTGTTGCAAGTAGGTAGTCAACGTGCATTGAGCTTAAGTAGTTACAAATGCCAGTAGTTGTTCGCTGCTGTAGTTACAATACAACCAATTGATTGTGCTTATCTATTGTTTGTGTTAGTTTGTTGATGTGTGTGTCTGCTGACTTATGTATGTATGCATGTACGTTATTGCTCGGCTGTAGAAGGTGAAGGCGGCTGAAAGGCCATGGTGATGGCCTTTCGACCGTCCTTGGCCTAGTCATGCAAGCCTAGGAACAATCAGCATGGACAGGCCAGAGGCGTGACCTAGTGCTCTTGGTATGGAGCACCAGGCCGCCCGCCAGGCCACCAGCAGCAGCGGCCTAACTGCAGTCAGCTGCGGCAATCAAGCCGGCCTAATTGCCGCAGCTGACCGCAGTTAGCTGCCAAAGCACAGTTGTTTCAATTGCTACCGGTTGAATTCTTACAAGTCCGGCTGTAGCCGGCCAATGTGTAAACTATCTCAAAGACGCGCACCAGCCATGCTTCGTAGGTGCGGACCATGGCTGGTGCGCGGCTCTTGTCACAGGCAACTAGGCTTGAAAAAACAATCGGACCAAGGATGGTCCCTGCAAAGTACCATTCCCGGTCCGATTTACACCGGCTTCCAACCGGCACCAACCCTGGCTCGGTTTTCGGGGGGACCGTGGGACAATTACGTACTGTTTGGACCAGCCCTGGTCCCTGCGTGCAGACCAAGGTGGGCGACCCTGGTCCGGACCCCAAGCCGCACGGGCAAGTTGGCCCTGGTCCGTACCCGCGGACCAGCCCTGGTCCACGGGAAAAATCTCGTGTGTCTAGCATGAGCCAATCACAGCTCAGACAAGGTACCTATCGATAATGTACCTATCGAAAGATACCTATCGTAAGGTACCTAGCGAGATAGTGTTCACATTTTATCAAATGTGACACTAAATATATAGGCTTGAATAAGCGGTTCTACACCCATTGGGACTTATTTAAGCTATGATAAAGCATCATAGCCTTTCATAAGCGAGGAAACGTAGAAAAGAGGTATAAATAAGCATATTTAGATACTTATTCATACAGAATGTGTTATTTAGGTAGCAATAATACCCCTATTGTTATTGCTTCCGTTACACAATGTGACTATCACTGCGGGTGTCAAGCATGCCATCCGCAGCACTACAACAACCCCGACGAGCGGCAACCCTGTGGCTAGCACTGGCGAAGACATTTAAGTTGAAGTGTCGATATTGTACGTCACATACTGCCTGCCTTACACCATCACTGTCAACTGCGGCACGAACAATTCGTTGAGTTGCTTGCATGTCATGTTGCTGTAACGAATTTGGTATAAACTGTCGTAGAACTCACTCATGGTAGCGCTTTTGCTACCATAGCCTAGGTCGAAACCCCCTTTGTTACACATGCTGAGCGCATCCGTGGTTGCTTGCCTACTGCGCTCGCACATACGGGCACAGAGTGAGAGGACATCGTACTGTCGCTACAATACTCCCGAAAAAGCAGTCATCACCGCAACTTTGACGTAAAATGGTATCTCCATCTCGCGCTCCCGCAACATTACAGTTGCTACCTCGTAGTAAGCTCAGTCTCGTAATGTTGAAATTACTGCTGTTGTTGTTGTGCTCACGTTCATCCCTTGAGCAATGCAGCATTTAAGGGCCATACAAAGTGCCCCTGTGCGGGAGCGTCTATGTGACCGCCGCCGTGGGCGTCGATGAGTGGGGCAATGCCTACAATGTGGCTCGGAACTTTGACGACGACGGCGCTTTTAACGATGCGAGACAGCTGAAACTCCTTTTCAACATATTCAACCTGCAGCTCCGTTTGGGGTCGTACCCGATACGCGTGCGAGCCAGCAGCAACAATGTCTCCTACCTCACCTCAACTCAATCCCTGCCATTCATACTATCAATTTCACTATCATTGGCAACACTGCTATTATGATAACGCCCTTAGAAAGCTACTTCGCGAGCCCTTTGTCAGAAAGCGGCAATGCCAGAGCAACTATTGGCGAGCCATTCAAATTGATGTCCCATATACCACAGTCCGCTGCCTTCCTGCAAACTTTACCATCGACTGAAGTCACGACCATGTGATAAGTGCACATGCGCAAGTTGCTGAGTGTACGCAGTTGCAGCCATTTTTCTCTTACGAAGTGACACTCTGGTGCTTGCGACAGGGCAACAAAACAGGCTATTGCAAATATGGCACGAGTGGAGTCAAGCTCATCACGAAAACGCTCTCGCAAGAAGGCATTGAGGTGTCAAGCCGCAACGTAACAGCGGTTGCCACCGCATCGTCATGCACGACGTAAGTTTGTGCATGCACAAGTATTCGCATGCACATTATTGCTCTCCACAACAACACCACGTCCTTAAAGATGTGACCAACATGGCAGCGTATTCGGAGGGAAGAGTGCGCGGCAAGCAAGGCTTAACGCATAATTGGGCAAGATCAGAGTTTTTGGCATGCAACCATCCCGACGACATCCAGCTAGACACCAAGCTCTACATTGTATTTGCTAGCCATGGAAGCGACGATGCACAGGTAACACTCAAAACTGCTGCTGTCTTTCTTGGCTCAAGGCTTGAGCTGCTGCTTGGCAGCGCCATGTATGCAGTACATACGCATAATGGGCTTCTGTATGTGCAGCTCATTAAACGCGTTTTTGGCAACCGTACTATCGCCCAAGCCTTGTGTAGCCATAGTCTCACACGCAATACGTGTACTAGTACGTGATACGCAAAATACGTGTATTGTTTCATACTTTTTCCTCCGTACATTCGTCAGTACGCTTTTTATACCTTATTTGTATTAAATAGTAATGCGTGATAAGAATATATAACTTCCATTACATAAGCTCATACCTGATGAGCAACTCCCTATACATCACAACACACTGTAACACAGTGATTGATCCACAGACAACACCGTAAAAGTCACTGCTATTGATAATGCATAATTTTGATGTGTGTTATGCATGGAGTAACAGCAGTTCATGATAATTGTTAATTACTTGCAGTGAGACCGGGCATATACCGGCGCTGCCGCGACCTGCCCGCAGCGTGACAGGTCGCGCGCGGCGGTCACCGACGGCTGTCTGCTGCGCCATAATCGGTCATTTAGGGTACATGACCTATTGTAGCCCGATAAACGATTTCACGTACTTTTAACGTATTCGACAAATGCTTGCTGTACGCGTATTATTACGTAATATTTTGCCAAAAGTCGCGTACTATGTGACTACGTGCGCAGCTACCCTCTTCAGGCATGTTCGTATGTCGGTGGTTACATGTGCTTGCGTGTGTACATCATGCACGCTTGCAAGCATGATGCTTGTAGGCGTGCGCACATCACACGGTGTTTGTATGCCAGAGGTTTGCTTGTGCACATGTGCGGGTGTAGCAGCCAAGCGTTTCAGCCGATTGCGTGCATGGTAAGTCCCTGTGTTTTGCTCGCTGATATGTGAGAAATCTAGGTTGACACCTTTGCAAGAGAGGCCACTGCAGCTCTACTCAATGCGGAGTTGGTGTACTATGCGCAGGTCGGGGAATTATCAAACTCCTTGCTTGCGTTCTCTTTTTATGGTACATTTGACCTTTTTGTTTTTGTCGACCAAGCTTGATTAATGCTTAGTGTCCCCTTTCGGTCAAGCGTGACTTTTGAGACGGCTTGTACTATACGTGCAATCGTATGAATTATAAGTTGATCTAGCATTTGAATTCACGCATGTATGTTAATCCTTTGATGAGTGCTTTTCTGCACGCAGTGGATTAAGCCACAAAAAGGTTTTTTTCTCAGAACAATATGTTGTGCCCCTATCGAAACTGTTAATTCACGAAGCCGACGTTACGGATGTAGTAGCGTCCACTGCAGCTGGCAGCAACTCCTTTTTGTGTTTAATAGTAAGTCACAAATAAATAGCGATATGCTTGTATTAAGTATCATGCTGATGCCTGCGCATGCATGACAAGGTTTATATGAATGATCAAAGTGTATAAAACGGTAATCAAAGCTAATGTAGCATTGTTGTAAAACTGCTTGTTAACCATGTAGATCACATATTATAGATCAATGGTGATCATGAGCATGGGTAAATGATACATTATATTTTATAAGCATCATGGGCATCATGATGCTAATATAATGTATATATATATATGTATTTATGGCATGCATTGTAAACACATGTGTGTTTCTTGTACAAGAATTGGGAATGGAATTTGTCATGTCCTTACTGCATTTGATCAAAACGTCAGGAGGGAAATACCAAATTGTACTGCATTTATTTCTCGCACACACCAGTAATTACATGCAAAATAATTGACAATATTGGGACACATCGGGTCTCACATGTGGGGTGCCATTGCTGATTAATGTTGAAAAAAATGTTTTGGTAAAAACTTGTATAATAGTATGCAAAACACAATATCGATTTGTAATGCAACAACACCATCCACCTGTATGACCGTCGCGTGCATTTTGCATAATTCATGAAAAAATCTGCATGAAAAGAATGCATGATGTAAAGGTAATTTTTCATTAATTGTGAATAATTTATTGTTGCATGTGAAGTGGGATAGACAAGTTGAGGGTCGTCATGTTCACAATTATGGTGGATTGCCGTAGCTCCGGATTGCATGAACACACGTGAAAAGCATTGCTCGGAGTGTCCTTAGCTTCAATGCAAAGGTGCATCAAGTCGTATTTCGTGTTGTTCGTCTTCAACAAGCATGTGTCATAACAGAGCAAGGTCTACAACCTGGGTTGTATTGGAGGCCTTATACCGTGCTATGTCCAATGCTCATTGTTTACGAGGCATGCGCGTACTTGTATAATTATTGCATGCAGTGTACGGTTTGCGGCTCCACCTTGTGTTACATGCCGCGATACACATCGCCAATCGTGGTTAACGTGCAATTCTTGAGTCCACAGTCATTACATCAAGGAAGCGACATCCCCTGCGTAGTGACAATAAGGCTCTTAACGTGCTTGGTCACGGATAGTGACTGGCTGCATCAAGGCTAGGTGCAGCACTGCGTTGCGTGTTTTGGCGGCATCCACGAGCCAGATCGGTTAGGCCTACATCCAGCTGAGCAGGCATGTCTCAATGCGGAACAACACTCCTGATGGCGCCACAAACGATCCACGCAGCGAAAATTTGGCGCCAAACTCAAGCCTGAGCGGCAATCGGCCTTACCGAGTTACTTACAGCTCAAGTCTCAATTGTGACTGCAATGACGGCTACCATGTGATACAGCGTATCGCTGTGGGCAGTTTTTGGAGCAGTACCGTAGTTGCGTTTCGCCCGTTGGGCGAACATGAGTTACCTCTAACCGCGTTAAGACCGGGCGGGGCTAACGTTAGCGGCGGGGCTGCGGCCGCGGCTTGGCAACTGAGGAGTTTGTGCCCAGCTAACGTTCGTGGATGCGGGCGGCAAAGCAGGCTAGCGGTGAAGCTGCCAGGTGGCGAGTGTGCTTGGCGGCGCTGTCGGCGAGGTGGTCGTCGTCGTGAATGACGCCATGCCTCGAGGCCGGAAGCCCCAAGCAGGTCCGAAGAGAGGGGTCGGATCTGGTCGAGCGTCGGGCAGCCGGGTGGAGGATGAGCCTGCAGCCGCAGCTTTGAAGGCTGAAGAGGTGCGTTGGTTTGCTGACAAGCGAGTGGGTTTCAGCTGCATGTCATGTGCAACAAGCGGGTGTCTAATGCTTGCATGTTGCTGTCCTAAACATGCTTGCAGACGAGCATATCACCTGTCTACAACGGTTTGCTTTCCTGGGATCAGGACTAGATCACAACGAGTTTTGGCGGCATTGTGTTGCTAAATGGCGTGCAGTGTGGTTGAACTTCTGTGTGGCAACGCAGGCTGCCACTAACGTCGCAAAACCCTCACCGGATGGTACGGATCTTGCTCCGGAGCTTGGCACAGACAAGTCGGCAAGTCCGTGCTATAGCGAGGTACACAATTTGGTCATGCCCAGTGATGTTGCGCTTTGCATTGGTACCACACCTATTGCGTGATTTTGTCGGGGAGTAATAGCTCACAGGTATGCGTGGTTTGCATTCCAGGATGAAATCGATGTGGATGGGAAGGTCCTTACAAAGGAAATGCTGGAGGAAGAGCAGGCTCTAAAGGCATGTGTAAGCTGCACTTGCACAACAGGACAGCTGCATGCACACATTTGCTGCCATGTTTGGCGCCAGAGTTCACAATGCCAAAACGGCATGTGGCCCTGCAGACAAAAAACAAAGATGAGGAGTCCTCGCAGCCGCAAGAGCCTGTGAAGCTGTCCGATTTGAGGTTTCGTGAGCTTGATCAGCTGTTAGAAAAGTCTGTGCTCTACAGCAAATTCTTGTCAGAGCATCTTGAGGCGGTAAGCGTCCACGCAAAGCATGACTACATGCATGCGTCCTGCACCACCTGGATTTCTTGGAGGTCAACACCTCATCCAAGAATTGTCAATAACTCATTGAGGTGGCCAGTTATCTTCAACAGTCACCATAGCAACCATACTTCAGGGTAGTTTGGCAGTAATCATCGTTGCCAATGACAGGATGTTTTGGAAGCAGCTAAGGGTGACAACAAGGGAAAGGGAGGGCAGGTGAGACCAACGGGGTCAGGCATCAGGCTTTGATCACTTCTCTTTACCGCAAGGTGGTACTAAATTGTGCGCAGGGTCCAAGCAAACGAAGGAAAGTATCAGAGGGACAGGTGTTATCTACGGATGAGATGCAGGCAACACTGTGCCCCTTGATTGAGGGCGCCAAGCTTCGTGACTACCAGTTGGCTGGGGTCAGGTGGGCTGCATGCTGAATGTCCTGCATGGACAGTGCGTATACACTCATTGCGCACGCGTGCAACTACCTGGCAGATGTGAACCGTTTGCACTTTTGTCAGGTGGCTAATTTCCTTGTGGGCCAATGGAATGAATGGCATTTTAGCAGACCAAATGGGGCTTGGGAAGACCCTTCAGGTAGTTGCTGCCTAACTCAAGCTGCATTGCTGCAATGTGGTTGAGTGAGTTGGTCTGGTTGTCAAGTGAAGCACATTCGGCAATCTTGGCTGGCTGAGAGTGCCATGCATTCTATAGCATGCTGGACGTGATGGCCTGCTGATGTGCACTACCTGACTGATTGGTTATGCTGTGTGGTGCTGTTCCAAACACAGACTATCTCCTTTCTATCACACCTGCGCACACACAAAGTGCACGGACCCTTCTTGGTGATTGCTCCGCTGTCTACGCTATCTACCTGGGTGTCAGAGTTTGGCAGGTGTGCGGCCACTTGCAAATGCAGCAGTCTTGGCACACTATGTTCGTTTTACCAGTCTCTTCAATCCATATTCTTTCAAGTCGGTTACGCTTATGTGTTGAGGCGCACTCTTGTATGCCAGGTTTGCACCAAGTATACCTACATTGCTCTACCATGGCCCGCCTGCAGAACGTGCACGCATGCGGGCTCCCCTGCCAACATCAGAGAAATTGATCACTGATAAGTTCCCTGTTGTTATCACCTCTTACGAGATAATCATTGCGGATGCAAATTTTCTTCGAAATTACCCTTGGAAGGTCATGATAGTCGATGAGGTACTTTATGCTTGCTGAGCCCTGCATATGCTGGTACTATTCGAGTTGAGATAGTTTCTTTCGCTTTTTGGGGTGCATAATGCCGCTGTGCTTTTAGGGACATCGGCTAAAGAACTTCCAATGCAAACTGCTGCAGAAGTTGAAATTGATAAGCACAACTAATAAGTTTCTGCTGACTGGCACGCCACTGCAAAACAACCTCGCAGAGCTTTGGTCTCTGCTAAACTTCCTTCTCCCTGATGTGTTCGCTGACCTCAACCAGTTCCAGTCTTGGTAAGTACCTGGGCAGCTTGACAAACATTACTAATTTCAACAGTGCTTGCTGTATCACATCCAACATCTCGGGGTGGCTTGCAGGTTTGATTTCAGCAGCGACACTGATATTGTTGAGCAAGAGCGACGCAATAAGGTCATTTCCAAGCTGCATCATGTTCTGCGGCCCTTTTTGTTGCGCCGCATAAAGACAGATGTGGAGTTGTCGCTGCCGGCCAAGAAGGAGTTTCTTTTGTATGCTGAAATGTCTTCGAGGCAGCACGGGATCAATACAAGTTTGCTGGACAAGTCACTGCCGGAGTTGTTGGAGTCATCATGTAAGAGATGTGGTTGCTCGTCGACACACAAAGCCTCGTTTGCCCTGTCCGGCTCACACTGTGGTGCTCTGCAGCAAACACAAGGGTAACTGCCAGTTTCAACAACCTGCTTATGCAGCTGAGGAAGAACGCCAACCATCCGGATCTCATTACTGGCAAAGTTGATGGAACAACCATATATCCACCAGCTGATCAGCTGGAAGAGGTGCGAGTTGCCCTAGCCGCAATACCACACAGCCTTGCAAACTAGCGCTCACCATCCTGCTGCACGCAGGAGAGCGGGAAGCTGGCACTCATGACTCGCTTGCTGCAAAAGCTTACCAGCGGAGGTCACAAGGTGCTGATCTTTTCGCAAATGACACAGATGCTGGATATTCTTGGCTACTACCTTGAAGAGAAGGGGCTCCTGTGCTGCCGCCTTGATGGCAGCATGGCCTTTTCCGTAAGTGTGGCACATGCAACTGCACATCACTTGCGGTCAGTCGGCAATGCCGCAAACTGATGGAACTGTGACTCCACAGGATCGCCAAGAACAAATAAAACAGTTCAATGAAAACCCTGAAGCCAAGGTGTTCCTACTTAGTACGCGAGCTGGTGGGTTGGGGTTGAACTTGACAGCTGCAGACACTGTCATATTCTACGACAGTGACTGGAATCCCCAGCAGGACTTGCAGGTGACATTGCGCTGCTGCGCATGGCATCCCTGATGTGCGTGGACTGCATGCGCGTGTGCATGTCCGGGTGTGTGTTCACCAGTGTATTGACTACATGCTTGAACAACAGGCGCAGGATCGTGTGCATCGGATTGGGCAGACCAAGCCTGTCCATATCTACAGGTTGCTCACTGCCCACTCTGTGGACGGCAAGATGCTAGATAGAGCTGGCAGCAAGCTCAAGCTGGAGAGTTTGGTCATAGGCAAAGGGCGCTTCAACACAGCTACAGTGGACAAGTCCGCCCTAGACGTAAGTTGGTTTGGCTAGTTATCGGTATTGTTACGGTTGACCATGTCCAGAGTTGATATCCTGATATCTTTTCCCATGACAGGTGACAGAGTTGGTTGAGCTCTTGAAGGGTAACCGCGATGAGGAGGATGACTTGCCGCAAAGCGGGGTTATCACTGAAGAGGACTTGGACAGGCTTATGGACAGAAGCGATCTTGAGGGCAAGGTGCCATCGCACGGGTTGCTGCCTTCGCGCGGTCAGGGATGGGAGGTTGTTGACAACGCCAACAAGGGCAAGGGCCTGCTGTCTTCTATCAAGTAGACAACTGCACTGCACCATTCTTTTGCTGGACTTTGAGTCCGCTGTTTTGGTACAAACGGTGTACAGTATACACAGTTGTATAGTTGTGTGCAGTTGATGCCAGGGCCTCTTCCTGGCGTATTGATAATGGTGTTGCATAGCATTGACCAGAGGTATTGCCTTTACTGAGATGTAGTGTCGGTTACAAGTGATGAAGAGTATCACATGGGTCACCAGCAGCTAAGTTCGGAACTCCTGACGCCACTCTTACATTTACACATCAGCAGCACACTACATCAGATTGATTGATGTTAGCCACATCAGGTGGCACATCTATTGGGTGGTTAATATGCGCCCCCTGCAACTGGCAGTGCTGATGCTGACACACCCAGTTAATGGTAGTTGTCATGGACCTCTCGGTCTAGCAGTACAAAACCAGGACAAGAGTCTCATGTGACCACCCTTCACTCGAATCGCTAAGTTGGCACACGCACATGGCTGAGCTCCGATTGGGCTGAAACAAACTGAATTCAGCCCAATTGCAGCACGTAATGGCATGTCTAGCGATTTGGTAATGGGACATAGGGCATAGCCTGCGTACCCAATGACACTGGGTTACTCGCTGATGACCAACACCATGTGGTTACAGCAAGACTCAGCTCTTTTCCCTCACTGCACTGCAAGTGATTGTCAGAAGAAAGGGCGTTACCAGGGACAGAGCACAGTTTCGTGTGCTCTCGCACTTTGCATTGTGTGATATGTTGAGCCGCCTAAGCCCAAGCCTAAACCACATGCCAGACAACACCTTGAATTACCGCGCACACTTGACTGGAATGCCAACCGCAAACTGTGCAAGTTGCACACTGGCCAGCACTACTGTACACGTACAGTGAGGTGTGGGTGTCGCAAGGACTGCACTAGCAAATGTACATTTGATTTCACATGCCACAGCTCGATGGCCAACATGGTTATAGATCTCATTGCAACTGTCGCCTTTTCCACTGCCAATATGCAGCTCACACTTACCATGCACATCTGATAAGCTCAGGAAAGGGCTGTCACATGAAATGCCCGTGGTCAGTCAGATCACACTTATGTGCATCTTCCTTGTCATGTGTATCATAGTGAGTGGACAAGCGGTTCTGTGCAGCGCCCTGCACAGGACAGAGCGATACAGCTATGTCAGGTTTGCACTCTTCACCATGCAAGCTAAGTAGGGGTACAGATTGTTGCCAAACTGACGGTGTACAGTACCTTCCGTCCTTGTTGTTGAAACTGTTGGCCTGCTTTGGTTGCTGCTGCCTGGGAGTATTGCTACTAGCTCACAGTTCGCCGTTTCAACATTGCTTGCAGACGCACTAGCAGTTCTGTCTTGTTGCCTTGTAACAGCGCCATGTCAGTCCGAAACAAAGCAGAATCCCTGTACACACATGCCATAATGCTTTATGCACGCACAAGCAGTCACAGTGCAGTTGCAAGTACTGACCGTCCTTAGCCGCTTTGACAGGCCGATAGATGAGAGCGTTGAGCAGGGAGCCAAACAGGATTGCCAGCACGGTGCTCGAGAGCGTGGCTACGTTGTATGGCATGGAAAAGTCTGGGGTTGCTACCGGAAAGGTCAAGCTGTTGGTGAACAGCTGCAGCTCGGGAGGATTCTGCGCAGCAAGTCAAGCAGTTGAGACGCAGAATCTCATCCAACGAACTCAGCTTTTGCAGCATGCATGGCCATGTACCTGCAGCATCTGTAACAAGGGGGTGCCAAGGGGCTCATCGCCGTGCGAGGGGTTTGTAGCCTCCTCATCCGCGCGAACTGTCACAACGGCAGCGGGCAAGTCGAAGCCACGGTTGGGATCGGGAGGGTGTTCGTCGTTGCGCAGAAAGGCCTGGATACATTGATCATGCGTATTGAAATCTTGACAGCCGCTTGAATGTGACAGATGTGTTTGGAACACATGAAAGACCACACGGACACACCTTGTCAAATTCCATAACAACGGACACCATTCTGGTAGTGGATGGCAAGCAGAGGCTAATTTCCAGGATGGATGGCTTCTCCCTGTCCTTTGCAGGTTGCAGCCTAAGCGCTCGTAGCGCTGAATCCGGCACAATCGCGCTATCGACTAATACCCGCAGAGTGTGTAAGTATATCCTTACATACCAAGGCGCCATCTGGAAGATGTTAACGCACTTTCTGGAAGTGGTATTAGCTGCAACGCGCTTGTTTGCATGAACTTCAATAACCATGCCTCCACGCTCGTTGCCGTGTCCAGTGAGATAGCGATCAATTGTAAACTGAGCTTGCGTGTGACTCAACTTTGAAGGCGTGCTGCTTTTGCTGTTGCCAGCTATGTCGAGACCACGTGACAACGCGTACGCATAGTATTGGCCTTGATCCCCAATAAAAAGCGACTTTGCTGGAGACACCAATGAGTCGCCCATGCTGTCGTGCACATACACGCTGCTGACAGAAGCCACTTCACACGCGCCATCAAGGGTGCTTCCAAAGAGGGAGGACAAGCTCCATGCCTCAGCAGAGACGGGTTTCAACAACACAGTCAGGGTTTGAGTCAAGACCAGTTTGGGGCCCAACCGCTGGATGATCACGTCTTGACTATAGTACTGCGCGGCAAACAGCCGCTCGCGCTGGGCGAGAAGCTTTGCCAAGCCCGCGTGGTCTCGGCACGGAAGCAGCTTCAGCCATGGCGTGAGGTTTTCTGTGCAGACCGCCTCACGAGCCAGAGCCCCGTACTTAGTGTTCGTGAACTGTGTGACATCATCAGTGCTACGGTTGGCGGCAAATGGAATGCCCACAGGTCTGAAGGCGAAAGCTGGCGCTGCTGTCTTTGCAGAGCCCTCGAGGTAGTTCAACGACGCACATAATAACCTGGCACAGGTGTACATGCGACTGGGTTGGCCTAACTTGATTATGTATCAACGCACGTGCGGGCAATGCACATACACGCGCATGCACACGCATACCTGTGTACGCAAACAGATGCATGCATGTGTGCATGCACAACCATCTGTTTGCGTACATGGGTATGTGAAGGCAGCAACCACCTAACGAGTCTCACCCGCTCAGAGCATGTGTCAGTGACCTCCACTCCTCTTGGACTTGCGCCTCATTGAGCCGAGGGTCAAAGCGTGCCCACAGCTGCGCGCCGGCCGGGGCTGCGGTATGAGGCGGGGCGCCCCACGCGCGCTGGTTCCATCGCCCCTGCGCGAAGCTCACGTACAGCTCTTGGACTGCAAACTTCTGCACCTGCACGTATAGAAAAGCAGTATGGAGTACTTCTGTCAGTCTGCAGTGCATGAGCTGAAGTGTACAGTGTCAACGATGTACGCGCAACACACGTCAAGGTTGCCCTAGCTGCATGCATGGAAGCTGAGTGAAGTTCTGGAAGGTTTTACCTTGTCACCAATCTAATACGACACAGACGCACATGCTCGCATGTGTATCGCGTGCTGTATGCACTACATGCGGCAACGATGTGCGCCGTCTCTCCACTGACACAACCTTCAACAATTGCAGCGAACTATTGTTTGTTGCAAAGCAATGCAGCGTACAATCACCCAGCTTTCAAAGAACCACTGGCATTCTCACAACAACCAACAGTGCTGTGAACTCCGCATACAGTAGCATCTTATTTGGGCGTTCACTTGTCATCCGCTGCGTACCTTTCAACTGACATGCAGTTGAGTGACATACCAGCTGGTGGATGGCTTTGGGGAACAGCAGCGAGTCGACGAGTTCGTCGCCTTGCTCGGTGTCAATGCGCCTCTGGTTGGTAAATCGTAAATGCGCAATCACCGCCGCATTACCCTTTGCGGTCGGCCGCAGCAGAAGCAGTTCCTCTGTGAAGGCGCAGCTCACAGGCGCAGTGGCTACAGCCAACGCCGACAGCAATAGCAATACCGGCAGCAACGACCTGGACGATGCCAACGACGACAGCAACCCCCGCATTGGGCAGGGGGAGAGATAGCCTGAGCCCAACTAAGCAAAGCCAAGCGTCAACTCCGCTGCCGCAGCCGACGCAGCCGACACCAACAAGCACGACCACAACCACGACCACAAGCGTCACCACAGTAACAAGCTAGCTTCGGCATGGGCGTGGTGGCGGCGGCGGCGGCGGCGGCGGCGGTGTCGGTACGGAGCTTGTTGTGTGCGTCCAACACCGCAGCCAGCGCCGGCCTGCTCTCACCCTTGCCAGTGTCACGCCACGGCGGGGGCGGCGATGTTGGGAGGCTTCAGCCTGCATTGCGACTGCGGCACAGGCGCTTCTTCGCCCTTCAAGCAGCAGCACCATGGGTCTGCCGCTCTATAGCTTCGAGCTCTGACACTGCCCTGCTCTTGTCCAGCGCCGACAGCAGTGACGAACAAGACATCAGTAATGACGAGGAGGAGGATGACGAGGGAGATGGTGAGGCCAATGACGACGACAGTGACTATGACGACAGTCAGGACGAGGTGCGTGCACGACAGCTTTGGTTTAAGGCAGTTGATACTGCAGAGCAGCGAATTGCAGTAGCTCTGGGCGTCAAACATATGTCAGATGACCCAGCTGCCCTGTGCATGCATGATCACGATCTGCTGTCATGTTTACATGAGATACACAAGTCCACGCACAGTAGTATTTCCTGCACATTGCATACGTTGCCTTCCAACTGGGACTGTGTTTGTTAAGGCAGCCAAAGCTGTCCTCAAATGCCAAGCAGCTGGTGACAAGAAGCAGCAAGCTCTCAAGATGGCATTGCGCCGCAATGAACGTAAGAAAAAACCCAGGTGTGTAGTACTTCACGTGTAGCAATTGCGTGCGGTTCTCAGCTCACATTGAGTATCAACTTGAGCTGCATGCATCCACAAACAGGGCCTGTGAGTTCATTGTAGCGGCAATGGACTCTCCCGGACTGGAGGAGTATGGTACGCTCGCTCGTTTGTATGCGCACAAGCGGCTCCACATGGCAGCCGCACGCTTGCCCAAGATGATGCACGATAGAGGCATCACGCCCAACCGTGACGTGTACTACCATTGCCTTCGTGCGTGCGCACGTGCCGCCCGGCCGGCCGCAGCAGCTGCACTCCTTCAAGACATGCTGCACGTAAGCGAGTTTCTATTTGATTATTCGTTGGATATCGATATGAAGCTTTGTTGCATTGCAAACAGCATTGCAATGCAGGAACGAATGGTGGTTGGCGCACGCGAGTACAACACGCTGCTCAGAGCTGCTTCCAGAACGGATGACTATTCCATCCTCACACAGGTCGGAATAATCAACCATCTTCTGATACCCTTATGCATTGGCCCATAAGATTGTTGACGATCGTTCACTTGCCTGGATGACATTGATGTATGCACCGCGTCACTCGGGTGCTTCTTACAGGCACTGGCAGCGGATACTTGGCTGCTGTTGATGTCCGGGCGAGGTCACCCCGTGCACGAGCTGATAGGTGGATGCCAAGCTGTCTCCCGCGTGATGCCTTGGTGGGAGAAGATGTGGCAGCAAGGCACAACCTTCCCGAAACCTAACCTGGAGTCTTACTGGTAAGTCTTCAATGCTCTATTGACATGATGTACACTTGTTTTTAACTTACTGCAAGTTGTACAGCGTGATGATCGTTGCCTATGGCTTTGACGGTCACACCAAGCTGGCGGAGCGCATGTTCAATCGCATGATCATGGCCGGCATCAAGCCAAACCGCAGGGCTATGTTTGCGCTGATTGAAGCACAGACTCTTGCGGGTAAGTGCCAGTTCCGTTGTCGTGAGTAAACACTCACGTGCATTTACGTGTGCATAATATACACGTGCACTGGCATGTGCACAACCACACACATGGCTGCATCTGCCTGCGATACAAATCATGACGAGTTGTTGACTATGCCAGGCAACTTGGCTGGTGCCTTTGCTGCATGGGAATACGGCATATCCATCCGTAGTGTGGTGCCGCTTCCCCAAGTGGTATCGCAGCGCGACGGCATACTGAAGTGGGATCTGCACGGCTTTACACCCTTTGCTGCCTGCATTGCACTCCTGAAAGGACTACTGCGTTTGCATGCCAATCTGCAAGACCCGACAGGTGTCGGCTGTGTTGGTACGCGAACAGTGAAGGACAGAGGATTGACTTTCGCGTGTTTCAGGAAGGACTGCATCTATCCAAGAGATACACATTATTGTTGGAAGAGGACTTAGAAGCGAGAAGAGACTGCAACCCACATTAAAGACAGCGATTGTGCGCTTGGTCGACTTCTTACAACCAAGGCATGTTGCAGTGCGCTGGGGCGTAAGTGTTGCTGTGTGCTGCATTATAACCTGACATGTGACGCAGAAACGTTTCCTATGCTGGTTCTCAGTCCACAGCCTTCATCAGCAAGCGACCTATGCATAAGCAGCCGTTACCAATCTCAGCGATGACATGTTGCTGCAGGCTGGAGTACAAGATATATGCAAACAATGATGGCTGTCTTGTAGTGAAGAGTGGTTCGCTTGGGCGCTGGGCCCAAACAGAGGGCCTACCTGCGCACATAAGTCAGCTGGAACAAGCTTCTACCCCAGTCACACAACAACTCAATCAGAAGGAAGAAGCCCTGAGCAAACTTGACCCCGCTTTTGCAGGCAAGTCAACTCACAGTTTTCTTGTATGTAATACATGTACGCCTTTCCACCAGCACTGTTGTATGTGTCTGACTTCTCATCAATGACGTCGTGCAGTGTTTTTACTACCGCCGTCATTATTAAAGCCACAGAAAAAGGGTAACAGAATCCTTCAATTGGTCAACTTGCCGGAATGCTCGTAGCATGCATGCAGAACAGCAGCAGCCACGAGTCAATCAGACCTTCACCTGTGCACGACTGGGGCTTCCACTGCAAGCCAAGGTAAGCTTGTGATAAAGCTGCACCAAGTGTGTCACACAGCATGCATGCTTTCGCTTCAGTGGCAATGGTGCCGACATCAAGTCTCTTCTACTGTGCAGGTGGAGGACTTGTCTCTTGGCAACATCTAACATCACCTAGCAAAGGCATTGGCGGCAGTTCTCATTGCCTGCCTGCTTGGCCGAGCTGTGCAGCAGCAGCGTCACCAACATGTGTGCCTCCTCATGCGCTTCGCCTCACGCAATGCGGTGCAAGGAACTGTATTGCCTCGAAACTTCCTTGGCTTGCGCTAATAATGTACATGGTCATGCGGCATCACCTCGACTATGCTATGCTTGGTGAGTACTTTGAGAGTCGTGCGCACCTCGCGCTTGTTCATAACGAGATACGTAGGTTATGATGACAATCTGTTGTCGCAAGCATCAAGTTTGGTGCGGTAAAGGTCACCATCTTTGCATAGGGTATAAATCGAAGGTCAACCAAGCAAACACAGGCTATGCTCAAAGGCAAAGCATACACCGTAAGCAAGGCAAGGCAGGCAAAGCAAGCGAGAGACATATTTACAGTTACACTTGTGGCCACCACCGCACACTACACAAAGTGCTCTTATGTGCTGTGCAATGCAAGAATGGGTGAGGCAGATAGTAGCAGTCACCCATGCGACTGCATGGAGTTAATCAAGCCTTTACTTTTATGTCATTACACAGCCATTGATCTATATTGTGACGTTGACCATGTGATACGTGACAAAATCAGTCATATGAACAAATGCCAGATTTTTCCGCATTGAGAAGTTGTGGATTGGTTGAAGCATGCATGCAAAGCATAAACATCACATTACATGGTACACGGCGTGCAAGTTTACACGCCACTAGTTCACATAATAGCAGCATGCGTGTCGTTCAAATTCCATTCGTAGTGCAAACTATAAAGCCTTTGTAATCTGCCATGCAATATATGTTGACAGAGTGTCAACTTGCGACATCTGAGGTTTGGTGTGTAGATATCAAGAACTTAACAAAACTGTAACACAATTACCATTTTGTAACATTGTATCATGAATTAAATAAATGAGTAGTAAGATTCAAGCTTACGGATACTTTCTTTCACACACCAGGAGTAGAATGCGTATAATTATACGCATATATATTTATAACAAGCATACTATAAGTTGCTGCAAAACCTTATATGTTGAATTCAATATAAAATTATACATTGGATTGTGTTTGCTCATGAACACAATCTATACAAACTACTCATATGCAAGCAACGTGCTGCTTGAGCAAAGATTTGCATGTTAACAATCGTTACATGACTATATCCGCGTCCCTGCAAGACGTCTTGCGATATTGCAACAATTAATTGATCGATGTATGGTGGTGGCCCCCTGCAGGAAGTCTCGCTTGCCCCAGCCCCTACTTGCATTGCACTTATAACGCATCTTCGTAATGTATTTGGGTTGTTGTTGCTTATGCCCCACCAAGTCTACATCTTGTTTTTACATTTCGCTTTGTTTCTTTACTAAAACCATGTGCATGTGTGGTTGCCTTCATTGTGCATGTCTGCTCTCATGCATGCATTAAAAAAAAACATTTACGTCCCAGATATGTGTATAAAAAAGACGGAGCGGTTGGGGTGCGACGTAGCGAGTTGTTGCATGTATAAAAGCAGCTGTGGACCACAAATTGAGCATACAATGACAGACTATCAGTGCATATTATGCAATTCGGGTGCATGCAGTTCATGTTGCTTGCCCCCTCTGTGCTATTCTCGTGCATGCATAAAAGCAGCTATTGCTATGGCCCATTGGGTCATGGAGCTGTATCACGACCATATTTGTGAGATCAATCCCCGTCTCGAAAACTAGGGGTGCGGCTGATTGGGCGCGAGGCGGGCGGCCGTCACCAGCGAGTCACCACACAAGAATTGTCAGTACAATCCATCAGTGCAGGCTGAGGCCTGCCATACGCCATCTCACCGTCACACCAGGCATACAAGGAGCGACGGACGGGACGTAGTGCAACAATGCAGCACAGCATATGGCGTCACTTAATAGAATATTGCTTGGTGTGCTAGCATACCGGATTATATGGCGCGATATGCTCAACAGCATATGGATGGATATTACACATATGATATCATGCATGCAATGTGACCTGAACTCTGTTAACTCAGCGACGTCAATGATCACACGCCATCTCACCGCCACAACAGGCATACAAGAAGCGACGGACGGGACGTAGCGCGATACTGTAGCACAGCATATCGCGTCACTTGATGAAATATCGTTTGGTGTGCAAGCATACGAGATTATATGGCGCGATATGCTCAAAAGCATATGGATGGTACACATTGCACACATATGGTATCATGTGCAATGTGATCTGAAGTAAAAAAAAAATGATTTCCAATTCCGTTATATTAGCTGCGTTTATGTCACATTATGACTTTACTCATTCAACCAAGATCTCACGACAATTATGCAACATTGCACTATACCAAGCCATATCACACCATATGGTATCACGGAGATCGATATGCGGCATATGATGTCATATGGCGTGTTATGGCAGAATGTCGCGCGACGTCGCTGGACATCGCAAGTTCCCTGTGCGTCATTAAAACGGAGTTCAAGTCACATTATGGGTCTGTGCGTAATGTGTCCTGCGTATGATGGGATATCATACGCGCCCGCGCGATATGGTTGACGACTACCACAGCCCGGAAACCAAGTCGCATGCAAGCTCCTCGACGGCAGTGACGCCAAGATTGTCGGGCGTAGCCGCTGCGTTGTTCCGTTGGTGCATTGCGTCGCTTAGTTACTCACGTCCATGGCGGGTTCTCGATGTTTTGCCACCTTCGAAAATCACTTCGTCCGCTGCATCTACGGCTGCAACCTCACAGGCATATACAAAGGCTGGATCGCCAGAGAGGGAGTGCAAAACTTCAGGTCTCACCTTACTAGCGGTATCCACAAGGACGCCTTCAATGCATTAACACGCCAACAGCAAGACAACTTGCTGAAGTACTTGTTGGATCTGGTGAGTCCTGCATGCATGGCATGTATTGTTGTGCACGGGTCAAATGTCAAACTGCTCCACAGCCTGGGAGCCTAACAATGTGCAATGTTACTGGCAACTTACTTAAAGTGCATGTTGATGTCTGCACGATCGCACAGACGGAATTATGCGGAATCCAATTGCAATTTTGTTTATGTACTTGTTGCCACTTAGGGTCGGGCTGCAGTGGCACAACACAACTTCAATCCTACTATCGGTGCCTTTATGTCAGTTGCTGGAACGTGGCCTTTGCAGCAAACAACCCCCCTGCCACCGTTGCTGCATGATGTTTTGCACCCTGTTGAAATTTTATACGATCCTTACCTCATCGAAGACACGAACGCCAGTGCCTTGATTGGTGCCAACAGATGTACGTGACTGCTTCGTGGTAACATCAGTTTCCATGCAGTGCATATATCCAAACAGGTTCTCGTGTGACTCCGTCCAAGCGCCGTAAGAACTTGTCTATGGTGCCTGATACTCCCACCACGTCTCATGTCATTGACGCTGAAACAGGTGATCAATGTCATCGTTGCAGAGGTTCCAACCTGATCATGTCAGCTATATAAACGCAGGGGAAGCAATGCCGCGTTTGTCAACTCACCAATTTACACCTGAGCTTATGTGTGCTGCTATCGACACTTTCATTGCCAACCTGCTTCGTGAAGTACAAAACAACACGTCGTCGTCTACAAAACGAAAGTACCAGTATTTAGTACCATTATTTAACACACACCACTGATGGCATTGTTTGCAGATTTTAAACTGGTTGACGAGAACATAGCCCTTCGCGAGCGCAGCCTAAAGCAAGCAGAGCAGCTACGCCAAAGCCAGACACAGCCGGATCCCCAGATCGCTACAAAGTTGTCGAAAATAATCAGTGAAATTAATGGTCTGCGTGTAGGCCATGCTGCTGCAGAATAACGTTTTGCTGACATGGAGCGTGCATTACACAAAGAGCGTGCTGAGCACGCAAAAATGACAGAAAGCGTTAAAAACGCAGACGCAGCAATCATTGTGGGTTTACGCAAGCAGCTTACAGAAGCTCAGCGCAGGGCCACACAGTTGCAGCAACACAATGAGCGTAACAATGCAAAATTGGCATGTTGGCAATGCCAGATTGGAGAAGCCAACCAGACGATTGCTGCACACAAAAACAAAAGGGGTGTGTTCCTGCATTGTTAGATATTCCAACTGACTTGCTGTTGTAGATCTCAGAGTTGACAAGCGTCCTGCGTCTTTAAACGGCAAACTGGCGATTTTGTGAGCGCGTTGAACCCAGTGGCGTGCAGCTCAAGAGCTTCTAGTTGGAACCGGAAGTCAATAGCAAGGAGTTGTACAGCTTAGCAAAGTACATGTTGAAAGAGATCGACCTTGACAAACAGGTACTGAACAATCACAGTTATTACATGTATAAACAAATGCAACACTTTAGTGTCCACTGGTTGGCGTACCAAGTATCGCTCCTCGATCGCAGAGATGTTAACAGGGAGCAGCAACTGCAACTTCACCAAACACTCTGGGAGAAGCTTTGTACCTACCTCTGCACATTTGCCCCATTGCTGCGTGAAGCAGCAACAACTGAAGAAATGCAGCAACATGTGCGCCAGGACTACAAGGGCAAGCGCGTGGTAGACAGTGAAGACAACACATGCGGGATCTGCTGCGAGCAGAAGCTAGTGGAAGCGTCGCTACCAATGCCATGTTGCGGAGCTACGCTGTGTCGTCAGTGCTTGAAGAAGCTGCGCACAGGATCTCACTCTTAAGTTGAGTGTCCTTTTTGCCACTGCTTTTATATTATTTTTATGGATCGCCCACAACGTGGTGCAGCGTCCCCCGATTTCCCTGTATATGAACTGAGCAGCAGTGACGATGATGAGGATGTTGATATACACAATACCGGTGCTGCTGGTGCTGGGCCTTCGCAGCCACCCCCCCCTGAGTAGACCTGTATCATGGAACCCGTTTTGCCCTTGTGTTAACATGACAAGCCNGTGCTCTGTTGATACCTGTATGGTTATGTTGTTATGGAACATGCTTGTACAACATCCACATGGCCGCACACATTGTGTTGTCACTGTGTGATATTTGCGATAGGCAGCATACGGATATTTCTTAATCTTCTGTGCATTTAACTAGGCTGGCAAGCAAAGTGGACATTGCTATCAATGCACACTGCATGTGCTACAACCATTTGTACATTTTTCTATTGCAGCGTCTGTTGTTAATGTGTATTAAGTATGAGTCATTGCCACAGTACAGTAACCAAGCTGTTGCACAGATTTGCAGCACCCAGAAGTTGAGTCGAGTGTCTCGCATTGCCATGCGTGTCAGCGACCCATAACATAGTGTACAGCACATAAAGGTTAAACACAGCGGGATAGTCGTTGCCAAGATCAAAGCTGCAAGGCGATCAGTGTATACACACATGCTAAAGCACTGCAATTGTCTCCATCCACCTGTGTGGAAGGTGACGAATATGGAATCTCTCACACATACACTCCACTGCATACACTTACACCAAACACCACAGCATTCGTACATTTTATGAAGTTACACCAACACAGTTACACCTCTAATATGCACCCACCTGTATTATATCGATACCAAAGCATGGTGTCGCACAAACTGTCAAACACACATGGTGAACCCCACACAAACAATAGTTAGTTTCACGCCATTTTCTTGTTTTTACTGCCAAAACCGCTACCACTACGTCGGCGCCCAAAATGCTTTGAACCTTGGGTTGCCTTCATTCATATTGTAACCTTTGCACCCACGAGAATTGTATTGGGCGATATACCTAGTTTCTAACCAATCTATTCGCGCCTTGTAAGGTTCTTCATCTAAAACTTTCAACCGCACTTGCTCTTCAAAAGGTTTACTGCTATGTAAGTCATGCAACATTTTCTTAGGCGGGTGTCTACGATGTTCCCCATAACGTCGACATGGGTGGCTACTTTGACCGATATATACTTTCTGAGTTGCCACATGCGTAAACTTGTAGATGAACTTCGCACCTGTGTTCATGGGTTGCGCACGTTTTGAGGTACGTGCAGAGGCCCTGATGTTGGTGTTGGCTTAATTGATGCTGTTTCTTGCTGCTGAGGATCGCTGGATCTTGTGAAACTCGTCTTATACCTGCAAAGAACAATGTTATGAATGCCGCAGTACACATCCGAGATTGATGTTGAACAATATTGACATACATGCGTAGCAGACGTAGAAGCAAGGAAACAGACAACGGGCAAAGGATAAGAAGCAAGGGAGACAATGAAAAAATAGAAGTGTAACAAAAGATGGAGTGATTGCATGGGTTCTGGCTTGATGTGTCCATTGTTGTTGGAACACTGCTCCGCCACCATAGCTCTCATGTCATCGCGTCATCTTGGCAAGCACAGTAATCCCATCATCAACTTGGATAACAACACACCTCATTGGCAGCAACATTTGCTACTGGAGCTTCCCTTGGGTCAACTTTGTAAATTTGCTTAATGATTGTTTCTGCCTTTCCTTGCGATATGAAACGCGCTGTCTCCCGTTGCAAACTTTGCGAACGTGCACCAGCTCGAGCACATGTCAAACATCTATTAACTATAGGTGCTTTGGCCAATGATCCAGTGTCACATTAATATATACCTGATTAGCGTAAATTGGCTTTGCATTATCAGGAAGATCTGGGTTGTCATTGCGCATCAGAGTGTCCCACAGCTTGTAGGTTACTTGGCGCTTCAGGTCATCACAAATGTCGATGCCGAGCTTTCTGAGGTAGTAGATGCATGTTCCTGCACATACATGTATCAGTTAACACATGCACCACAGTGTGTAAGTGTACTTTAACCGCCTCTCACCAGTTGCAATGGAGTCCCCGTGGTTAATGCGAAACTCTTGAGCTCTCGCTTTGGCAGGGCGAATTAACTTATTGGCCTCAAGCTTAGTGCACAGTCCCTCTAGCTTGTCGGGAGTGATACTTGCTGAGTCACATGCTACCTGTTGCTTTGCTGTCAGCGGACGACCAGGCGCATCACCTGCAGAGCTACTGGTACGTGAACGCTTAGAGCCAGGTTTGTCATTGATAATTTGAGCGTGGAGCCTCTCGAACAATTCTTTCCCGTCAAAGTCCATGCTGTCAACCAGATGCATTGTCAATGTAACGCTAGCCAACATGTTGACTCACAAAGTTCGAAACTAAACAGAGGCAAACTGAGCCACGTGTTACCTGTGTCTGGCTAAGATGACAGTCTTCGACGATGGGCAGGTGATGCGACGGGCATGTATGCACAGTGCCCTGCAACTTGACATCTTATCTGGTATGTACATTTGTAGCAACGTTAAATATACTGCCAATGTATATCTGCGTGGCAAGGAAAAGGTCTGCATCGGCAGAGCACCACGTGCTAAGCCATGCGGCGATGCGATTGGTGAGAAGAGATGATGGGATGGAGGAGATGATTGCATAGAAAGCATGGTTGGATGACGGGCGATACGGCAATCAACTGAATGTGCCATGTCATCAAATGTACAATGTGTACAGCGTGGTCATGAGATGCAATTCATGTTACGCGACATGGTTTAATATCGTCCAACAAGGAACCATATAATGCAATGTTGTGCAACATTGTTCATACATGCTCAAACATCATGCGATATGCGTTGATATCAAACAACGTTGCGCAACATCGTACCATATCGCCAAAATGATGCACGACATATGTCACACTACTGCGCAACACTGACTGAACTTCCCTAATATCAACGTGAATCTCCAGGAACGGGCGTCATCTCTTCAGGGCACGGCAAACGAGTTAACCATAAATAGGCCCCGTTTCTCACATGTGACAACGCCACATACCACAGTCCAAGAGCAAAAGCTTCCTGCATGTGGACAACAGTAGATGATTGTAGCGTTGCACCTTGACACTTGCACACTGTCATTGCATACGCTAGCTGCAAAGGAAATACAGCTTTGTAGTATATTTTGCCTTGAAACGTTGTTGTTTGCTATATTGTTCGGCGCATCCACATGGATTCTGCCAAGTAATCAAATGTAACTTGTATACTGCTCACATTACCTTTATAGTATCTAAACTGCGTCACTGTTCTCAAAGACCCATTGGCTATACCATCTTGCAGTGAAACGTTTTCAAAAACCAACACCTTTGCTCCCTTGGCAACTAAAGGTAAAAAGTTGAACTTGGGCTTGTGGATCAAGTCGTACAATTCGGGCACGTTCACTGCATTAGAATTAATTTGTATTAGCATAATGGCATCGGCTGCAAAACGTTGTCTCACAATGATGCTGTTGAAAGCTAGTGTGTCTACATGTGAACACAATGATGCTGTTGAAAGCTAGTGTGTCTACATGTGAACACGATATGGTTGCATCAGTTGGTAATTGCTGTAAGTACTCCGAAGTGACCAGACAGCAACTTAGCGCATCTGCGATCTCTGTTGAACTGGGTATGCCAGAACGAATTTGAATCAAGAATTGAGCAAACAGAGGGTCTAAAGCATGACGCACTGAAACAGAAAGAACATGTTGCCTACGTAATGGCCACCTCTGTGCTGCAGAAATATGGCATTTGTGGCAAACCTGCGATGTTTCTTGGACTTTGTGTCCACAAACTGCTGGCAGTTGCTTGTGGTCACCAACCAATATATCGCCAATTGTTTGTAGAAATTCTGGTCCATGAGTTTTATGTAAGCGCAGCATCACCAAGTCAAACAACTGCGATGTCATCATGGAAAACCCGTCTATAATAAACACTCGACAATTTTGTAACAGTTTGTAAACATCATTCATAGCAGTTACAAACCGAAGTTGCTGACCGTTGACAGGTATTGCGAAGTTGCAATGTACAATTGAGGCAGATGAGCTCAGCCGCAGAGCCGCAGCGCCAGTTGTAGCACTGAGTGAAACAGGTATCGTAGCAACGCGCAACTGGTGAGTGATGGATTTGGTCAAAATTGTTTTGCCTGCTCCTGGACAGCCAAATATTACTGTAAACCAACTGGTGCTACAATGATACTACTTGCGGTGCGTTCTTGCTGGCTGGTTAAAGACAAATTGTTCGCAAACGCAAACTCCTTAACATTCACCGTACCTTGAAACATAGGAGGCAATACATCTGAGTCCGTTGTCACAGTTGAAGCTGGAGATGCAGGATTAGATGATGGTGCTGTTGGATACTGCGTGGTAGGTTCTGGTGCAGTGTGGCTGTTTGTCGGACCAGCTGCAGCCATAGAGAAGGCATCAATAGCATTATAAGTGGTCTACATCATAGCGTTCATCATATGGTGAATCTTAACATCATTGTATGGATGACGTTCGGCATAGCGCGTGACATGTGTCAACACACTGCGGTTTGTGTTGTTCATAAAACCCCGCAACAAACATTCTTCATAGTTTGTGCGTGATTGGTTGTTCAAAGAAATCAAAACAACAGAACAAAAAGTAACCCGCTGAAGAAGTAAATTGAAACAAGACCCCTGAATGCTGTGTACAGGATGGTAATCTGTGAATCTGATGATGCGTGGGACAGCTAACTCACAAACGAATGCATTCATTCTGTTTCTTAAAGTATGCACAGTGTTATGTGGAATAGTGTCTCCAGCTCGATGCATGTACTGTCGAAAATAGTTGTACATTATTACTCTTTCCACCTCGTCAAGCCTGACACAATAACGATGAATGAGATGCACAATTAGTGTCTATGCACGACTGTTCACCATGCGAGAACAATTGTTAGGCAAACGCGTGTCAACATATGTTACATTGGACGACATTTGCATGATGGGAATATCCAAACATATCAAAGCAGCTTTAGCTGGAGCAATGGGTTTGGACAAGTACATTGTGTCAATATGCGCAATTCATGAACAGTCAATCCTTGCAAACCAAGTGCACTGGTGTCTAATGTATAATCAACAGTGCCACAAGGTTCCATTTTGGTTGTGTATTTCACTAAATACTTGCTCCAATGACTGTGACTAACTTGCAACACATTACAATGAGCACCCCACAACAATAAAATCACTGGATGTGTGGGAACAACATTGCGGTCACAAGTGCGTGGTCTATAATCGTCGTACGTGCGCGTTTCTGTGTTTAACTGAGGTCGACGATCTGGTTGTACGGGATATGAAAAGCCCATGTCGCACTTGTTGTTAAATGCTCTGCAGCCACTGCCCACATCAGAACACTTGTGCATCTGCTTGCGTACAACATATTCATAAAGGACTTGCAGTATGGAATCAATTGGTACAATCATTTGCTAATTTGCATGGTTAAAATCTTCGGGGATAAACGCAGTGATTTCATTACAAACTCGTTCAACATCATCGGGGTGTAACCACAACATAACATGTGCATGCAAAGATCAACGGTGTTGTGTTTCATACCGGATAACAGAATGCATCACATGTGCAAGAATATCCTCTTGCATGATATATTCTTCAAAGAAGGTGCTGAATCGATGATGAAACAAACGTGCGCACTCCACAGGGGCATCGCGCCAGCTGAGTTACGCGGAGACGTTGTGGAGAACACTCTGCAAATCAATGATCCAAGGAAATTTGGTAATGGACATTTTATCTGCAGTCATGGTGATAAAGAGATGAGGCATACCCCCATGCTCAACCAAACACAGCAGCTCACTCAACTTTTGTCGATGCCAGCGAAGATCCAATGCTGTCACCAGGGACACGAAATTTTATAGCGTTTTTGATGGCATCGTTGATTGTGGCAGGGGGTCGTTGTTTAAGGAACTTTTCAATATCAGCGTCCACAAAACTTCGCGGCACTATCTGACTGTGAGAAGTGATTGACGAATTTGGTACATCAACAGCAAATAAGGCTTGTTCAATGTGAAAACTGAGAACGATTGTGTGAGACAGAACTAGACATAATCTTACAATCTGCTGTACACATTAACATCAAAGCAACGATTGTGCGGAAACAACATGGGAAACAGAGCAGACTCAACAGTTAAACCAGGAATGTTGTACGCACCACTTGTATCCATGTGTATTAAAAGAGGAACACAAGGCTCACGCAGCGACATATGTCCAACGCGCAACATGGTGTTCACTGTGACTTCAACTAAGCTGAGCGAAGGAAATGGCAACAAAGTGTTTAAAACGTATGTGTATGCTGATTCACCAGCAATATTTAAAGTATTACGATTATGTGCACGAGACACAATGCTACGAATAGTAGATGAACCAACAATGGGAATGCCGTCAAAACAAGTGCTTGTTCTGCCAAAGTTTGATATTTTTGAGCGAGAGTATTGGACGATAATAGCTCGCTCAACAACTCCAGCAACATGGTGTTATGTTGGCACTGCTGTGTGAAATTATCCAAAGTGAGAAACGGACAGGTTGTTATATTCAACTGCTGAACTTGGCCTAAAGTGAAACTGTATGAGTTATATAACTGACTTGAAGTCGCAAAGCACCATGGACGTGTTGACAGAGGACAACATCTGCACTACCATGGGATGTGCCTCTAACAACTTGCGAATGTACACTGCGCTGTGTAACACAATATAACTGGAACGCTCCGACCCGTGACTACATCGATGGCATTGGTAGTAATTACTATCACACTTGGTACAATGGGACATAAAGACATTAACCAAATCATATGGTGCAACAGTGGGTATTGATTGTTGATACATTGGACGATAAGTAGCAGCAGGAGAGTAAAACTGTACATGCCCGCACAAAGAACAACATTGCATTTGCGTGACAAACTTACGTTGTGCATCTTGCCAACAGGAAAACATATCATCGCAGTCGTCCCACAATTCGCAATACTGAGACAAATCGCAGTGTTGCTCGTGAGTCACAGCGGATGACGAAACAATACCAATTGGAACATATCAACCGCCCTGACATTCGTCGCCATCCAATGAGCCATCTCGGCACAGTCCAGCAATTAGGGCGTGCACTGAAGCAAAGTCCACATGTACAATATCTCTGATGTGTTGCAATACAAAACGCGTACGTTGCAATATGAAGCACATATGCTGCAATATGGTGCAATATGGCGCAACATGGTTGGCAACCTGCAGTTAAGTGTTACGAAACTTAATGTTCAACATAACGTTTACGCCACGGTACGTGCTGCGATATTCAGTAAGTTATGCCAAGGTTACAACCATCAAAATAATGCTAACCTAAATTACCTTAACGTTAAGATTCAACTCAACGAAACATCGTATCGTTAGGCCACCATTTGGTCACGTATGAATTTGATCAAATGGGATCGCAACGGTGACAACAGCCGTTGCTAAAAAAGGCAGCAAATTGGCCAATCATTGCAGAGATGCGTAAAGATGCTAAAAACTATCTTTGCGGCAACTGCCTACCAACGGCGACCCAAATCGCTAGGGATGCGGTGCAATTGCAGCACAGTTAGTGGTTAAAACGGCCGCATTTTGGGCGGTACGAGGTCGGGGCAAGCCCCATACCCCAAAGACATATCGCCACTACTTACCCTCGGTCTAACTGATCAATTCTCCCATTTAACGCCGATTGATTACATGCTATAGTTACTGCGTCATCAAACATGGTCAACAGCCGAAATATATTTGAGGTGTTGTATTTGAGCTGCATGTTGAGTGTAAAAGGGAGGATCCAAACCAAGCCCCACGTATTTCCGAAATACGGGCAACGGGGGCTGTTGAAGGGGCGGGGAGAGGGGAGGTGCGGAAGCAATAGTGGACCATACATGCTAGCACAAGTCAACAATTCAATTCTGCTGTTCGGGCGCATCCGTTGCCTGCCTGGGTCAGGTTGGGCCCCCCAAAGGCAGTGCCATCCTGGCAGCCACTGGCTTCGCCATTATCATGAGCATTGCCACGGTGGCCGCCACCGTGGGTATTTTGCGCCTTGTTAGTACACTGTATCACTAGTTGGTACATGTACGTTAAGCTGCGGCGTAACCCGTGCGTACGCAGCATCGGCCCAGTCGCTGTGGCGCGTAGTGTTCTATCGCGTTGGTAATCAAGCTGCGCGACGGGTAGGTAACCTACCCGTAGGTTGTGGTGACGCAGCACCGGCGAGCACGTTTTTATCCGGCGACGCGCCCAAAGCAAGTTGATGACCACGCGAGGTATGGCGCGGATCAGATCAGAAGCCGTTTACGCTGCCGTTAGCACTACGTGGCAAATTTCTGTCTCAAAACCACCTCATCGCTGATGAGCTGGTCGTGCTCATCCACCCCCGTTGTCCAATCCGCAACAGCCGCGTACCTGGGCCAGCCCTATGTGACGTGGCCTTGAGGGTGGCCACGATATTCACCAATAAAGAAAGGCCCCCCGGCTCGACGCGTTGACTCCGTGGAGTCCATGCCAAACACGGGCAAACCCCGCACACAAGCAGCATTGACCTGGCCTGTGCTGAATGCAAGTCGTTGCCCTTTCTGCGCGCTATGCTTGGCCCAAGCAGCAGGGGCAAGCTCAAACGTAAGATGGAAGTGCAGTTCCGATGACGTGAGCGGCAGTTCGGGCGCTGTGTTGGCACAGGCGGCCGTTGGAAGTCGTACACTCAGTCCTGCCGTACACAGACCTGCACAGCTGGACGCACCAACACAGCATCCACCGCGTCCGATTTATGCAACCCGATTGACGCGCCACGCGACTGCGAGATCCTGACCTGCGACCGAGCTGGGAGGGTTTTACTTTGCATACACGGGACCCAGCGCCGCTGGTTCCTGTACATCTAGATAGTTTATCGCGCCGTTCCCCCCAGTTTCCAACCGCCCCCCTGACCGCACCGTTAGCCGTTGCACGCTGCGTCTCCCGCCCTCACCAGCTGGCCGCGGAGCCAAAAGTTGCCATCCAAGCGCGCCGGAGACTCCCCTCGGAACGTCCTTCGTCACTTTAACTGACTTAAAGCCGTTGTCGAGAACCCTTCATGCGCAGTTGCCGGAACACTCCCGCACAGTTGAGAGCTTTTCAAGCCATGGTAGATAACCAATCAAACACGGTTGGTGATTTTTGTTCTTGAGGATCCGGTTAACTGCCCGATTTGGAGGCTTCATGTTTGCGATTTTGGTGGAAAATAGTTTGCCACCTTGGCACAAAGGCGGCGCTTTGCTTTCGTGACGGCGGGCTTGTGTAGGTCGATAGGTTGGGGTGGCGGCGGAGTGAAAGTTGGTGGCGACGGCTTGGGCGTGGAGGTTGGCGCTGTGGGATGCGGTGCAGTAGGGGAAGGAGTAGTTGTTGCTCGAGTAGTTGTTAACGTTTGTTGACCATGGCCTCGTCTATGGCGATCGCCGGAAGGACGGTGGCGAGGACGGGCGTGCGGTTGGCGCACGCCGCCGCCACTGTTGCTGCTGAGGCGCCACGGCTGGCAGTGGATGACCGGGCGTGGGTGTTCTTGGGTCCTCCTGGTGTTGGGAAGGGCACTTACGCAAGCAGGCTGGCGAAAATGCTCGATGTGCCCCATATCTCCGCTGGTGACCTCGTCCGGGCCGAAATTTACAAGGGCACAGCCCTCGCACGTCAGATGGCCGCAACCACCTCGGCTGGACAGCTTCTGCCCGACTCCTTGGTGCTGGACTTGCTTAGGAGACGGCTGGACGCTGGGTACGCTGCTGGAGAGCAGGGGTTCATCCTTGATGGGTTTCCGCGCACCTACAACCAAGCGGTGAGTGACGCAGTCTTTGCCTTAGACCTAGCTGCGTCAATGTAGCTTAGCAAGTTGTTACGTTGCAGACACTGCTATAGACACTACCGCCCTTGCCTTGTCGTGTTGTTTATTGTTAGGGTAGATTGCCTGCTTTTGTACAAGCTTCCAGAAGCTAACGTATATGTGTCCTGCAGAAACTGTTGTCGGATGTTGCGGATATCTCTCGCGTCATTAACCTGCGCTTGAGGGAAGACATCCTTGTGATGAAGTGCACTGGACGACGCATCTGCTCTGAGTGCGGGGGTAACTTCAACGTTGCCAACATTGACTTGCCCGGCATTAAGATGCCTCCTCTTCCTGCCCCCACTGGCTGCGAGGGCAAGCTACTTACTCGCGCGGATGATACCGAAGCTGTGGTGCGTCAGCGTCTGGCTGTGCATAGGAGGGAGTCCGCTCCTGTTGAGGCATACTACAGGAAAGCTGGGCTGCTGATGGACTTTGACATTACCGGAGGCATCCCCGAAACCTTGCCTCGTCTTCTGGAGGCTATTCAGGCGCACTCGGTCTCAGACGAGTCTGATGATGAGCCAGCCGTGGCATGAAGCATCGCTGGCAGCCATTCTGCCTGGCATGCACCACCGAGATACGCGATGTACACTAGTGCGCTGCAACCTCCCTGGCAACTCTAGCCACCCGCAGAGTGTTTTGACAAACCCACCCCCCCATTCAGGGCTTCGTGACGCATCCGCCTTCTACCCACATTGGTGAACTGGATGCACAATTTTTTCACACGCCCCGGCGCCCTATCACCCTATTCTTCGTCACCAGCATATCTGGTGATCTTGAAAAGAGGCTTCTGTCTACTGTCATAGACTTGTAGTTAGTCTATTCTTGTCCACTCTCGTTCACGCAAGTGAATGCCTGTAGTAGGTTTGGTGGCTTCTGACATCAGAAACTACACCACATTCTTTCATTTATCGTGCTGACTGATTTGTGCGCTCCCAATGCACTGCACAAGCTTCTGTTTGCAGTGCATGCATGTTTACTGCCTTGTTTGTGATGCATGCACAGCCTGTGAGTGTCTTGATATCAGTGCACTATTGGTAAACTGCTTCGATTACCAATGAAGTGGTCTTGTTTGCGAATTTGTTGCACACATAACTTGCATTCTGTGTACACTGAGTCGCAGCTGCTTTGATGACCTCTATATCTGTGTACAGGATATGTGCGAGACAACTGTGTGTGTGACACAACCATAACATAACACATGATAGTGCTTTGGAATCTCCCATTCTGTGCAAAGGCACAGCGGTCGCGATAGAGTTGAGTGTGATTGTGGTAAGTGTCCATGCATTTGTCGTGTATGTTGTATACATCACGTGCATGTTCTGTACATTGAGTGATCAGTAACAAGATGTGTGTCGTACATGTCAGTGTTATTGGCAGCACACCATGCATAAGATATGAGTGTACAATATATAGGATGCAGAGATTGTGGCATGTATCACAATGTGAGGCATGCATTGCACACCACACACAACAGCACACAACACTTACATTCACCACCGGGTGTTCTTCCTACTTACTACCTACCTAACTTCACTACTAGCCCAAACCCCGTTAGACAAGCACGCATGCACGCGCATCACCTGCACCACGGCCGTTGGTTAGCGGCTCCATCATCCAGCAGGCAGTAGCAGCAGCGTCAGCTGACTCAACGGACTCCCCCTCCTCCGCCCACATCACCGCCGCCACCCACGACAGCGTCGTCCCTGCTCAACGCGACTGCGTCGTTAGGGTTTGCGCCCGTCGGCGCGCAGCATGCATATGCACAGCACGCCGCACTCCCTGTGTCGCAGTGCCGTTGCTGTGTGCGCCTACTTCGATGACACGGGCAGTTGGTACTGCTCCCCATGCACTCAGACTCTCTAGTAGGTATACATATATGCATGCGCACTTTGTGACCCTTTTCTTGTACAAACATGTCTCTGCTATGTAGGTGTACAGCAGCATACCCTGTTTGTACCCAGAACTAATGTACTGCTTGAACATCAACCACCATGCTCATGATCAGGCTTGTGCGGGCATTTAGGGTAGCATAAAATAATCGTTCTACATCTCCTGGCTAATACTGTAGCGTTTGCCTGCTGTTATGGCCGGCTTATTGGTTTCCTACGTACATACCTGCATCCTCTTTCATACCGTATGCATCGAAGGCAACTTAGGTGTTACAAATCTGCACGATTTGCTGCCATTGGCAGTGAATGCATTCTCAAGCCAGCAGTGCTGTGAAAGCACTGCCTTGCCCTGCTTGCCTAGACCAAACCCAGCAGCATAAGCGTCGGCAGTGGCGACTCGCCACACCTGCCTCCTCCTGCATCATCAGCTGCTACACCTGGACTACTTGTTGTACTTGCTTTGACCGGTTGTTTGTTTCTGGTGCGTCCTTGCCGGTCACTAAATGGTCATTGAGTACATGCCTGTCACGCTGCCGGCCAAACAGTTGTCTACCAAACCCATGTGGTGGTGGAGTAAGAAGCAGGCCACCTGCGGAGCTGTGCATGCGCATCAACAGGGGTGGGCAGCTGATAAATGGCCACGCCGTTCCAGTGTGCAGCATATATTGACTATTTCAAAAGTTATAAATGCCAGCTTATCAAACAGGGCTAACAGCTCACACAGGGCTCAGCCGGAAAGGCCCCTGACTCAATAACATTGGAGTCCATCAGTTGCGCAGACCCATGAGACCGCCAGGTCTGGTGTTGAGCACTACAGCACTTGGCCTTGAACAGTAAATGCTACTGCTGAAACGATACGCTATAGCTTCCTGTATTGGGATCTTTGATAGTCTTGAAGTTGTCCAGCGACAGCCCAAACTTGCCCAGCACGGTGTTACCAAGATCCTTTAACTTCCCTGCCAAAAGACAACACCACGAGTGAGTGAACTGATGACGATATAGCATAATCAGCAGGTTGGCAACAGGTGCTGTTGACTGACAAGCAAAGCGCACCCATCATCTCTTCCTTCTGTTTCTCACGCAACTCCATGACCCGAGGTTCGAGCTTGTGAACCGTAGCAATCGCCTGTTTGTTTCCAGGATCCAGTTCCTTCACCTTTTTCCAATCTGCAATGTAGTTAAAACTCGTTGTACTGGGACCATCTAAACACTGACTGCAGCAGTAGGCTTGGGCAGAGGATAGAAACAAGTGCTGCGCGCATGCCTTGTCACTCACCCTCATAAACCTTGTCAATGTCATCAAGCTTCTCGTACGCATTTGCTCGACGAATGTAAGCTTTGACATATGACGCATCAATCTTGATGGCAGACGAACACTCTTTTGCTGCGTTTGCGTATTGTTCCTGCCATCCCAACAACATGGTAAGCATATGCAACAGTTTAACTGCACAAGCACTTTACACAGGAAAGCCTCACATCAATCAGCTAACATCAGGCTTCATAGGCTGCTTACAACATGAAGGCATATGAGCGGCTTGCTTACCATTTGAAGTAGGCATGCGGCGCGGTTGCAGTGATAGATGGCTCTTTGTGGAGCGTCAGGGGGTGCCATCTCCAGCGCCTGCAGATATAAGGATGACGCGCGCTCATAGTCGCCTTGCGAGTAAGCAGCATTGCCCTCCGCCTTGAGACTCTCCGCCTGTTGGCACAACCTCTGCACGACGAGGCAGCAAGTTGGCAACTCGCAAAGTAACAACTGCATGCAAACAACTCAAGTTGTGCCTCAGAGAATGTTGGGCATTGATCTCTCTGACAACAAGTTGCACAGCTTGACTGCATTCACATCCCGCAAAGGCTATAGATGATTGGCAAACTTTGACAGGATCCAACCTCGCGCTCTTCCTCAGTCATGGGAGCTTCTGGCTGCTCATCAGCTGCGTGATCTGCTTCGTTGTTGTCGACGCGAGCATCTGAGAATGGATCGGTGGCGTCTTCATTGCTTCGGTGAGCTCTCGCACCGCTGTGGCTGGCCGTATGGCCTTGGGCTGGATGGTGCGAGCTGCTGGCGCTGCATTCTTCCTGTCGTGAACATAAGCATGTATGTAACGCACGCACACATGAAGCATGCATGTTGGTGATGGTTAGACCACCAGCTACCAACGGATGACATGCAACAGCAATAGGCAACACTGTACGTGTGCGGTGAGAAAATCAAAGCAACTGCAAAGCAGTACAACTGGAGGAAGCAGCAATGGGGAACGACCGAGTGACTGAATGGTTGCTCATGCGAAGATGTGACATTGGCTGCATACCAGTCACCTGAACTGCCGACAACATGCGACACTCGACACAAACAAAGAGAGAAAGTAAGAGAAAACCACAGCAAACCACAGTTGTATATGACCAGCACTTGTCCTATCATGCTTACGGTAGCGATGTTCGAGACCAGCTTACCCTCAAGCCCTCAACGTGCTCCTTGTCGCCTTCATCGTCCTCCTCAGCACTGTAGTAGTCGTCTTCTTCCTCATCGTCGCTGTCATCAATGTCGTCAAACGACCTCGCCGCATGCTGTGCATGCTGCTCCGGAGGAGGCGGCGGCTGCTGGGGGAGTTTCGGCTGAACAGGCTTTGCCGGCACAGCAGGCGCCTCCTCCTTCACCTCCTCAATAATCATGCTGCCAATTACACGACCACAAGCACCACCTCCACCTCCGCCTCCGCCTTTGCCTCCGCCACAGTGTGATGCAGCTTAGCCACAAGCTTAGGGTTAGTTGTTGTGTTGTATTGTTAGACTTTACCGCTCAAGTAAGCAGCGCTGAGCTCAGCTGCTGCGGCGGCGGCAGGCTGAGGCAGAGGAGGAGGAGGAGGAGGAGGACGAAGTGACGCTCAGTGTGCTGGTTTCAAGGGTGGTTGCAGTAGAGCGATGGCGAAGATCAAGATGATGCAAGATGATGGTCAGCCAGGGGGGCCGGCGGTGAAACCGCCGGCTGGTGAGGGCCCTGGTGCCAAGCGGAAGTGGACGGAAGGAAGCGCAGGTGACAGATTTTGTAGATGTGTTGAATTATCAAGCAAGGCTGTCGCAGTAGTTGCAGACGAAGGTTGCATGTTGCAGATCGTGCAGCTCTTTTGCAAAAAGGGTAGTAGAGTCGCAGCTTGGTGTGTATCAAGCCTGCTATTGCTGCTAATGCCTTGTGATTCTGCAATCTCTTTTGAACTCTCTTTTGAATTTCGAAAACAGCTTCTCTGTCAATCAGCTGTTGCAGCTTGCGTTTAGAACGCTCTTGCAACAAAACTTGGCCTTTGAGTGCTTGCATGCGCTCATGCACAATCAGGCTTGTGGATAATTGTTTCCAATGTAGGCGAGATGCAGTAGCATGCGAAGATGGTACCACGTAATTCATCATAACAGTCCATGCAGCGTGGTTTTGTGGTTTCTTTGCCTTTTGTGTGCATGCACTTAGTCCATGCACGTTTTCGCAGATGATGTTGAACCAGAAGCCTCAAGACCACCAAAAGCAGCGACAGTTTCACAGCCTGCACCAAGACCCACACAGGTAACAAGGCAGCAACGCCCATGCACCATTGTGATGGATCATGATGCACGTTTGGAACATCCTTTATGAATCTCTTGTCTGATCTGCCTCTGTACTGTGCTTCTTGTGCAGTTGCCTCCCAAATCTTGCATTCACGAAGTGGCCCTTCCAGACGACTACAAGCAGGCAGAAGGCCTTACTGAAGAGGTGAACGGGACGATACACGACCCAAAGTATAATGGCGAGATGGCACAGAAGTACCCATTTGAGTTGGATCCATTTCAAAAAGCTTCTGTTGCGTGCTTGGAGAGGCGAGAGTCAGTGCTGGTCGCTGCGCACACGTCCGCCGGTAAGACCGCTGTGGCGGAGTACGCCATCGCTATGGCCTTCCGCGACAAGCAGAGAGTCATATACACCTCGCCGCTGAAAGCCCTCAGCAACCAGAAGTACAGAGAGCTCGGTGACATCTTCAGCGACGTTGGGTTGATGACGGGAGACGTGTCGATATCTCCCAACGCAACCTGTCTCGTGATGACGACAGAGATCCTTCGCTCCATGCTCTATCGCGGCTCTGAGGTTCTGCGTGAGGTGTCTTGGGTCATCTTTGATGAGATTCACTATATGATGGACAGGGAGCGCGGCGTGGTGTGGGAGGAGTCCATCATCTTCTTGCCACCGGCTTTGCGTATGATCTTCCTGTCGGCAACCATCAGCAACGCCACCGAGTTTGCTGAGTGGGTTTGCCGCATACACTCCAAACCCGTTCACGTCGTGTACACGGACCACAGGCCTACTCCCTTACAGCACTATGCTTTCGCTCAAGGCGGCAGCGGTCTGTATTTGGTTGTTGATGAGCGCGGCCGCTTCCGAGAAGACAACTTCAAAAAGTTGCTAACCAACTTTGCCTCCGAGCAACCCGAAACCGCCCCTCCACAAAATGGTGGCAAGAAGACTCCCCCTCCATCAAAGAACAACAAGAAAGGTGGTGGCGGTGGGCCTCCCGATGTCCACAAGATTGTGAAGATGATCATGGACAGGAAGTTCTACCCTGTGATTGTGTTCAGCTTCAGCAGGAGGGAGTGCGAGCAGTACGCCTTGGCAATGTCAAAGCTGGACTTCAACACGGAGACGGAGCGCGAGAGCATTGAGGAGGTCTTCCGCAACGCCATGCAATGCCTTGATGAAGAGGATCGACAGCTGCCCGCCATTGAGACAATCTTGCCAATACTTAAGCGCGGGATTGGCGTCCATCACTCGGGCCTCCTGCCCATCTTGAAAGAGGTCATTGAGATCTTGTTCCAAGAGGGGCTCATCAAAGCACTGTTCGCAACAGAAACTTTCGCCATGGGTCTGAACATGCCAGCTAAGACCGTCGTGTTTACGGCTGTGCGAAAGTGGGATGGTGAAGGCCATCGCTACATGTCATCTGGCGAGTATATACAGGTACGCGGTTCTATGGCTGACCCAATGCAGTTGGGATGAAGCATATGCTGCATGTGATTGATAGTGCATGACGTGTAACATAGTGTTTAACGTCATGCTATTGGCCACATGCAGCACATGTTGATTATGCTTAAGAGTGGCTGGACTTGCATACTCATAAGGTGGGCCATATGCAGATGAGCGGTCGTGCAGGGCGTCGTGGCAAGGACGACAAGGGCATATCAATTGTCATGCTGGATGATCAGTTGGACATGAACACCTGCAAGAACATGTTGATGGGCGCACCGGCACCCCTCGTCAGCACGTTCAGGCTGAGCTACTACACGCTGCTTAATCTGATGAGCCGTGCAGAGGGCCAGTTTGATGCGGAGTATGTCATAGCTCACTCTTTTCACCAATTTCAACACGAAAAGGCGTTACCGCAAGTGCAGCAAACGCTGCAGAAGTTGGAGGAGGAGGCTGCGTCCATGGCTGTTGGAAGCACGGAAGAAGCTGAGGAAGCCCGCAAGCTGCGCTCTGAGATAGCATCGCTGGAAAAGGATATGATTAAACAGATTCTGCGGCCTGATCGCTGTCTGCACTTCCTGCGGCCAGGCCGATTAGTCAAAGTTCATGACGGGGAGGCGGAGTGGGACTGGGGGGTAGTGTTGAATGTTGTGAGGCGTACCCGAGGGAAGGCGCAGAAGAATACTGATACGCCTCTGCCGAAGGACCTGCCAGCTGGCGCGTACTTGGTCGACATTTTGTTGCATTGCAGATCAAGTGATGGCGTCACTGGATCTGTCAAGCCCAAACCTGCTCTACCAGAAGAACGCGGATACATGCAGGCTGTCCCTGTCCCGCTGCCGCTCATCACCGCCATCAGTTCGCTGCGGGTGTATGTGCCTCCTGACTTGCGACCTGCAGAGGCCCGTCAAAGCGTGCTGCTCTCATTACAGGTGCGTTGCTTAGCCAAACTCATTTGCATCAGCAAAAAACATCAACCGCTGTGGTAGACAACAGCCAGTCCAGTTGACTACTGGATGAGGCTCTGTTGGCAAAAGAGATGTCGAGTACTCTGCTGTAATAGGAGCTGAAGAAACGCTTTCCTGATGGGATCCCGCGGTTGGATCCGATTGAAGACATGGGGATTGACGATGCAGAGTTTGTGCGCACAGTTAGGAGGATTGAGAAACTGGAGGTCGCTCTGCTGCAAAACCCAACGTTCAAGTCAGTCTTGCTTGTCATATCACACAGTGGAATATGATGGAGTTGGTATGCAGTTAGTGAAATAGTGCAGTTTATAATTTGAGGTACTGTCGTCTGTGAAAGTTATCTCATGTCGGTCTTTTTGCTCGCCAGGGAAAGCACACAGGGTGGTTCACAAGGCGAGCGTGCCAAGGCTCTGGAGAAGAAGGCTGCACTGGAGGCCCAGGCTGCCGAGATGAAAGCAAAGATGCAGGAGTCACAGCTGTCACTCTTCCGAGGAGAGCTGCGAAGCAGATCAAGAGTGTTAAAGCGGCTCGGCCACATCAATGAGGATGGCGTGGTGCAGGTCAGAATGAACATATGTCTTGACAATGGTTGAGCAAGTTGGAATGTGTTCTTGCATGCATGGCAGCGTGTGCGCAACGTTGTGGTGGTGTCTCCGTTGCTTGTGCACGGCATGACGCTGACTTGAGCGTTTGTTGCAGATAAAGGGCCGGGCTGCGTGTGAAGTTGACACCACAGATGAGCTGCTTATCACCGAACTGATGTTTGATGGCGTGTTCAACGACTTGGACGCTCATCAGGCGACTGCACTTGTTAGTTGCCTGATCCCAGTGGACAAGTCCAATGAGCAGGTTAGGCACGTGCATGCATTCATGTTGACCACATGTGGCTCGTGTGGCCAGTGCATTAAAGCTATTCTTGACAGGTGCACTTGACAAACGCGTTGACAGAGCCCCTGAAAGCTCTGCACGACACAGCGCGTCGCATAGGGGAGGTGCAAAAAGAATGCGGGATTGAAATGAATGTGGAGGAATACGTGGAGTCGTTTCGTCCATACCTCATGGACGTCGTCTACCAGTGAGTAACAGTAACAGCACGCTTGCATGTTTTGAATTCATAGCACCGGATTGGTGCTACGCTTGTCTATAATTGCTGAGCTGTTGTCTGCTTTTGCAGCTGGTCAAAGGGTGCAAAGTTTGCGGAAGTGATTGCAATGACGGACATTTTTGAGGGCAGCATCATTCGAGCGGTCCGTCGCATGGCTGAGCTCATGAGCCAGCTGAAAGCTGCTGCCCGTGTTCTGGGAGATGAGCGACTGGCAGAGAAGTTTGACAAGGGCGATGCGAGCATACGACGCGCGATCATGTTTGCCAACTCGCTGTACATATGAGGTGCGTGCATATCAAGTGCAGGCAAGCTGTCAATTGAGCGTGCTGCAACTCGCGGTTTGTTCTTATGTTCTAATGTTTCAACGCATGCAAGTGGATAGGGCACTGCAGAGTCGAACGACCAGTCTTTGATCATGCATTCTGGCCACCCACTGCAGGTATGTCTCTCGTGCATGTTCCTGATGTCGCACATGCTGAGGTGTTTGTTGAACTGCTGTGGCAAAGCATGTTCGTTGGGATTTGTACTTACGATACACAAGGTTGCACTTACAAAGCACAATTGCTGACACATGGTCTTACAGGCGACTACGGAGTCCCACTATCGCTGTCGTCATACCTGAATAGTGTCTGCATCTGCATGGCCAGCCGCGCTGCAACTGCCCTACGATCATGATCACTTAGATTGCGCGAATTTTGCCGAAAAGATGAAGCCTGCAGCATAAGCTTCTCCATTTGCTCAATTTCATTCAACATTGCGGCTTCCTCGCTATCCGTGCCCAGCTCATCAGGTGCATCTCCAAGCATGGATGACAGAAACAGGTTGCGCTCTTGTGTGTCGTCCAGAATGGAGTACCGGCCCAGTCCATCATCACTAGTGGGTGACAAGTGTCCATCCGACAATGTTGTCTCTTCATGTCGACTGCAATCAGCTCCAAGCCCCGTGACAGAAGTTGCATCTGCGAGTGTGCAAAGCCTGTATATAAGATGTTGCCATGATTGTGACGCAACATGCAGTGACTTGTCAGCCTGCCCTCACCAAAGCCAGGTCTCGGCTTAAGCACCAGGCCAGGCCACATGTGTGCATGGAGTGCATCTCTCACACGCGCAACACCCTGACGCTCGCCATCACCTCCACCTGGCGAATCACACTTAGCTGTAATAATGTACCAACATACACTGCAAGGTCATAACACATGCAGCATACGATCTTTGTACACTCACCTAGGTCGTAGCGCTCGTCACATGCACAGGCCTCCACATACTCAATGCCTGAGTCTATGCACCAACTTTGCCAGTCTCCTCGACCCTGATGGCTGCCGCCTTGCAGCAAGTCCGCCTTGTTGCCCACGCACAACCGGACCTCGCAGGACTCCAACTCAGTGGTCGCCACCCAGTGCTGCACTGCCGTGAACGTGTCCATCTGAAACAGAATGCCCCCTCTCTATATATCAGCTGCTTGTTACAAGACAAACGCACCAGCATGTGCACACACCCATGACTTGCGGTGTGTGTAAGTTGCTGCTGTTGTCACAATACATACCTGATTGACGTCGAACACCAGTAGCAGCGCCTCGCAACCTGCTGCCAGTGCCTGCAGCTTTGCTTGGCTGCAGGATTCAGTGCCGTTATCCGCCAGCCGTGCCACTAAGACATCCACATCGGCAGTGTAGTATTTGGTGTCGACAGGCCACCTGCATGCTGTGACCTGTTCATCCGCTGCAAACCAACTGTGCAAAAACTCTCAACAAAGGCACGCATTGGAATCAACGCTGCGCACCTTCGCAGCTGCACCCCTTCATGACTGGCACTGATACCCGTCTGCGGCTCCTCTGCTTTCAGCAAGGCTGCAAAGCAGCAGCCGCTTAAGGCGGCATGAATACCTCGGATCGTCATATCATCGCACGCAAACACAGCAGTCCAATGGACTGGACAACACCACCAAGAGTGCACACTAAGCATAACTTCTCACCATTAAGACATGACACGCATGCACTCAGGCAGGTGTTGCGATCATCACACGTTCTGATTGGCTTGACATTAGTAGTCTATTGTTTTGCACAGAACACATGACTGTGACAGTATCGAGCTGAAGCTTAACAACGCATCATTAGAGCATTAACAGATGTACATCGACCCAAACGACTTGTACGCTACCACACGAAGAATATCCCGACGGACAGGGATTGCCAGCAGCTAAGCAGGAGAGGTGTGTGACGAATATTCAGACTGCTGGGATGGTCAGCATGCAGGCTGCTGCTGCTGCCAGTGACTGTGCAGATGCTATGTGACTGTGAAGCTAGCACACGCACTGTTGACGAGCGTCGCCTTGCCGGTGCCTGCAGCGCCCACCACCAGCACCCGAGGCCGCCCAGAGGAGGCGCCGGCGTCGCCCTGAACATCACCGCCACCATCAGCCGTCTGTGGCGAAGCTGGCTGCAACACCGGCGGTGATCCTTCTGACACAGGAACACCCATCGCCACCACCACCTGCCGCCAACAAGGTCGCCGACGACGACGCTGATGCTGATTGCAACATGTTGTTAGGGTTTGCTTGCTTGCTGGGCTGAGCGGATATCAGTGAGCTCTTGGTATATGTCCGCCACCGCGCGCGTACATCACGACTCTAGGTTGTCACGTGACCAGGGCGAGATATCGATCCCTGGAGTCGCGAATCTGGCGTTGCATGCGGTCAAGCAACAAAGACTGGAAATAGGCAGGCTGGAGAGCTCTCGCAGGGCCACGTGGCAGCCTGCGCTGGTGGTGGCGGGAGGAACGCCGCCGCCGACGCACACTACCGCCATCACCATCGCCACCGCCACCAGGGGAGTGTTGTCTCACGACAGGCTTGAGGTCTCTCCCGCCACCTCCTCCTCGCCACCGCCGCCGCTAAGATGGTGAGTATAGTCTTGTATTGTAGCTCAGCAGTGCTCACCAGGCCAGCCTGGTCTGTTCCAGGAGTACACAGTGGGTTGAGTGTGAACGTGACGCATACCAACAAGTTCTCATACGCTGTGCTGTGTCTCTTCCAGCCGGCGTCTGTGGCGGGGTCCACAGGGTCTAGAGGGAGCTCTGGCGCCAACAGCAGGACATCCTCAAAGGGCACCAAGTACAAAGTGGTAAGTCCGGACGACCAATGAACGGAGTAGTTGGTTACTATTACAGTATGAAACTGATGTGCGGTCTTAAACACGCACAGGTGGCGGCTAGAAGTCAGGTTGACGAGTCTCTGTTTGGCGCAAAACAACAGGTGCGGTTTTCTTGGAGCTCACAACACAGTAGCACACAACCCGCAAAATAGGTTGTTGTCACAACCATGAATGCTGATGTGGTACTGTGTACCCATCACTCATTGGAGGTCGTAAATTTGTGTGCCTATGTGCTCACAGAATGAGTCAACAACAGCCCTTCGCACAAACAACAACGGCAACTCCCCCAAGTACGGCACAAACGCGGCCGCCGTGGCCGACGCCGTCACGCTCACCCCGGCCGACCTCGCCCGCATCAAGGTGTGTGTTCATTTTAATAGCGTTTATTTTTCACATCACCAATCCTGGTTTGGCTGACTGACGCGGATTATGTTGTAGAGCGGGTGTGATATTATGACCGCGGAAGAGAGGAGTCAGTTGCGAAAGAAGCAGGAGGAGGCGAGGGAGAGGGAACGCGCCACCGCCATGGCACGAAAACAGGCTATGCTGAAGGCAAGGAAGAGTGTTGCGCTGGACAGCGTTGTTGTTGATGGTGTTGTGTGCTGAGGTACTTGAAGCTTCGCAAGATCGTCATTTTGATGAGGTTGTGTGGTTGCAGATGGAAGAGGAGAGGAAGAAGCGGGCGCCGACAGAGACAGAAAGGCTCAAGGCAGAGGCTGATGCCAGGCAAGTTGCGTTGCAATGTGACCCAACACAGCATATAATTTTGTGCAAACGTTGTTGGTTGGTTGTGCGTTGTCTAATGTTGAAACTACTTGCTGTCCAACCCCAATCAATACACATCTACACGCGCAGCACGCTGGCGAAGGCGAGGGCGATGCAGGAGGAGGAGCTGGACGAGGTGAAGCGCATGAACCAGATGGTGCACTACTCCAAGTGCGTCACCATCCGCGACGCACAGATTGAAGAAAAGGTCAGCATCAACGGCATGGTCTTGGTAGCTTGATGAGTGGTTTTAACACGCCTCTGGTCTCAGCAACGCATCCGAGACGACGAGACCGCGTACCAGCGCTCACTCGACCAGATGATGGAGTCAGAGAGGGTGAGAGAGAATTGTTGTTGTTGTTGTGTGGGTGGGTGTATGTGAGTGTGGTTGGGTGGGAGCTTGAGCACGTGGATGTTGGTGTGGGTGTGTGGGTTGTGTGCATGCGTGCGTGGGTGGGCGGGTGGGTGTGCTCACTATCTCGTTATGTGCGTGTGTCGCACAATCTCGACAACACCCATTGTCCACAGGTGCGTGCGCTAATTAGTTACGAGGACCGCGAGGCGCGGCGTGCCGAGAGCCGTCGTCAGGGCGCGACCGTGCTTCAGAAGCAGATCGAGGAGCGCAGGGTCGAGCGGCAGGTCGCCGAGGAGATGCGCGACCAGGAGAGAGTGCTCATACTCAAAGAGATCGAACGCGTCAAGGAGGAGGAGAAGGCCCAGGTGTGTATGCGTGGTGGTTCGCATTTGTACCATGTGTCACGCACACGCATGTACACACACGCTTACACGTTGGCGTGAGTACGTGCACATACACGCACATACACGCCCACCCACCCACCCTCACACGAACGCGCGCGCGCATGCGCACGTGCACGCGCATGCGCACGCGCACGCACGCACGCACGCACCCACGCACGCACGCTCACACTCCCCCACCCAGGCCGCGGATCGTCGTGCCGCCGGCCGTCGTCTGTTATCCGAGGTCGCCGCCGCGAACGCCGATCAGATCGAGCGCAAGCGCGTTCTGGCGTCGGCGGAGCGCGAGGACGACGAGCGGATCGCGGCGTACCTGCGCGCGCGGGAGGCACGGGAGGCGGAGTTGGCGGAGGAGGCGGAAGCGAGACGGAGGGAGAAGGAGAAGGAGACGGCACGGCTACGGTCACTGCAGGTGGGGACGATGATGTGTTACCACCACATGTTTTGTGTTGTGTTTGTGTCGGGAGCGTTGACAGCGTTGGTGTTGGTGTACTGGTACTGTGTTGTATCACGACCACCGCAATGTGTGTGTTGGTAGTTTAGTCTCAGTAGTAGCAAGTATCCTTGCTACCAGATGTATCACTGATACTACTGGAAGCGACGGTATGCTTGCTACCAGCGTTACCTGCTGCTCGTGAATCGGTCGCACTGTTAGATTTTTGCTCATCACAACTGATGCCACTGGTCAATGCGTAACCGGTTCACAGATGTGATAATGGTACCGCTACTTTACAACCACTGGTGCTACTAACAGCAATTGGTGCGAGATCGGCCGTAGTATTGCTGCCACCAGTGGCGCACGGACTAGTTACTACGACTAGTGGAGTACCACTGGATTGTTAGTTTGTGGTACTAGTGTTCGAGAGCCGTATACCCGTGGTATCACTGGCAGTCACTACTGCCAGTGATCATTCCACCGCAAGTGGTACAACTGCCGGTACACTACTGATGGCTAGTGATACCCGTAAAACCACCACTGGTTACTGCCAACTTTGACAACCAACTCGCCCTCATAGCACTAACCCTTCCACCCCCCTCCCCCTCTCCCTTCCTCAGGAGCGCGCCAACGACAAGGCCGCCCAGCTCGACGAGCTCCGCGCCCTCCGGGCCCAGGAGTCCTACGAGCGGGACTGGCGCGACCGGGAGCGGGTCGAGGCCCTGCGGTCGACCGCCATGAACGCCGAACTCGCCAGGGCAAGGGAGGAGCAGCAGGCGAGCAGGGTGAGGCAGATGGCGGCGGCGGCGAGGGCCGAACAACAGGTGAGGGGAGGGTGTGGTAGTTATCATAGTTGTTGTCGTTGTCATTGTGATTGTTGTTATTTCTGTATATGTCACTACTAACACAATCACTGTTTGATGATTACTATGATATCATTGATGCTGTACTGTTGTAGTATTACATTATCATAATTATTACTATAGTATGACATGCAAGATACACAACAGAGATTTGTGTCCACACAAACTGCTCGCTGCTATCACTACAGCAACCACTCGACTACAACTCCGCCAACTCTGCAATCCTGAGTCTAACTATCCTCTGCTCTGCTGCCTTAGGAGTTCGAGCGTGTCGTTGCCGCCCAGCGCGCCCAGGAGGACGCCGACACCGCCTTGTCCTCTGCCGCCCGTCGCTTGCGTCTCACCCACAAGCAGGAGCTGGTGAACCAGATCAACAAGAACGAGGAGGGGAGGCGACGGGACCGGGCGGAGTATCTAGCCGAAGGGGCGAGGCTGAGGGAGGCGCACGAGATGGCCAAGGCGAGAGTGGAGGAGATCAGGAGGAGGAAGTTGGGGGAACTGGAGGAGGCGGGGGTGCCGGCGAAGTATAGAGCGGAACTGGAGAGGAAGAAGATCAGTGTCTAGGAGTTGGTTTCATTAGCAGACATTGCCGTACTGTATCATACCTCATACACCACGCTATAGCTGTGTTACCCAACACAGGGCTGGCTGATGTCACAATCAACTGGATGCGTACATGGGTACACACGTGGGTGCGCAGACACTCGCATATACGCGTCGCCACACTAACACGCCATGCTCCGCCACGCCACGCCAACACGCACATGCTATACACACATACCCAAACACGTGCACCGGCACGTACACATGGCCACACATGTACACATGAAGCTGTACGCACACGCATGGTCAATATTGTGCATCTTTGCCTGATGTTCCTTGCCTCTTGAGCTCCGTGGTTCATGCTGTCTCAAACCGCAACATCTTGCATTACATGCAAGCAGCGCCATGTACACGCGTAGCACCCACACCAACTCAACTGTATACACAAGCACACTGGTTGTCTTATTCGACCAACACCAATCTGAGAACTAACTAATACCACCACTCCTACTACTTCTTCTTCCCTTTCCCTTTCCCTTTCGGTTTCGCCGCCCCTCCCTTCCCCCCCGCCCCTTCCTTCCCCTCCTTCTTCTTCCTCCTCCTCCTCGCCTCCTCCTCCGCCTTGGCCCTTGCCTCCTCCGCGACCCTCACGCGCGCCTCCTCCGCACGCAGCCGCTCCTCCTCAGCGCGGGCGGCGGTCTCGCGGGCGAGACGCTCGGACTCGGCGTCCGCGGCGTCAAGACGGAGCTGGGGGAGGAGAGGGAGTGGGTGGGTGGGGATGGTGGTGGTGGGGGTGGTGAAAAGGGNGGGGGTAAGTTATATATATAATGCTTGCCTGTTCGGCGATTTCGGCTTCGGTGCGCTGGCGGTCGGCTTCCTCCAGCTCTCTCCGCTTGGCTTCCTCTTCCTATGTGCGTGCGCATTGCTTTAGTCTCTTTGCGGTGTGCGTGCGTGTATGTGTGCGCGCGCTCTCATGCGTGTGCGTGCGCATGCGAGCATGCGTGCGTGTGCAGTCCAACTTATTGTGCGGAACAGCTTTGTGCAGTGTGATAGTACCGTACCACACTATCACAGTATGTGGTACACCACCGTATAGCACAATAGTAAGCAGATACGTATGGCGTGGCATTGCGTAGAAGTGTTGTTGGTCTCTGTTTGGTTTGGTACAGTGAGGAACGCTGCGTACTTGGAGTGCTTGCAGTCTGCTCAGCTCCGCCGCCTTCTCTTCGCTCTCCTCCTGGGACGCCTCAGCCCTCAACCGCTCCCTGTCCACCTCGCCTCCCGCCGCCACAGCCTTCAACTACACCACACACGTGTTTATAACAACAACCACCATCACGAGAGTGAGCACTTCTTGTGTTGCTCACCATTTTCTTTATCTCCGCGTTTGTCGTCATGTCCAAAGCAGTGTGGCCGTACTCGTTCCTCGCGCTTGTGCTCGCACCTTTCTACAACAACAACAACAACAACAACCAAACAGGACAGTTGGCAATGATGCGCAGTGTAAGAACCAGTTGACCAATCTATGAGGCATGTGTTGAACTGGTTACAATGAGAAGTAGGCGGGCGTGTTTGGTGTGCGCGGCGGAGGCGGCAAGGTGGAGGGGCCGGTTGTCGAGGTCGCCAGCGGAGTCGTGAGGGCATCCGGCGGCCAGTAGTTGGGACACCAAAGGCAGAGGAGCTCCCCTGAAAGCCTGGGTACAGAGATTACAGAGAGATCACCCCCCACACGCACGCACGCACGCACGCACGCAGAGAGAGTTCTATGTATTACCGCCCAGTGTAGTGCGGTGTCTCCTCCTCTGCCCCTCTCTGCTGCTGCAGCGCTGGGTCGAACTTGAAGCATGCGGGAGGCCTCAGCCCAGTCCCCTCGGCACAGCGCCTGAATCCTGCACACACACACACACACACACACACACACACACACACACACACACACACACACACACACACACACACACACACACACACACACACACACACACACACACACACACACACACACACACACACACACACACACACACACACACACACACACACACACACACACACACACACACACACACACACACACACACACACACACACACACACACACACACACACACACACACACACACACACACACACACACACACACACACACACACACACACACACACACACACACACACACACACACACACACACACACACACACACACACACACACACACACACACACACACACACACACACACACACACACACACACACACACACACACACACACACACACACACACACACACACACACACACACACACACACACACACACACACACACACACACACACACACACACACACACACACACACACACACACACACACACACACACACACACACACACACACACACACACACACACACACACACACACACACACACACACACACACACACACACACACACACACACACACACACACACACACACACACACACACACACACACACACACACACACACACACACACACACACACACACACANAAGCATAAGACACAACAATAAGCAACGAACGGAGATCATGACATATACCGTGTTGGATTCAGTAATAATAGCAATGGCATTCACGCCGTCTTTGGTAGCAACAGCATGCTGAGACTGAGTTGAGTGTGCTTGCACACAACTTGTATATTAAGCACTGAAGCATTGAACTGGATCAACAAATGATGTAGAAGGAGATAAGCAACGTCAGATCAGAAGAGCTAGGCCTACTTGTCACTTACAAAGGGGCTCCTGGTCCGTCCTGCTGATGGTCCAGCAGCGAGCTCATCCCTTGGCTATCAGCCGCTGCGGCCTCCTCCGCTGCCCCCATAGTGACGTGCGCTGGATTTGTCGATGCACAACACCACCTCTGGGCAGTGGGTCTGTCAACCCATGCTGCGGTGGTGGCAGAGGAGGAGCAGGAGGGGGAGGAAGAGGAGGACACGGCGGCGGCGCAGAGGAGGCGGAGGTGGAGGATGACCAGAAAGTGGTCACGTGACCTTGGCTTAGACGAGGACTCCCAACAGACCTCGATATAAGCGCTGTCGATACAATGGTGCAACGGATGTCAACCTCATGTGTTGAACAATGGCCGGTTGTTGCAATGGCTTACATACCCCAGACTCTTTATGGCCTGTGCAGGCTGCACTTCCAAGCATGTGTACATAAACCTATACACACTACTGCTGCTACCTAGACATGTACCTACTGAAGTCGATTGTTGACATCCTTGAGGATATACGATTAACGAATTCTTGTTGTTTTTGTTTTAACTCAATGATGTATTCAATAAGACGGTTAGTTTTGGAGTTTATCCCAACGACTTGTTATGTCATTTTATTCACATTAACAAGAGATACATTTGCAACATGCGTACCCCATTGTATTTTTGGTTGAAATAAGATGCATCGCGTACGACTTATGCTTGCGTATTTATGGGATAACAATCACTCATTTAAAACAAACATTACAAACGATCAAGTTGACACGATTGTGGGTTTAAAGGACTTGTATACAGTACATAAGAGCTGCGCTATATGTATAATTCAACACCGGTGTTGGCGTTATGTAACATTTGGCATACACAAATCTTGAAGTAATGATCTCCGTAACATGCAATCAATCTTCGAGGTGTTAGTTATTATATTTTGAACAATACACGCAATAACAGACTTCTGGTAATATCAATAATAAGTTATATGCAAAACACAACATATGTGAGCAAGGTCGAAGACCCTATCTGATATATGGTCTATAGATTAACATGTGGATAATTGACGTTGATGTCTTGCGTTGCCTTTCGTACATTGCCTTTTTGATAGAAGCTATGTGAATGCATGAATGGGCTTGCGTAAGACACGAATGTTCAACTTTGTGTTTGCATGTTTGATGCTATTACATGAATTTGATTAATTGCGACACCTCCATCTAACCATATGCATTAATGCAAGAACATATTCAAAGACATAACATCTCGAAGAAAAATACGTTGACCCTTGAAAACCACTGCAGGTCAAAGCTACCAATTCAAGATTGTGCGTGGCGTATGAAGCAGTGCATCTTTAAAATTCAGGTTGCCATTGCAATGCCATGAATGGTATTTTATCTTTGAAACCATATCTTGAACGTATTGCTATCACATATATTCATGAACATGTGAACACGACTCAACACGATTGTAATTATGACAAACGTCAGAAACACTTCCGACTGTGATGGAAGTTGTCAAGCATCATCATTCCCTTTTGGTACCTTCCGCCACGGCAGCGCACCAGTCGCGTCGCCTGCCTGTGTGTTGCCGCACAGACCCACTGTCAGCTTCGCGTCAGAAGGGGAAGTTACGAATCTCCGAGCCGTGCGTCAGGTGTTGACATCTCACTCGACATAGCCTCTTGCCCCGGGCCAAGCGGGCCGCGGTGTTGACATCCGTCGCAGCCCAAACCAACGCATGGGCGGAAGCGCTACAGACTGAACCACCGCCCAGGCCACATGCCCCTGGCGATATTTACGGTGAGGCTTCGAAGATTTCACGGTTGGGCTTCAAGATTGAACGCTCACTCTACCAGGGGGTAATCGGTGGCCTCACGGCTGTGGTTGCTGAGAGAGAGAGAGAGAGAGAGAGAGAGAGAGAGAGAGAGAGAGACGTGTATCTGTAGGTTTGCTGGTTGGAGTGCTTCCCTGCAGCTATGACGGCGGCGAAGAGCGCGTGGACCGGGGTGGAGCAGTATGCCGAGGCGGCGGGGATGGAGAGCAATACCTCCACGAGCAGCAGTAGCGACGAGCAGCACAGCAGGGTCGTTGTGGTTGCGGTGGACGGCTCCCCCTGCGCCGAATACGCCCTCAGGTACAACGTCCGACGCTGTGCTGAATCAGACACAAGTACTGTTGACAGAATGCATCTACTCTCTCTCTCTCTCTCTCTCTCTCTCTCTCTCTCTCTCTCTCTCTCTCTCTCTCTCTCTCTCTCTCTCTCTCTCTCTCTCTCTCTCTCTCTCTCTCTCTCTCTCTCTCTCTCTCTCTCTCTCTCTCTCTCTCTCTCTCTCTCTCTCTCTCTCTCTCTCTCTCTCTCTCTCTCTCTCTCTCTCTCTCTCTCTCTCTCTCTCTCTCTCTCTCTCTCTCTCTCTCTCTCTCTCTCTCTCTCTCTCTCTCTCTCTCTCTCTCTCTCTCTCTCTCTCTCTCTCTCTCTCTCTCTCTCTCTCTCTCTCTCTCTCTCTCTCTCTCTCTCTCTCTCTCTCTCTCTCTCTCTCTCTCTCTCTCTCTCTCTCTCTCTCTCTCTCTCTCTCTCTCTCTCTCTCTCTCTCTCTCTCTCTCTCTCTCTCTCTCTCTCTCTCTCTCTCTCTCTCTCTCTCTCTCTCTCTCTCTCTCTCTCTCTCTCTCTCTCTCTCTCTCTCTCTCTCTCTCTCTCTCTCTCTCTCTCTCTCTCTCTCTCTCTCTCTCTCTCTGGCTCTCTCGCTGTCGCTCTCTCGCTCGCGCTCTGTGCGTGTACGCAGAGTAGTGTGTGTGTGTGCGTGTGTGCTTGCGCGCGATTGCATTCTACAGCATTGCCTTGAGGTCTCTTGCAAGCTCTGTTGCAGTTATCCTTCCTAGGGCATCCCAATATTGTCTTGGGACAAGTGCACACAACTTGTGACACATTACGATGTCAGTTGGACACGGTGTGTGCTGCAGCATACTTGTGCGTGCTGATCACACGTAACGTTGTGACGTAGGTATGCAATAGAGAACGTGGTAAGCGTGGAGCGAGACAAGGTGGTACTGGTGCATGTCATCCCACTGAGGGACCCCAGAGGCTATGTCATGCTCGAAAGAGGTCAGTAATGTTGGTGTGCACTGCATCGCACAGTAGTTGATTGTGTAGTCTATTACGTTGGTTAGTATCTGATAACACTAGCAGCAGCAACAACAACCCAACGTTTCACTTGTGACAGCTGGCTGCACTCCCGAGCACCAGCAACGAATACATCAAGAATCGGAGCGTAGGGGCTTAGCGCTTGCTCACGCCGCCTCGCAAGCATTACACAACACCAAGGCAAGCACTTGGCATTCCCTGGCAATCAGCATGTACTTCTGCGCCAACCCATACCAGCAACAATACTGATGTGTGTGGTGATGGCAGGTGAACCATGAGATTGTGGTCAGGAGAGGCAACCCCTCGGACGTCATATGCAAAGTCTGCGAGATCAGCGGCGCCTCCATGCTCATTGTCGGTAGCAGGGGCCTAGGCCAGCTGTCAAGGTATGACTATTCACAACGCATAGGTTTGCATGTATGCATTCTCGCTTGCATCTTCTGTACACACTATGTTGCGCATGTTGACTGTCGAGACACTGACTGGATGTGGCAACGCGCATGTTCAGGTTGGCTGTGGGGAGCGTGAGCGACGAGTGCGTGCACAACAGCCCGTGCGCGGTGCTTGTGGTGAAGGCCCCCGAGGCCGTGAGGAAGGGTCTGGTGCACCAACATCAGGGATTGACAACGGCCATTGCTTCTCCTCCTCCGCTCTCAGAACAGCCGCAACCACAACCACAACCACAACCACAACCACAACCAGAACCACAACCACAACTACTACCACCACCGCAACCCATTGCCAGGATGCGAAGCAACAGAAGCATCACCGTTTCTCCACTCCCGGTTGACAAGCCAGCAACGGGCTTACTTCGCATGAGAAGCAGCACCAGCATTGCTGTGCTGGTGTGATACACCAACATACAACCAAGAACGCATTGTTGTTTGTGTTTTGGCCCTTCTTTTGTGTTGGCATTGTTTTGTATAGACAGACCCACTATGGAAGAGGCAGGACTGGTGAGCGCCAATTGCACGCGACTTGTGTTTGCAGAAGCGGCTGTTTATCGTCAAGCCGGTGGTTGTTAGTTGTGCACATGCAGACTTGTCAACCTATTTTGCAGCGTACTTAGTGTTGTAAAGCCATGATTCATCGAGGGGTTGGTCCCGACACGGGTTGGTCCCTACACGGGACCTTAACTGAACTGGTGTCTATGATGATCAAACAAAAGCATCTGCTTTGCAGTGTTTATGCAACCCTTGGGCTTGTGGTGTATACCATATAGGATGCAGGGATTGTGGCATGCATTAGAGTGTCACATTCACGCAAACAATCAGCACACTACACTATGACTCTTACATTCACCACCGGGTTGTCCAGCTAGTTGCTACCTACCTACCTACCTTCACTACTACCCGTACCCCGTGACACACACATGCATGCATGTACTTGCAATGACCTGTGTCAAATACAGCATGTTTAATTACCCAAGTGAACTGCAGTCTGCTCGTGAGTCTAGCTCAAGCTCAACGTACAGCTACAGCTGCATACTGCGGCTTGGTTTGGCGCTGTTAAGTACCCATTGGCTGCTTTGTTGGGTTGGTGCTGCTGAAATTATCCATGCAGCCAGTAAGAATATCAGGACAAAAACAATAGCAGTACAGAGCCGCAGTAGTCCTGAAGCCCTTGAGCAGTCAATCACGTGTATGAGTGCACATCAGACCAGAAGGAAGTTGGCCCAAAGAAACCCAAAGCCAAGGGCAGGTTCGAACAAAGCTTGCGCTAGTACAACGCCTGTGTTGTGCGTTGTTCATCTGTTTCAAACGCTTTGCTACAATTCCTGTGGTGGAGGTGGAGTGGATTGATCCTCCGGCTCCTTCACGACGAGTACGGGACACTTGGCATGCTGCACGCAGTAGGTGCTCGTGCTTCCGAGGAGAAGCCTGTTGTGTGATAATTGTTGTGTCAGCGGAGTCAGTCGTTCAAATGTGCATGCACACAGCCAAGTCATGCAACAAGAGACCATGTTACAGTACGATTGAGGGTGAATGTTGTCATTGTATTGCCCAGAGCATGTCCAGCCAACACCCCTATTTGATACATGCTTCAGCAACAGCTGGCATACACCCCACTGGCCTTTGGACCTTGTTATGGCGCCTTTGCCGGTGCTGCCCACGACGAGGAGGTGGGCACGCACCTCCTCGCACACCTCAAGGATGACGTCGCGTGGATCTCCGGGCCTCACCACAGCCTCATACGAGACCTTAAAGAGGTATATACATTATACGGAACAAGTCGGGGATGCAAATAAAGATTATCACAAACAATGCAAGGCCATGCACTGCATCTGCACCTGTGCTGCCTTGAGTACGGGCGCGGCGGACTCCAACAGCTCCTTTGCAGCTACTGTGCCTCGACCTGAAGCTCTTCAAGGCGCTCGGGGTCCATGATAGGGACGCCATCTAACACATATTCACCAAGTGTTTCCGACAAGTTGCTGGAAACAACAGAAAGCAGCTTCATGACTGTTTCTACCTTCAAGGTGTGCCCAAAAGTAGCAGTGAAGAGGACGTTTCAAGGTACCGCAATGGCGCACAAGTTTCTGTGTACTACTTACTCAGAAGCAGGGTGTCGTAGTCGGCGGCGGGGTCCGGGTACGCGTGCACCAGCACCACCTCGTCACGGCCGGCATGAACAATGTTGTCCACAGTGTACCTGCCAGCGCATGCCACCCAGAATCTCCCATGAGAAACACAGTACCAGAGAACTTCTATTGAAGCAGTTGTTGCAGTGCATGCATGCGCTGAGTATGTACTTGCCTGAGGGCGTAGTTGCTCGCTGCAGAGCCGTCCAAGGCAATCACAACTTTCTTGCCTGTCTTAGCCATGGACAACCACACGCCGAACAGCTGTGACTCAGCTATGGAAGGCCACCACCAGTACAACGCACTGTCATGCTGAAGGGATGCACTACACGGAGGCGACGACGGCCACAACGGCGATGCCCACGACGACAGGGCCAGTGACGGGTATGATGGATTGTTCTGCGCACGTCATGTCAGAGAGTGCGCTCATGCGCATAGCAGCAGTAGCAGCAGCAGCAGAGCTGACAGCCTGAATAGCAAGAAACGTATTATGATTGAGGGCAGCATGCTGGTGATGTCAATCCTTAGCTTTTCAACAGCATGCTTATATACGGTGCAGAAGGGGCCTCTCGTTTGAAGAATTGACTGACAGTGTCTTACACACGTGCGATCAGCACTGCCATGCGTGCAAGAGAGATGTTACCTGCCTGTAGTTTCACTGGCTGGTAGGCCTTGGCTATGACTTCAGGTGCATGGTGCCCTGTGCAGTGCACCAACAGTATGCACTCGGCCAACTGTTGTTTGGCAGGTAATGCTGCACTCCATGCCTACAGTCTGTAGTGGCGTCCCTCATGACCATCACGTGGTGTTGCAATTACTCAAAGTCAACAATGCTGTTGTATGTAATGTACACTTCCGGTAATAGGCGCTGCCGCATCCTGCAACATGAATATGACATCATGCAGCATTGCACATGGACAAACACAACAACTGCCTAACCCTTCGCGTGCAGGATTGCAGGCAGCGGAGCATGATGGCAAGCACAAGCTTCCAAGAGTGCAAATACAATCTTGTGCGACAAACGCAATGAGACAGTCTGTGATATGTTGCATGATACGGCGCACAAGCGGCGCAAGCCTGTCTTTATCACTAGGTTGTCATTTACATATCTCAAGCATGCACTCAGGTATACTCTACGTAGCTGTGCGTTACGTTTTCAAATCTCATCTTGATACACAAAGCAGTAAGTTTTCCGTTTGTTGTTGCGACAAGTCCATGCTTGCTTACTGCAGAAGCACAAGCGCAAAGGAGTGCTTGGGCGGTCCTGGTGTTTGTCTTTGTTTTTCACAATCATCACTGAACACGGGCAGAAATGCAAGCAGTAATTCGCTCGTGCTGCCAGTACACGAACGCCATCGTCCACAACATGGGAAACAAAGTCTTCTACATACAGCCAAAGCGCTCACAATTGCACTCGCAGACTCCAAGCACTGAGTGCTCTTGATGCATTCATCCGCTTGGTTAAGTGCCATGTTTGCATGATGACAAACACAACCCATACCTGGCGAGTGTCCGTCTGCCTCCGCTGCCCATACCCAGCATTGTCGGGTGCACCGCCTTGCATGTGTGGATAATGACATCGCGCAGATCCCGCTTGCGACGTAGATCTGGTAGTTGTACACATGCCAGTCAATGCGGCACAATCCAGCGTGCTAAAGATGTCCAAACCCAACAGGTGCATTGCCAAGTGGACTGTTGGCTGCGGGCAAGGCAGTCAACATCCCTGCATTCCATCCCATTCACTGCCATATAAGAAAGAATGCGTTGCTATTCGTTTGTCATGACTCACCTGGGCTGCCTGCAGTTGTTTGGCAACCAAGTTTGCTACGCGCTCTCTGCTTATTTATTCCGCTATCTCATCAAGAGCTACTTGCAGCTTGTCACGGGGCCCTGCCAAGTAGACTCTTGTCATGACTGCACTGTAATGGTTTTGACAACAATGCTTAGAGCCCGTTGAGATGCACTCAAGACACTGTTCTATGATTTCTCTCACGACTGGGGAGGAGCTCGTGCCATCTTACCGGCACAAGATTGTCTTTTTCCTCGGCATGCAGCACACCCTTGTCGTAAGCGCGTACAACATGTTTGAGGGCAAAACTGCCAAATAATGCAGTGGTTGCTAACATTTGTAGTAACTACCAAGACTGCAAACTTGGTACTCACACAGAGTCACACACACTCATGCACGCAGTGGAGCAACCTGCTCACGGTGTCACACAGACAGTCTCACCTTAGTGAAGTCACCGCAGCCTGCTGGGCATGCATTCTGCTACACCGGTGATGGCTTACCACCAATGAGCGACTATTAGTGATGGCAACATCATGAGAAGCAGCCTTGCAAGTCACTCTCTAAAGCCTTGCGGAGCATGCGTTACATGGCTTTACTTATTGCGGTGACCCCCCTGCGCGAGAGCTTTGCTGGCGGCTGTGGAGCCGCCCACAGCCACCACAACGGTGCCAGCGCCCGCCTTCGGGCATCCATGCGCGGCCTTAGCCTGATTGTCGTTCCCGTCAAGGCTTGCCAGCTCCACCGTCATCTCCTCCTGGATGTTGTCAGGCTTAGGCTCCAGCATGGGAAAGTCGGCGGCGGCCATGGCAGCGAGGAACTGCACCTCCCCATGACATGAAGCTCAATTAGCAAGCTTCATGCAGCTACCAGCGGCCTGCTATCAGCTACCAGGCCAGCGCCTGTCCTGCCCGCACTGCATGGCATGCACAGCAGCGCTATCAGCTTAGCTCTGTCGGTCGGCGTGCCGGATAGAGTTTAAGTAGGTTGTCGATGAAGACGACAGCGACGACCACGATCATACCCACGTCCGCCACCATGGCGCCATGCACATGCAGTCCACACCACCGTGGAGGAGTCCTGCATGCAATGTGGCACAGGCACACAACAGTGAGTGCGACAGCTTGTTCAGTTGGCAAGGTAAGAACCTTGCCAACTGACGGTCAGTTTAGCAGCTGGGCGGCGGCGGCGGCGGCGGCAGCGGCGGCTTGACGTGACGGACTGTGTGAGGTGTGTCTAAAAGGAGCTGCTACTTGCTGAGCATAGCTGGCGAGCGTTGGTGGCTGTCCTCCCCTGCCGAGAAGCGAGTGAGAGCTGCCTCCGAGGAAGTGCTCGGCTCTGAGGAAGACGAGCACGCAGGCTGCAACACGAGCACGCATGCGCTTGACAGCCTGAACACGCGGCGTGTCTACTGCGGCAGAGGCTACTGTTGTAGATGAGACATTGCTGTCAAGCGCCCACCTTCTATGCATGCTGTTGCCGCTGGAACCGGACCCTGCAGTGCCAAAACCAACGAGTCTTACTGGAAGGATAGCTGCATGTTTGTCATCGAGACGCAAGCGCTGTTGCTGTACTCTCGCAACAGCAGCCGGTGCGTGTCAATGGTGGGAGCTGCTCAATGAGCATTGCACAGGACGACGACAACGCAGGAATGTGAGCAGCTAGTTAGTTCGCTGGCTAGTTACCTGATTGGCTACGACTACGCACTGAGTGCGTGCCTCCCTCACCTGGCATGGCACGGGTCAAGGTTGCCGGTGGAGGCCACGGCAGAACAAGCAAGAACGCTCAGCAGGGCAGGGTGCCCCACAGCCAGCGTGGCATTGGCTGCTGGAGTCCTGAGGAGGTGGGCATGTGCACGATGCTCTATCGTGCAGCTTGAGTTCATCTTGATGGTCCAGTGCTCATTGAAGCCTGCTTGCGTGCCTCTTCAAGACTGACCGACTGCTTGCAGTGGCCGCAGGCACTTTGCATGGTGCATATCGATTATTATCACACTAAGGTATGACTGACGTAACATGTACGTGAAACTTGTTTACATGTACCACAGGAGTTGGCGCTGCAGAAAGGGGTGTCTGCTTATGGAGTTGGCAGCTGGCATGCAATCTTATTGGACTGGAGGTTTCGACCCGCGTTAAAGCACAGGCAAGAGTGCAGTTGATGACTGCAGCTTTGTGGTGTGCATGCACATATTGACACAACTCAAACAGTGTGGGTAAATGTAGAGTTTGTTTGTATTTTTGTCGGGTCAGGACTAGCAGGCAATTGAAGGACAAATGGAGAAACTTGCTCATCGCCCATCGGGCCGGAAGGCGTGAACTAACGTACCTACCCGCTGAGGCATGTAAGAATTCCGTGCAAGAGATATCGCTCAGTGCCAAGAGTCAGCAGACGGCTGCAAAACACATCAACCAACATTGCGTGCCATCAACTGGCCATCCAATGGACAAGGGAACTGTTGCCACTCACTGCAGCCCAGATGAAGCTCCAGGCAAGAAAGTCCAGTACAGCCCATACTTGTGTGCAGCAAGGTCTATCTTTGTATAGCCATGAGCAGTCACCGAGTGTCATAAGCAACTAGCAGTGTCCAGCACGCACAATGCAGTGTTGACCAGTAGCTGCTGATTGACTCAGTCTCAGAGCCCGGTTTATGGATGAACGACCCTGATCAATTCTTTGCAACATGCGTGCAGGCTCAGCAGACTGTGCGACCCGCGGGCGCCCAAGTATTGCTGCCAGCGACTTGGAGCACGCCACAGTACATGCTCTGCGCAAATGCGACACAGTGTCAAGGCTGTGCACACCTACAAATGCGCCCCCGCCAACACTTCCAGCAATCGCAGGCGGTAGCGCGGTTTGTGCAGGCCACAGTGACACACAGTGTGAGCAACGTCACTCTTCACCCGAAGCAAGGCAAAACCTTGATGCACAGGCCCCTCGCGTGCAAGACGCTGAAGATCCTGCCAGGTTGGCATCATGTCAAGAGGTCGCTTGCCGAGCAAAGTCTCAAAGCGCACATGCTGAGGACAAACAGTCTCAACCTCCGGTGCCTGTTGAACCCTCGGCTGCGACATTTCTGTTGGCGCCTGGTGTAGGACCTGCTACTCCTACCAAGGAGCATTGTGAGTTACAGCCTTTTGAAGTGCTGGCATCCCTGCATTCACACCACAGACTCCAAGACTTTCCGGCCGTATATGAGCAGGCCGCACACCAACCAGACACCCTTCCTCTAGAGACAAAGCCACCAGAAGAGCTGCTTGCGCAACTGCCACAGGCCAAAGTCTTGCTCCGCAAAGCCTTAGCTGGCACAAGCTGGACAGATATGCACCAACAGGCTCAGCACACAGCGAGTTCAGCGTCACAGCAGCAGGAGCCCGCAGGACAGGCGGCACACTTCAATGCAGTGTTGGGTGCACAGCCAGCTTACCAAGAGCAGAGCAGTCCACCTGGGCTTGTTGGTTGCGAACTGGCAGGGTGTGTCAAACCATTGCGAACTTGCACTGTTGTCATGAGTGCTACTGCAAATGCTGAGCGCCCTGCAGCAACATCGCCAACCTCTCCAACAAGCAGGCAACAGCCCTCATCATTTCCGCAGGGAGAAGTGGGAACGCAGTACAGTCCTCAGAGCAACGGTAACTTGGTGAAAAACCGCATTGAGAGAGATGGCAATCCAACGACAAGAGCTGCAATAACAACAATTGAAGCGCTTGGCACCACCCGCGTATCTTTGCGCCAGGTGCGCTTTGTCAATCTTGCTCTGTTCACTCAGCCATGCAATTTAGGTTGTGGATCACCTGGACAGAAGGGCTGTTGATGGCGTCCTGTTGTGTCGAATTGACATTGTCTTTACTGCGAACAAAGCAAACAGAACACAAATGCTCAACAGTGTTAGCAACCAGGTGGCACATTCCCTGCAACACGCGAAGATAGCGCCTGAGACACGGCGACTTATTCTGGCGGAGCTTGCTTTCAAAGCGCTGTCGAGCAGCTCGCCTATGTTGACTGAACGAATACCCTCAAGTCCTCGAGACCATTCCCGTAAAGGTGTAAAGTACTCAAGACAGCCACAGTCGCCAACAGCCACAACCAGCACACCAGCAATGGCTGCGTTGCTTCGGCCCAAGACAACAACATACGTGCAATCACGTAGAACACAGGCAAGGCTGCATTCCTCACATTACAAGTCCAACGCGTTTCATTGATGATTTGCCTGTACAACAGGCAACTCACTGATTACAAGCGGTGTCTGATGCAGGTTGCGGCAGTTAAGCCGGCAGTACAAGCACTGGAGTTTGTGGAGAGTATGGCCAAAGCCTGTCGGAAGCTGCTCAAAGACATTCCTGGCATGGACCAGCTGCATCCATCAAACGCTTGATGGGCAGCTGACAGATGCGGATACAAGGAGACAAATGCAGCCTGTACATGATGGCCTGACCAATCAGTAACATGTTAACATGTAACTATCCAACAATCAGTCATCTGCCATGTCGTCTTCCATAGATGCCTTAGCTAATCTCTCTGCCTCCGCAGCCAACTCCGCAGGCACCTGCAGACATACGTTGTCGTCATCTGAATAATCTTGACATGAGACTGATTGTTGCAAAAATACAGTAGAAGCTGAGAAATTGCCCTCTGCACCAATCAGTGGCTCAGCTTGTACATACCCGCTTGTGCTCACGCCCAGACTCGTCGCATATCCAACTCAGTTCCAACTCAAAGGCCTTGTCTTTGGCTTCATCATGTGCGCTGTAGATTCTGCAAACACATCACACAATTCAGCAACACATTACAGATGGGGAGATAAACAGCATGCGAAAAAAGACACCCACATCTTTGCCACAGCCATGACGCCTTCACGACATGTCATCTCCTCCAGCTTCAACCGCTCAATCTCTCTGTGAGGCCACAACGTGAATGAGATGTTAGCAAAGAAGCTCAGCTCACAAGACCACAAGCAGGCTTGCACATCAAACAATTTGGCAACTCACGTCTTGGCTGCCTGTCGGCCCTTGCCAATGGCTGTGCCAAAGTATCTCTGCAGAAATCAAACCATCAGCAACTACTGCACCTTCCACGCACTGCTGCTTCAGCACCTACTGCTTACAAAGACAGCTACTTACAAAGACAACACCGGATGGTTCAATCATGTACAGCTGCGGTCCTTCCTTGTCGTAGCAGCCCACTATGGCTGAGCTCCCAAATGGTCTGAAACAAACACAGACATGATGTCGTGAACACTGCAATATCGACAAGCGCGGGCTTGTGCCAATGCAGCCGTGTGCTTGCGCTGCGGCTTGCTATACAGCGGACTGCTCACCTGACCGACCAATACAGCGTGAAGAGGTGTACGTAGCTGGCAAGCCGCGCGCTCAGGATCTTTGCAGGTATTGGGCTGCCATAAAAGCTGCAATCGACCCAAACAGCTGTGTCAGAGCACACTGCATACATGGTTTCACATACTACCAGATCGTACAAAACGGTTTGACACAGTGCAACAAACCTTTTGTACTGAGCTGCTTCCTGCCGTGCACGATTGACTATCTGCCTGCCATCTGCAACGAGCCCTGCTAGCGCCTGCAACCAACATGTATCGCAACACGAGATACGCAACAAGCAACCATCACAGCGCTACATGCATCAGTCAACATGTGGCATCTGGGAAGAGCCTGTTAAACAAGCTCACCATGCCAGCATGACGATCCAGCGTGTGGATGCGGCGGTTGCTTCCTGGAACCAGCATCTTGGAAACTATCAGCTTCTCGACACCGAGCACAATCCCATCTTTGCAGCGTATACCAATTGCCGTGCTGCGTGTACAGTTGCGGCTATCAGCGAGAGAACATGGGAAAGGCATTGATGGGTATGTGCGCAGCGAGCGTGCAACACACCACCGAGTGTGAATCCATGCAAGTGTGAGATGCTAAAGGTTTAAATGAAGAGGCATGCTAAAGGTTTAAATGTTTGCAAGATAGCCATGCAGACCAGTCAGCAACAACTGAACTGACCCGCTGTTGTCAACGGCTTTTGTGGCGTACTCCACTTGGAAAACACGTCCATCTGGCGAGAATGTTGTCGCTGATAGATCGTACTGTATGACAGAAGAATGGATTGACAATTCATCGCTTCAGAAGTCAGCACTTGGACGCAACAGGCAACGCGAAGTACATGCAAGCATGGCGTGAAACAGCATGAATCTAACAGCATGATCACTGCCATTATGAATACTCGTCGGCAACGCCATGCATGATTGACTGCCTAACGCGTCATAAGAGAAGAATGGCAGGCAAAATGTTTACTGTGGCTGGTGCTGGCTGGTTTATCAAGGCAGCCCCGCAGCTTTCGCATGCCAACGTCCAAGCTTTCACAAACACTTAACCCAGACACTGTTGATACTGTCAATGATAATCGTGCCATGGTCGAAATATCCACTTTGCCTGGTTTTACATGCTGCTAATCCTGGCTGACAGGATATAACGACAACAAAAAATATAACCTGTGCTTGCTTGTCAGCTGACCCATGCACCGATAACACTCACCCCTGTGCCTATACTGCTCATGTTTCACAGCGCGCCGCCGCCAACAACAACGCTCGCGTTCAACAAGGACAGACACGCTCCTCTCTCCAGTGCCGGCGACCACGACGACGGCGGCGGCGACGACGATGACAACAGTGGCAACAAAGGCAACACAGTGTTCGTTTGTTTAGGGTTCGAGATACCCTTGTGGTTGAAGCGTATCGTAATGACGCCACAAGCAGTGCACTTGGGTGACGTTTGGTATCGAAGCATTGACAATAGATACTGCCGTGTCGCGCAAAAAGCTAAGAGCCGAGTTGCGTAATTGCAACGTAATCGATGCATTGTGACTCGCAGTGTTCGGCTGGCGTTACGGTCCATGTCGTGACCACATCGTGTCAAGTTACGCATGAGTGTGTTGCATCCCTCATGCTCTTCATCTGTCTGAACTTCAGCTACGTGCACGTATCCCAGTCTTGGTTGTTTAACTGGTTGACTCCACACTCGTCACCGCTTGTACGGTGCTAGCATGTGTCACAACATGCCCGTTCATCCCCTCGTGTTGGGTAAGAACACCAATAACAGAGCGCGCAATCGGGCTCGCGACATGCCAAGGTACCTCCTTTGCTTGACAGCACACATGAATCATACTCTAAGCGTCAGAGCAGCAGACATGCAAAGCCTCCACAAACGACACCCTCACAGCATGGGAATATCAATAGATCAACACTCCTGTAGCGCTGCTACCAGGCCAAATGCATGTCACCCTGCCGTAAGCGTATCAGCGGTTGGGATGGGGGTCATACTTGTACGGGACCGCTAATAAAGCATAACTAGTATACAACGCAAATAGAGAGCTTGTCACATGTTCGTGACAATACAATGGGGATGGAGGACCAGCAGGAGTCAACAGCCAATCTCCCGGCCCTCTCTTCAGACAGGTCTACATCACATGTTGCTGCCGCGTTTGCTTTATTCGGCTGCAAAGATGGCAATGGTAAGTAATCTTTACTGCATGCAGCAGTTGCTCACTGGACTGTGAGATTGGAGTGTGTATATATATGCATGCCTGGGGGGGGGGAACTCAGATGCTTGTCCAGTGACGCAAACTCGCAGTTTGAGAAGCAGCGTGCGAGTCGGTGAGTGAACGTGTTGGTGAATCAGTGATAGCGTTAGTACATGAGTCAGCGAGTGAGTGGGTGGGTGAGAGCGCAGTGGGTGGGTGAGCGACTAGACTTCTCATATGCGTTACCAAAGCATGGGCAAGCGAGTGAGTGCATGAGTGAGTGACCTGACGAAGCTGACGGACACACAGATGTACACTCACAGTCAGAGCCGAAGGAGTTGAAGTCCTCGGTGTTCTCCTCCTCGTCATCATTGTCAAACTCGCCCTCCTGGGCCTCCTCATCATCGGCCTCCTCATCGTCCTCAGCCTCCTCAGTCTCCTCCTCATCGTCATCCTCCTCCTCGTCTCCCATGAAGTCCTGGACTTCCAGGGCTGCCTCCTCCTCGTCATCGTCCTCCTCTTCCGCCTCGGCAGAGACTATGGCATTCTCCAACTCGCTCAGCTCGTCCTTGACATCTGTGCCAAGGAAGGGAGTGTTGGTAGAATGACCATAACATGGGCAAAGCGGCGAGACGCAAGCACGCACATACGCACACAAGCATGCACGCACGCTTACCGTCGAGCTCGGCGATGACCGCAGCACCGGCCTCGTCGATATCAGCGGCCATAATCTCCACCTAATGCGAGGAATGACCCCTCGGTCAGCTGCTATGCATTGTTGGGATTTATGCTCACATACGCATGCGAGTAAGAAAGCACGCACACACACGCGCGCCTGCACACACACAGACGAGGCACAACAACAATAGTGCTTACCGCTGCAAGGGCCTGGTCGCTCACTATTTGGCGGGCCTGAACAACACATGCACAAACGCATTGGCAGTGAAACTCAAGTGATGCTTGACACGTGACAAGCAGCACAGTGTATCAGTGTGCTTGAGGCCTTTGCTAGTTTGTTTAGGCCACAAACCAGGAGCTTGCGAGGGGCAGAGGCAGCGGCGGCGGACCAGGCGCAAGCGGCGCAGACTACCAGGACGGCCAGCACCAGGCGGCGGCGGGGCGGAGCCATGTTGACTACACTTCAGCTGCTGCTACTTACCTCAGCGCAAATACCCAAACACACACACTCTCAGACACCTGCAAACACACAAGCCAACCTCTCAACAAACTCGCACGGAGCTGTACTAGGGTTTCACGCACTACACAATATACCAGCAGCTTAGGCCAAGTCACACCAGGCCGTCTCTCACCTAGTCGGCGGCGACAGTGGCGGCGGCGGCGGAGCTCAGGTATGCAAAGCGCTGGGCGAATGGCATGTTGGGTTTATCTCTCATCGCACATGCGGCACGTGATACTGTTGTTGACCGTCACAGGCATACGTAACTCAACATCGTAACGGGCCGTAACACGCGAACGCCCTGTCAGCAAGCCCAGCAGCGACGCACGCTTCACCCGCTCTAAAAAGGCGTAACCACCGCTGAAAACCGCCGTAACCGAAAACAGCTTGGCTTGCACGGTGCCTCGCGCGATGTTTTTTGGATCATGTCCCCATGTCACAAATTGACTGAAGTTGAAGGTTATTCAGAATCACCGTCGTCAACTGATCTACGGGTGCCATCAAACCTTCGCCCGCAGTGCAAGTGAACTGCAAGGGAGCTCACTTATGAACTGTGTGTATGGATTGAAGCCTACATTATGGCAGTAGCAGCAATAGTGGCCGTGTCCCCGTTAGTAATTAAGCGAAGTCGATGCGGTCGGACTGCTCTACTTTAGCTCATTGCTCTGCATGGCGGCGGCGGCGGTGTTGGCGGCGTTGGCCCGGCGGCTGGCGAGGCAAAGGGCGTCCAGCGCTGGGGCGGCGTTGCGGCAGCTGCAGCTTTGGGCGTCAGGGACCTCCACCTCTCCTGCCGCTCTTCCCCATGTGGCGCAACTCCGCTGCTTCTGCTCTGCGGCTGCTGCTGCTTTCGCAAGGGATGGGACCCTCATGCAGCATGCCAATAGCAGCAGCTTGCAGGGTATCTTCAAGGAGAAGCAGGCGCGGTCGCTGGATGATCAACCGCCGTTAAAGTAAGTGGGTTGCCTTTCTGTGTCGTATTGTAGCTTGCGTGTGTTGTGGAGTGCTTATTGCATAACATGAAACAAGCACTCCACAAGCATGCAACGGATGAACAGTCGTCTAGGTTCAGTAGTTGATATCTATAAGCTGTACACGTAGGCTCCTGGTTGTGTGTGACTCTCTACTTTGCCAGCGCTATGGTTGGGTTCTTTTGGTGTGAGAGACTGTGCACATGTTTCACTGTGAGCGTTGCACACACTGCTGTTTGTTAGAGTAGCTGTGTTGCAGTTTTGGTCGGTTTGTATTGCATTACACTGTGTATAACCCCTTCACAACACAGACGGCGGAGGCCAACCAAGCGAAGCGTGTTCCTGCATGACCGAAAGTCTGACCGAGACGTGAGCGACCTCGTGCATGAGGGCGATGCCGTGCGGCGGGCCAGCGACACCGAGTGGCTATCTGGACGTGATGTTGTCTTTGAGCCAGGCAAAAACAAAAGCAGGGTGTGGACCTTCAATGATCTGAAAGTGCCGTCTCACATCGCGGGGAAGCTCCCCAAGATGGGAATCAGTCAACCGACAGCCGTGCAGGTAGGAGTGTACCGCAAAGGCATGGTGACGGTTGTGCACATGCAGATGTTGGTTGTTGTTTTCAACACTGTGCGTGCATTGGTTGAACACATGTGTCCACAGTGTTGGGCTTGGAGTAGTGCAATGCCTGTAAAGTGTTGAACTGTCGTGTGTGTTAGCTGCCAAAGTGTGTCTTTGGTAGGTAGCAGCCGTCCCACGCGTGATGGCTGGCAGGGACGTTCTGCTGCAGGGCGTCACGGGCAGTGGCAAGACCCTCGCTTACCTGCTGCCTCTATTCGCCCACCTGGACGTCTACACGCTGACCTTGCAAGCGATTATTGTCATGCCCACCCGTGAGTTGGTACGCAGTTGGGCATACATGCACACACGCTTATGCACACAAGCACATACACTGCCACAATCAGACATGTCAGCACACGTGCATACACAGTGACATGCTCGCACACACAGGCAGGGACGCACGCACCTGCGCGTGCACACACATCCATATGCCACATGCTCGCTCTCTTATGTACACGTGTTCACGTGTACTCTGACCACAGCTTGAAACACTGTGCCCGTGCGTTGCCTCCATCTTGTGCTGTCAGAGTGTTCTGTTATGTGCTGACGGTGCATTTGCTCCGTAGGCTATACAAGTTATGGACGTCGCACGCAATTTTCTGAAAGGCGGAAGCAAGAAGCGCAGGTCAGGGCCGCAGCATACGTGTTTCATGGTTTACGTTGTTGTCTGTTCGGTTGATGTGTAAAGCTGTTTTGTCATGTCAGGCAGTTTCCAGTCATGGCCAGGCGCCTGTGCGGGCTTCCCACGGCAGCGATGATCCAAAACCTCAAGGATCATCCCCCACACTTAATCATCGCTACACCTCACACGCTTGCAGCCGTGCTTGCACGCAAAGCATTGGATCTCCGAACCGTGCGGTAAGACTTCTCATGCTACCAGGTCAGAGGATTTGTGCCCATCCCTTCAACTCATTTAAACTGCAGATTGTTTGTCATGGATGAGGTGGATTATCTCATGCAGCACGACCCCAAAGAGCACCTGGACGCCATTATGCAGCACCTGGTGAAGGCGCAATCGAAGCTTCTGGAAGGGGATTACGTCCGAGCGCAGCGCGTGTTGGTTACTGCGAGCATCACGCAAGAGGTCAAGGATTACGCTGCCGAGCACTTGGCGGATGCACGAGAGATCATCATTGTAAATGATGCCTCCACTGGCAGCAACCTGCCCAGCACAATTAAACAGCTCGCCATTCCTTGCGAAGATGAAGCCTCAAAGCCGGCACAGGTATGATACAACATGTATATGAAGCCGTTGTCAAAACTTGCTGCTGACATTTGGCTTGCACGCCAGTTGAGAAGGCTGTTGTCGGCGCTGCAGCCAAGAGCAATGCTCGTGTTTACCAACAGCGTGGCGGATGCTCTGCTCTTGGAGAAGGATATGACCACACACGGCTTCCGTGCATGTGCCTTCACGTCTGAGATACGCAAGGAGCAGCGCGCGAGCTTGCTTGACCGCATCGGTGCACGTGGTTCAGATGGCCTTCAGGTTGGTTGGCCCAAAACGCCTGCTGCGTGTTTTTGGTCAGCGTGTTGCTTACGTAAGGTCATCATGTGTCATTGTTTTTTATGCAGGTTCTGGTTGCGACCGACATGGTGGCGCGCGGACTGGACTTGCATCGGTTGACACACGTTGTGTTGTATCACCTGCCGAAAGATCGGCGTTGGTACTTGCATCGCGTGGTGAGTAAATGGCCCAAGCGTTGCATATTGCATTGATGCCAATGTGATTGTGAGACAGCATGGCTATGTATATGTGCAGGGGAGAGTTGGAAGGGTTGTGCCGTCTGAGGAAGGTCCCAAGCTACAGGAGGGTGTGGTGGCTTCGCTCTGCGTGGGGAACTCGCAGCTGCGACAAGTAGTGCGGTGGGGCAAGCAACTGGGCTCTGAGGTGCACACCTTCGACGTACTGAAAGTGTTGCAGGAGACGCTACCTGGCACGCCGGTGGCTCTGCCCAAATAGCAGCATAGCAGATGCAGTGGATGTCCAGGCAGCAGATGTTGTACAGAGCATTATTAGCGCCTGCTTGTGCACGCTGTGTAGTTGTACACAGCTTGCGTTTGCAAGCAATGAGTTGAAAGTCATGTGGCATTCTGCTGCAAGCCAGGCACTGAAGGCCATCTGTTACAGCTGCTGTATGCTTGAGGCCATTTGCATCAGGCGGAGCTGACTGACACAGAGTTGCCAACTAGGTGGTGCCACCAATGACCACCACCAGCAGCGGTCAATATGCATGGTATGTTTGCGAGAACTGCTCCCGTACGGTGTAATTGTAATCAACGCTTAATTTTGTACAACAAGTAGAGTGCACTTGAAATTGGCTCCATTTTGTACTGCGACACCCTGGTTTGATGAAGCCATGCAGGGATGGCTTCATGTCCCGTATTGTGTCTAGATCCAATGACCATGGTGCTCTATTGCGCATGCTTACATAATCCCAAAACTTGCAGATGATCGTCAATTGAACTTGCAGACCGTTGTCTTCTCTTATTGTTGTCCTCCTTACGCCAGGTTCAGGTCGTGTACTAAGCGGAAACTCTCATGACTGCCAACTGCAAGCATTGGCTTGGTATAAAAAGCAGACTGTAGTTCAGAGGTTGCGAATATGTACATAAGCCCTCGCGCAACTGTTGATCAGAGCGGCCAATTGAGCTCACCAACAACTGTCAAACTCCGGTACTTCGTCTGCGGCTGTGGAACTCAATCCACTGATGCGACTCTGGATACAGCTGTTCAAGATCGACTCCCTCCTGATGATCTGAAGAGAACTGAGCAAGATTGATGTAACCATTGTCGACCTGTCCACCAGAGGTACCCCCGCTACCACTACCTGTTCAAAAAGACACAACAACAGCTTGTCAGATACAAGCAATCCACACTGTGAGAACAGGCCCACATGTATGTGGCTGTCAAATCAAGCGTACCATGCCAGGGTGCGCGGCAAAGGGGACAAGTGCGCGCCATGCTTCGCTGTGTTTTCGCCCACATGGCCAGGCACTCCTTGTGCATGTTGTTGCCGCACGACCGGCAGAAGTCCGTCTCCTGTTTGGCAGACGAGGCTTGCGGCACCATTGGCTCATAACAGATCGGGCAGTCGCCCTCAACAGCGCGCTGCACGCGCCTCTCTGCAGCCGCCTGTTGCAGTTGCAAGTAAGCAACATGGCAAATACAAGTCATGTCAATAGCATGCATACATACTTAACACGCAGATACCTAGACATAAACACTTGTCACAATGCCGTTACCTGTTAAATCTGTATGCGTGTTTATACAGATAGAGAAGTGTGTACATGTGTCCAAAAACTCAAACGCGTCCGCACATGTGCGAACTCCGCACAAACACACATTTGCTTGTGCATGCACGAGTTCATGCAGACAGCATAATCGTGCGTGTTGCAACAGTGCACTCACATGGTCCTCTTCAGTGACTTTCTGGCCCGAGAGCGCGGCGTACTTCTCTCTCACTTCCCGAGCGGCGATGACATTGGCAGCAGCCTCAGCGGAGACCTCGCGCGATTCAAGCCCGATGATGCCCTCGAGCTCAGAGTTGAGCAGAGCCTTCTGCCACACCCGCGGGTCGTTCCTGCGCAGCTTCAGCACGCGCAGCATCACAAACAGTCGGTGCTTGCACACGTTGCCCTTCGCTGCGTCCGGACAAGAACAGCTTGGAAGGTTGCTTATTGTCACTGTATACACATTGCCCGTCGCACCTGAACGGTTCAAAAGACCCCACCTTAGGTACGTGTTCTTTGACAACTCAATGAATACATCTTAATTAAGTGCCCAAAGAGAAAGAGGTTGTAAGTTCAAGGTGCTAAACCACAATGCACAACTGTCGCACCTAGGACAGCAAAGTCTTCTGATAGCTCGGAAGGCAGAGTGGCGGGAGTTCTGTGCCGTTCTATTAAGTACAGTCGATGCGCAAAAGCTCGTTGGATGCGTTCTAGAATAGGCTGTAGCACAAAATTCAATCAACAACTTGAAAGAACTGAACCGGTGTGTGATGCAATCGCAGCTTGTACCCACCTTTGTCGGGGAGGGTGTGAAGCGGGCCAGCCTCTTCTCTGCGCTCGATGGTGTTGCTGCTTTCTTTGCTCTGTTGGTTGGTGGCTTCGTTGGTGTTGTCGCCACGGCTTGTGATTGTGATGTAGAAGGCCCTGCTTGAGTCAAGTCATCTGCCGCCCTGGCACGCTTCCTACTTCGCACAGGAGGATTGGATGTTGATGCTATTGCTGCTGCCCCTGCTTGCACTGTGGCAGCCTTTGCTGCCTTTGCGCGTGTTCTGGGAGCAATAGTAGTCTTCGCTGCTGCTGCTGCTGCTGCTGCCCTTGGCTTGCGGCTTCGGGCTGGTTTGTCCATCCCTGCAAGCAAAACAACGTTGGCTTTGTCTCCTTCTCCTTAGCGCATGACAGCTGAGCAGCATTGCCAGCACTACCCCGAACAAAGGGCCAACGTTGGAAGACGACGCTGTAGGACTTGACTGCCCTACAGCAGCTTAAGTCTGGTCAGCATGTGTGCCACACTGTAGAAAGGTACGCAACACTGTTGTCGGAGCAAGCTGCACGTTGCAACAAGTAGGAAGTGACAGCATGCTGGAACTACGCTGTAAGCTAGATGTAAGGCGGGACAAGCATTTACACGTGTCTACCGGACCATGACCACATAGTCAGTCACTTTTTTTGGCACAGCAGAAGTGCTTCAACATCACAGGGGCAGACAAGACAGCCACAATGCTTGACAAACACCCTCACCTGTCGACCCAGTTTAAGCTCCAAGCTTGAACGCCGCTCCGCAGCCCCTATGTGCGCAAAACCCTAACATAGATCCATGCCTTCCTCAGCATGGCTTCAGGGAGCGGGGCGGCGGCGGGGCCGTCCGGGCAGGCGCCTTCATCAGCCATGTCGTCCGGGCCCGTGAAGGTCTTCCAGGCGAGCAGCAGCGGCGGCTCAGCGAAGCTCGCCGCCGGCGGCAGCAGCAAACAGCCTCCGTCGCCTGATATCTTGCAGGACCTTTGCAGGTGGGAGTGAAGTGTCGCACAGCCTTGTGCAGGGATGATCATTCGCTCTCGTTGCTTTAGTTGCTTCTTATCGTAGAAGCCTCATGCACAGCACATGTATTGTATGCCTTGCATGTGATGTTCAGTGCATTCCATCTGAGCAACTGTTGTTTGCTGCATGCTCGCGCCTGCAATGGCAGGGAACACTAAGCACATGACAAACATGGGAAGTTTAAGCACACAGCCATGTTATTATTCCAGGCCACGCGCATGCTTGGCAATTGCTTTTGGGCTTTAGCATGCATTCCATTTTATCCCTCCTTCAGCATGCTATAAGTGTTGATCACGTTCTGCGCATCCCTCACATGGCTCTACGCATGGTATTGCAACGCAAAAACGCGCGCACGCACGCTTGCGCGCGTGCATTGATGCGCACGTCTCACCATTGCTCTCATGTTGTTTACTTGGCAGCCGGTTTGTGTTGAACGCGTCGAGTGAGGAGCTGTCATCATTTGAGCGCATATTTTTCTTGGTGGAGCAGGCGCACTGGTTTTACGAGGACCAGGTCGCAGACAACAGCTCCCACCTCAAGTCCCTGTCCCTGCGCGAGTTCGCTGCTCTCAATATCCAACACAACACTCATGCAAGACATGCACACGCTTGCATGATACAATTGTTGTGTCCTTGACTTCAGTCATGCGTGTCATGCACTGTTTCAGCACTGTCCTTCGCTCCGGCCATACGCGCAGCGGCTGCCGGAGCTGTACAAGGAGTTCACCACGTACAAGCTGGCAGTACCTGTCATGGGTGCGATGATACTGAACAAGACCCTGGACAAGGTATATTAACAAGTTGAGCTGCAAGTGAGGGCAACCTTGAGAAAACGTGTCAACATGTGCACCCTTTCTTCCTCGATGCCTGCCACAGTGCCTGCTGGTGAGAGGCTTCAAACCAGGGAGCACATGGGGTTTCCCTAGAGGTAAAATCAACAAAGACGAGCAGGATGCCGTCTGCGCCGTCCGCGAAGTGAGTGTATAGAGCCACAACCCATTGTTGGTATTGTGTTCCATATTGTGCATCAACCAACCATGTCGCTTTCTGCTGCAGGTGTTTGAAGAAACTAGCATACACACTTGGGGGAAGTTTCAAGAGACTGACTATGTGGAAGTTGTGGTTGGGCAGCAGCGCTCGAGGCTTTATATTGTGCCTTTTATAGACGAGAACACGCCTGTCAACCCACAGACAAAAAAAGAGATTGGGGTATTTATTGTTGAGCGCACGTGTGGGGTGTCATTTGTATAGACCTTTGTCACTCCGTCACCAATGCTCACGCAGGAGATTGCGTGGCATCCTGTTGACGACCTGCCTGAGGCAAGCAATGGCAAGGCCCCAAACGGCCACCGCTACTACATGGTTTGGCCATTCGTCAGGTCTGAGGTTCATGTGCGAGGCCACGTAGCTGATGTCTGTGTTTATTATGCGATTCAAACACAACAACTGCGCTGCAGGCAATTGAAGCAATGGATAGCATTGCGTAAGCAGCCTTCCAGCACTACCCGCAATCGCAAATCAAAGGCGTCAATGCCCCCGCAGCCAGCCACAACACAAGCATCTTATGTGGGTCCCGCTGCCTCCGTGCACGCAGAATCACTGTCTAAAGGCAGTGCAAAATCAAAACCACGCATCTCAACCGGCGACCCAGTCCTTGACGCAAAGCTCAATGCAACTGCTACAGGTGTGTGCAGGGCTTAGACTTGATGTTGGTGTCAATGTTCCGCACATGTACTATCTCCTGTGTAAGCCTAGGTGGGCAGGGGGAATACATGTGCCCATGTTGCCTCCTTGATAGGCTCATGCTGTTGTTGCATGTGTACAGGCAAGTCTGTAGCAACAGCGGCCCCCGTTGCAGCCTCAGCCCCAACGGTCAATGTTGTCTTCCATGACCCGTGCGCTGGTGTCGCCTCTGTTCCCGCCGTACAGGAGCCTGCAGCAGGCAGTGTAAGCGTCCTCAGTCACATGAGCAGCACTGGTTCATCCGTGCAGGCAACCGCGACATCTGTCACGTGTGCGTCCACTGCGTTGCGGAGCTTTAGGTTTGATAAGGACAGGATACTTAGCAGGTTGGCGTTTCCGGATTGACCTTGCATGATTAGCACTGCATGCAAGTCGACAAAGCATATGCGTAAGCCGTTGACAAGCACAGTTTATGCGTAGAAGGTGATGCAAGTGAGTCCCCATAACGCAGGCACACCCACTTACCACACTTCTGCTTGACTAACTTGACTAACTTGACTAACTTTTGCTTGACTAACAACAAGGTGTACTTGGACAGCTTGCATGTGTTTTGTCTAGTGAGGGTTAAGGCAACTTTGATGACGATGTCCTACATGAATGTAGTGGTGAAAGTATCAATGACTCTTTGCGTACCTTGATTCGTTGGATGTGGTCAAGCTCATGCATAAGGTCAACTTGCATTCATTTTACAATTGCATAATTAAAAATGCATAATCGTATTATCAATGCAAAGAATATTTGTGTTGAAGCGCGTTATAAATATGGCTAAGCGCGTCATGTATCATGTTGAGTTGCAATACAATTATATGTTATGGTTGTATTGCAACATGACACATGCCATGCCATGCCGGCGTCCATAAAGTGTACTAATGTGCTGCAATCCCTGTAAGAAGAAGTAGTAACCACTTGTAAGAAGACTTTGCAGAGCTAACTCTACAAGGTCGAGTTACGAAATACTAAATGTTTGGTCAACATTATACAGTGTACATTCCAATCGTTATCAGTCACACATTTGATAGTAACGGCAATGCGTAGTCCAGCAGACTTTTGATGAAATAAAAACCAACCAACCCACAAATCTCTTGATTGCCACTTTGAATGTGCGGTTGCGTTTGTATATACAAATATGGTATAATGAAGAAAACTTCTCATCATAACTTGTATTAATGACACCGTGATTATATTAATGGTATACCATAGAGTTTGTTTGTGACTTCTGTTATCATACTTAATGAGTTACACGTACGTCTTGTAATGTGCGCACGGTGTGTTTTTATTGTACCATAAAACGACTATGCAGAGATCATGTCATTGCAGCAAAATAATGCAATTGACATCTTGCAAATGGTTGATCTCTCATCAATATAAAGGTTGCAACAATTCACTCTTTTCAACGGTATCATATGTATGTACTCGGGCAAAGCCCCCCTAAATTACACACCCGCCTATATTTTCAGCAGATTATCTCAAAAACAAACGAAAAAATAAAACAAAACAAAGTAAAAACTCCTTTGATAAGAGGGGGCTTTCTTAAGGGAGGGGGGGGGGGGGNGCTGTGTATGAGCACGGTGCTCATACACACTCATAGCACCGTATGTACTGCAGTACATTCTCCCACTATACATGCCTTCCCCTTGATATTGGATTGCAAATTTAACATTTAATAATGCTTGTGATTGTCAGGGGCCTCGATTGGGAAGGGACTCTGATAAAATAAATACGGTACGCGGTAAGTGTATGATCTTGTGTAAAGCTATTGCAAAATTATTGCAATGCACCACTCTCCATTAGGGCTCACCAACAGCAGCATCACTGCATGAGTGCTTTAAACTACATGCAACAGTGCGGCCAACGACGCCGCTTGAATTTCAAAATTCCGAAGTTGCAAGACTTTGCGCAACCAAACAAATCGGTGGCAGTAGATTCACTGACACGGACTGGACAGCAGGCCCTACTGTCAGCCTGCTGAGCCACGATGCGCGCGCACGGCGGCAATCATGGCGCTAATGGCAGCACCACCACGTGGAAGCAGCGTAGGGACGCAGACGCAAAATTGCACAAAATCAATCACATTGTATAGGGTTTGGTTAGGGCTTGATAAATTCGAGTACTGTTTCATGCTTCATGCAGTTCATGGACCTTACCAGGTATGCAGGCAGCGTTTAACCTGATAAGGCTATACACGTATACCTCGTGCATGTACAATTGAAAGGTGACATGATGGCCTTATGAACACATAAGTTCCATTAAGCCGGAGACGAAATGTTAAAAAGTTGGTTGAAAATCTTGCATGCGTTATGTAAAGCAACGCGCACATCAGCGTCACACTCGCATGCATCATTTGTTAAGCTTTTTACATAAGTAACAACTGTTGGTTTTTATTTACAACAACAACATTTGCATAGACAATAAATGTTGACATAAGCTTCTTTCCTCTTTTATAAACTAAAAACGTGATGGTAGAGTACAATATAATATAATATAATATGTGGCTTGCATACTGTAGTAACACACATACATTAACCCACACTCATTTTAATAAAGTATGTTTTCCGTTAAAGCGTTTGCTATTATGATCGTAATATTCAATAAATTGTTAATTACGTTCAGGCCCGAAACATCCTATTAAAGTTACCACCCAAGCCATTTCATCGTGATGTATATGTGTTTACAGTATGAAATATATATATAATGCATGTGAGAACGAAATGTTATAAATCATCATATTAGCTTAAATGAAACACGTTTCACTCATGTATCGACGTGATAATGTTATTTACATTGTTATGATAAAAGCCACTTTTGAAGCATTTGATGCAATGCTGGATTGAGAATCCAAAAGTGGTTACCGGCTTGGGACGTATGTATCATGCTCACATTTTCTAGCAAGCCGTGGCAGCTGATGCGTTTACCATCAGATTTAGCACGGTAAAAGAGCACGCATGCAAAATAACACCGTGATTGCTGTACAACACATGCAGGTCTAATGCTGCCGGTTTAGCGACGGACAGGAGAGACAATCTCTTGCTACGAACCGGACGGCTGTCCAGTACACAATCTCTCGCTCGACCCTGACTACACTACCCACAACCCTAGCCTTGCCAAACCCTAGCTAGCAGTTGAGTGTGCCAGGTGGCGGGCGTCGCCCGCTGGCGACGAGGAGGCGGAGGACGTGGACTTGGAGGCGGCGGCGGTGGTGAAGGTGCTGATACTGAGAGGGTTGCTAGAGCGCGTGGTTGCGTCTCGCTGCGCAATTGGGTGGCGTTTCAGCCACAGGGGCAATTCCCGTCTGTTGGGCGCAGAGATTTGGCACCTTGCCTCGCCACACTGGTGTGCCCATCCCGGCAGCGTCGCCGTGCGTTGTGAGTAGGAGGCTAAGGGGCCTGCGTAGGCATGCCCGTCAGGCTGCGCCTGTAGATAGCGACGTGGTGGTCCAAACTGGAGGTGCCAGCGCAAGAGCGCCGCCGCCGCCGCCGCCGCCGCCGCCGGGCAGTGCTTGGGCAGTGCGCGGCGACATGACCGATGGAGAATATGGTACGGCTCTAACTGTTGATTCGTCTAACCGTTGCCTGCGCATGATCATTGCCAGGGACTTCACAACTCCCAGTAGGCAAATGTTTTCACTTATCTAGCAATTGGCTTGTTAGGTTGGTAGCTACAGCAACATCATGCCTTTCAGCATTGGCTGTGCTAGGAGCATTGTGCATTGCCTTGTTGATTATTTCGAACCTCAGACCATGCATCCTTGCAGGTTGTCGTGTGCTTATCAGTTAGCCCAAGGCTTAGGATCTTGACGATCTTGTTGCGTGTGTGACTTGAGAGGGTTGGCGTGAAGAGTATTGATCTCATTGCATTTGCATGTCCAGTACATGTAATCAATACCTTACCTCTGTAGGCACCGACTTTAACTTGTGCTGTGCATTTGTTGCTGAGCAAAGTCGTGTGCAGAGGCCGCCCCAGCAAGGCAGCGTAGGCAGTGGGTCAGGGGCATGGAAGACGCCTGCTTGCGCGAGCTGGCTGGGGAGCCAGCTGCAGCCCAGGTGCGGAAAAGGACCCATTATGCTAGCAGCGCGACGTGATCATGCGCTGAAGTCATTTGCTATGTGTGCAGTCCACCAGTGAGGAAGGGTACAGTCAAAGTTCCGGACGCCGGTATGGTAGTCGTTCTGTAGCTGCTGCCCGTGGCACATTCGCTACCAGGCAGACCTCCAGCAAACCTGACCATGATGACGAGTTGGAGGCGAGGGAACAAGGTTTCAATGTTTTGCTCAGGTATCACCAAGCAGTAACTTCTCCAGTGTTTGCAATTTCTATGCCTATATCTTTGGACATGCATGCGTTAATCCAACCATGTCATGCACAAACTGAAGCAGCGCGAATTTGTCTTGATGTGTTCTGCAACAGTGGTGCGAATGAAGAAAGAGTTCGTGCACAACGTCAGCGAGAGCTGGCAAGGAAGCGTCAGCCAGGTCTTCCAGAGAACTCCAGATTGACTGGGCGGCGCAATTGGACGAAGGATTCGGCGCAGGTGTCAATACGCACAAGTGATGGGCATGCACTGTTGTTGAAAACAGGCACTCGCTCTAGTTTGGAAGACCTCTCCACCTTGCCCGAAGATGATTCTAGTGGTGTGTACTTGTTTGCAAATGTCTGCTAGGGTCATGGTATGGTTGTCTTGCTTGCAAATGGCATGCTGCTATGGGGTATGGTGTGATGTGTTGGTACTGACAAGACATGCGCAGGCACCGTGCTGCTTGCACAACAAGAACAGGGCTTGTTCCGGTCACAAGAAACAAGCACCTTCAACAAGCTTGTCGCCGGCGGTGCTGATGTTGAACTCCGAGGTGAAGCCAACACACATCCACTGGCAGGTATTGAAGATACGGTGTGGGCCGTACAGTTTATTGGCCATAGTAATGGCGCGGTGACATGTTGCATTTGCTTAGCGTTATTGCTATGGTGCGCAGGGTTGATGGGCTCAGTGTCATGTTCCCCATCAACAGACTCTGGACTTGAACAAATAGGAGACTATGATGAGGATTTGTTCGAGCATGACGATCATGAAGAAGCGAGTGTTTTGACCGGAGATGCTCTGTTTGCTGACTTACAAGAGCCGCACAAAGGGCACTATGGAGATCCTGACTTACAGCACAGCAGGTTATCTTCGAGAGGCTCGATGACGTCGCGCCCACAGAGTTCTTCACCGGAACCAGATGCTGAGACAGCGACAGTGCCAATGAAGGTATGCATGCGTACAATTTAAAGTTTGTATTTAAAGTTTGTATTTGCAACGTGTCACAGAATATATTCGAACCGCTTGTTGAGGCTTTCGTTGCATGTGCGCAGTCGAGTGCATTTGCACTGACACCGAAAGACATCAATGCGTTGCGGGTCAGCATGAAGGGCATGCATTTGTCGTCTGCAGCTTCAGGCAGTGGCCGGTCGCGAAGCTTTAGGCTTGCAAAAGAAGCCAAGGTGAGATATATTGCTTTAGTGACATGGAGGATGCTGCGCAGTTGCGCTGCTCGAGCAAAGATGCGTAATCGTTGGTGATGGCCACAGATGTGCAATGCATGCCATTGCAGTGTATCCTTGTGGTAAAGGCGCGGAGTGCTTCATGCATACAATCCACGTATAGGTGGATAGGCTTGTAAGGCTTGCAGTTGCAACAGGAACCTGTAGACGAAGTGCCTGAAGAGGTGGACGTTCTACCAAGCGCTGTCCTGCCAACTGGTATACCCTATGTGCCCAGCTTGGAACAGCAGCGCACCCTGCGTAGTGAGACAGATGATGCTGCTGAAGCGTCACCAAGTGGTAAGCTCACTGTTGAAGTGTTCATGTTGACTTGCAGTCGCTATAACCTCTTGACCTAATGAAGTATCTACTTGGCTGTGTTTCAGCAGCAGGGGGGCGTTCAGCCAGAAGGTCAACGAATACACGCTTGGAGTCTGCAAGGCGCAGGACAGCTGCACCATCGGAGGACTCGCAAGCTATGGCGGCCGTTTTGCATGCAGTTGCCATGGAAAACCAAAGACATGCTCAACTATTATCAAGCAGGTATGCATTTGTATTTTTTGGGTTCCTCGTTGTCCAATCCCCTCCCTTGGGTTGTCTGCACTCACTGATGAAAGGGCATGCCCCGTCCAATCACCATGTTGTCATGCGCTGCAGTTCATTTACAGCACGAGAGCCTGTCTCAGCAGTGGGTGATGCAAGCAGGTAAGTGTCATAGTTGCCACCGTTGTTCCCGTAGAAGTATACATGGCTAAGTGTCTGTACACATCCAGTTTGCCGGTGAGCTATCGCCGAAGCATAAGTCATCCAGGACCTGTTGATGTACCTATGGACAAGGTCTCCCTCTCCCCACATGATGCTCCTGCGGTTACTGCAAGCGTATGTGGCAGACCGTCAGCTTCTTGGTGTGCTTCTGTTTATGGTTATGGTATTTTTTAAGGGGTGCTTGTCTGGCCTTGCAGATAGTTGGCGCATCCAGCTTAGCAGCAGGTTCAAAGAGGCAACGTGTGACCGGTAACCAAGGCAGCTCTGCCAGTCAAACACTGGGATCATCACTTAAGCCTGATGTGCCCATCATTGACAAACTCAACCAACACATGGAGCAGCTGGAGCCACGAGAGCAACAGTACTTGTTGAAGGTATGGCAGCTTATCGCTTTGCCTGTGCGGATCAGTTGTGTGAGGTCAGTTCTCTGGGCATTGCTCCTGCCCTATGGCAACACTTCCAATTGTGCCAGGTTCTCGAGAAGGTCCACAAGGCTCAACAAGAAGGGATCAGTGTGGATCGGCTTTTCGCATCACTTGAAAACATCTCTGGCCAGCAGCCATCCACGAAGTCCAATCAATCTATACCCCATGCCACAGCTGGTCACAAGTTGGTACAGCAATTTACGCTACGTTTGCTGTCCACATATGGCAGCACCGAGTTGATAGGGTTGACTGAAGTCGACTTCTATGATGCCAACGGCAAGGTTAAAGTCCTTCCAGAGAATATCGCTCTCCATGGCAGGCCCACTCTGGACAACAGCCTCACTCGTTTAGTAAATGGCCGTGCCAGAACGCAGAACGAGCGCAATATGTGGGTGGACACTTTGCCAGACCCTGGTCAGCCACCTCTTGATCTGGTGTTTACAGTAATTTCTGAGACACCTATTGTCAAAATACTGGTGTGGAACTACAACAAGGGCTTGCGGGAGAATGCAATCGGCGTCAAAGAAATGCAAGTCTATTGTGGCCCAGATCTCGTGTGGCAAGGTGTCATAAGCAAAGGTTGTGGTAACTCCGTCCTTGATTACTACACGACTATTTTGCTGGTTGACGACGTCGCATCACGATCTCCCACCCCGGCAAACGAGTTTTATTTCCCTACAAAGTGGCCCGCAGAGCAGAACGGGGCGCCACCTGTGCCTGAGCCGTTAAGTATGCCTCCACCAGTTTTGCCCTTCTCATCTGCCGAGGTCCCTGCTAGTCTTGGAACAACTGATGACTCCAGCTCTAAAAGCAGCAGTGCTGCAAATGTCACCATGCTTGGAAGCAGCCTTTTTGGGCTCCCTCAGCAATTCAGCTTTTTCAGCCTTGCTGATGATGCCCAGTCGAAGCAGACACAAGCAGTGCCAGCTGCGTTGGATGTTTCGAGGTATGCCTACAAGCGTGGTCAATGCAGTTGATTGTTGTATGCTATATGATTACAGAGCATTTGGTTTCTCAAACATGCTTACCCAATTGTCAGCAGGGTGTCGACGCCGCTGTTTGCATCTTCAAGTGTGCAGCACCCAACTCAGACAGCAAGGGATACCAGCTTATGGCTGCCAGGTAGAATTCTGCACACTGCATCCCTACACTGAGACGTGCCGTTTACTTCAGTCCACTCAATGCCTAATGTGTTTGTGTACCATAGGTGTGCAGCGCCCCTCTCATCAAGCGTTCAATGCCATAGCACCATCGCCTAACATTCTAACCAGTGAGCTGCTGGAGCAAGTGGTTGGTTCAGTGCCCAATGCGGCTTCCTCAAGCCGCCCAGCTCGCCGCCATTCAGATGAAGTTGCTGATCGTGGTAGTACGGTGGCAGCAGATCAGGTTGCAAGTCAAGGCCTCGCATCCATTCTTCCGGCTGCACCTCAAGTTCGTCGGCGCCGCAGCGTTGGTATTGCAGCACAGCCAGCGCTCTCCACTCTGCTGCAGTCTGAAGCATCAGCAGTCACGACAGAGCCCTCTCGTGCTGTAAATCAGTCAGCCTTGAAACAGTTTTCTGCATCCCTACGAAGTGTGTCAATGCCATCAGGTTCTCCACGCAAGCAGAGTGGCATTGGGCTAGCATCGGCGCATGCACCGTCACCATTTGCACTGCCTGTGCGTGCTGGGTCTCCAGTGGGTGGATTGGTGCTGGGTACAAGTCGTGCAAACGTTTCACTCCTACCACAGCCTCTCAGTCGCATCCACTCAGTAGAGTTGCCGGCAACTGCCTCAGCTGCTATCAGTACCACTTCTGGAGCTGTTGATGATGATATGTCTCCCCCGGTTGTCACAAGACAGCCACGGCGGCAGCGGCAGAATCGATCGCCGCTGGATGATTCTCTGGACTCGCTTGCTTACTTCCAAATGAAACATCTTGGTAGGGTGCAGCCAAATCTGAGGGATCCAACCTTGACAACCGCGCCCAACCCTTCGCACGACAAGCTGCTCGGATCACCGGAGTCGCAGACCTCTTCTGCCGCATCGCCTGTAGCACATAGAGGGGATCCATCAGACAGTCCAAAAGATAGGTCGCAACTGTGGGCGAAGCTGGCACTGAAAGGTGATATGAGCGTCACAGCCAGCAGTATCTCGTCATCTTTGGCATTGCAAGCTGCTAAACAGGGCACGCTACCAAGTGCACTGGACAGCTCAGCCAACTTTGCAGGATTTGACATTCCTGTGTCACCGGCCACAACGCAGCCTGTTTTTGCCATTCCAACTCTGCCTGCTGGGAGAAGCTTGGTCATCAACATTCTGACTACGTGGGGTGATCCACACTATGTAGGCCTTGCTGGGCTAGAGATGTTTGATGGTAATGGAGAGCTTGTTACAATTTCCAGTGTCGCCCGTCAGGTAATTTCGCGTTCTACGTGCGCAAAGGCTCTCACATTTGCGGGTGACAGTGTTATGTGGGCAGCTAACCTCAGGTTGCTATGCATGCAGGTTCGCGCCAACCCATCCAGTGTCAATGATCTTCCTGAGTATGGCAGTGATCCACGCACTATAGACAAGCTGGTAGATGGAGTGAATCAGACCTGCGATGACTTACATGTCTGGCTAGCACCCTACACTGCTGGGTCTCCACACTACATATTCATTGACTTGGATCACTTCACCACGCTGGGCATGCTGCGATTCTGGAACTATAACAAGTCCCGCATTCACTCATACAGAGGAGCCAAAACCATTGAGGTTCGTCTCGATTCGCAGTTGATCTTTTACGGTGACATCCAAAAAGCCCCTGGCAATGACCTCGACGCTCCCCACTATGCGGAGTCCATCTTGTTTACTACTGATGAGGTACATGCGGAGCACTGCAAGCTCTGGAAACAGATGCAGGTTGTGCGCAAGTACGCAGCATCATGCTAGCTGACGCTTGACATCTCTTCTGGCAGGCTGTGCTAGCCAAAGTTGAGGAGTACGACAAGCGCTATGCGCGGGAAGCTGCGACAGCCTCAGTGGAAGATACAAATCCCAGCAAAAGACCATTGACCTCTGGCCGCATGTTGACACAGCCCAGTGTCAATAACCTACGAGAGGACGATCTGGCATTTGAGGTCGGGCTGGCAGGAGCTGGTCGAGAGTTGGGCCTTGATGGCAGGCCTGTAACCGCTGCTTCACAGCTAGAAGAGGTTGACTGTCCGGCTACACCAATGCGTCCAAGTCCTCCGCGGGATAGTTTGCGCTTGGCACCTGCAGCAGCACTACCGCCCAAGCCCAGTGTATATCCTCGGGGTCGACTGCTGCGATTAGACTTAGTAAGCACTTGGGGAGACAGACATTACATGGGCTTGACTGCTATACAGGTGCTGGACCCAGCAATGCTGCCAATCCCTGTCTCTGTTTCTAGTTTAGATGCACGGCCCAGGGACTTGAACGACATTCCTGGGTATTCTGGAGATGATCGGACATTAGACAAGCTGGTGGATGGCTGCAACGTGACCCAAGATGACCATCACATGTGGTTGATTCCGTTCCACAAGACTGGTCCGCACTACCTCACCATTGACTTGGGACAGGCAACAGACATTGGCGGCATCCGAGTATGGAACTACAACAAGAGCGAAGAAGACACCTTCCGTGGTGTGTACCGCGTCTTTATTTCCTTGGACGGTACATCGCTCTCGCCTCCGGCTGGCCATATACTGCGCAAAGCACCAGGCACGGACACCTACGATTTTGGTCAGTTGCTGCGCTTGTATTCGCCTGGCAGTGAGCCTGCTCTGGCGGCTTTGCGAGCACAGAATGAGCGGCTGTTGCACATAGAGGAAGCTCTGCAGCGACGCAATCACAACGAGCTGTTACAGCAGGACTACGAAACGTCTTTGCTTCCCTCTGGATGCACCATCAGGTTGTTGCTTTTGTCTACTTGGGGCGATCCTTGGTACATGGGACTAAACGGCTTAGAGCTATATGATGCCTGGGGCCGGCGCATCCTTGTTGGGCGTAAAAACATTGCAGCTCACCTGGAGAGTGTGAATGTGCTGCCTGATGTTGAGGGTGACGTCCGGACAGTGGACAAGTTGCTGGACAAAACCAACAACACTTGGGATGAAACGCACATGTGGCTCACCACCTTCACACCTGGCAAAGCAAACTGGATAAACCTTTTCTTTGACGAGCCTGTCACCATTTCCCTCATAAAGCTGTGGAATTACAGCAAAACCCCATCACGAGGTGTTCAAGAAATGGAGGTAATCGGTTCTACAGTATGCGTGGCTGCCTGGCATGACAGGCCTTTTCCTCATGCTCATGGTTTACATTTGGCTGATGCTGTGTGTCTGCAGGTATTGGTGGACAATTTGCTTGTGTACAAAGGATTTCTGCGCAAAGCTCCTGCACGAGACCCGTCCCTCCCTCCCCACGCTTTCCCACCCGATTTTACCCAGTCCATCGTTTTCACTAATGATGAGGCGGTTGTCGCTGCTGAAAAGCAGCATGTCTACCGGTTTTGTGATGCGGATCAGTCGGTGCTTCTCGTAAATGAGAACCGTTTTGAAGGGAGCGCCAAACCGGCTTCACACCTGCCGCATGGCCCCAGACCCGCCACTGCAGTGTCTAGTGCTGCTGAGCCGCAGCATAGATAGTTAGGACTCTGTGTGCAGCTTGAGAGTGTTTTGTCTAGTGTTTCCCCCGTCCTGTTTAATATTGTACATGTCCGCGCTCGCCAACGCGTGTCTGTAAGGCGTTTGTATGATTGTAGTACTGTACTATTCAATAATGGAGGCTACTACCTGCCTGTTCGGGACTACCTGATCCTGCCTGCAGAGATCTGTTGAGGTCTTGTGTATCTGGTCGTTTGCATTCTTAAACAATGCACAAAGGTTTGTATGCTGCTGGCAGCATGGATCATGGGTTGTTCAGGCAGCACGCATCGTGCTACCGTCGGCCATACACATAAGACACAATGGTTGCACGGGCCTGCATTTTTTGTAAATATTCATTTGCAGAGATCGCAGTACAGACCTCGTGTATGTGCACATGTAGGGGTTCTCTGCGGTCAGTGTTCGATGATACATATCTACACTCTTACTGATTGCTGATTTCTAGCTTGTATACGAGGTTAAAGTGCCATATCCATGTCTTGACCTATATTAAAAAAGCCTTTGGAGAGAGAAATGATGTAATCTATCCCATCCCATCAGCTGTGGTTTCAACACACCAATGTCTGCCTGCCGCATTGGCAAGCACACGGCGGAGGCGTTGTAGAGGACGATGGGGGAGTCATTGGCGTCGGCTGTTGCTGTCATTGCTGCTGCAAGATAAGCCGCTCACCACAGCCGTGGTGCAGTTGACTGAGAGTGCCACGCATGCATGACTGACAGGGGGCAGTAGTGGTAGTGATAGAGTTAGGGGTAGTTACTACATAGCACGCAGGCGCGTGTCCTAGCCCGGTGGTCAAGTTGGTGAGTGCTGTGTGGTAGTTGTGCAGCTGCTTGTGCATGTAGCATTGCATGTATGCAATGCTACATGCATCTTATGTACACGGACATATCGTACAGACGCCGGTATGCGTGCACAGTGGACGAGCTGTACAACCCTAATAGTTGATGTGTGAACCACCACGTCAGTCAACCTAGCATTGACGTAATCAGCTATCAAACAAGCAGTAAGGGTCATCAGCTTTCTTGCATGTCACTGCTTGAGCCCGCGGCATGGAAAGATCCTATTGGAGTCCTGGTTGCAGAAGGTATGCGTTTTATACGCTTCTGCAACCCCTTCACAACATCAATGATTCTGTCATATATTGCCTCTGCATCAGCATTGCGCCGCAAGTTACTGCCATCAAGGACGCTCTCAGAATGCTGCTTCAATGCACCCTGCGGGTCGGGGGGCGCAGGCTCTGATTGCCTCAACTCAACACTTGATGCACTCCTCTCCACCTCTTGTAGCAGCGCTTGGAGCTCAGCAAGCAGTTTGGCATCCGCAAGCATGGAAGTCGTGTCCAAGAAGTCGCACTTCTTGCATCTGTATGACTTGCGCATCTGATTGCTGTTTGCTGCTCCTGGCTTGGCAGAATACCTTGATTTCAGTGATCCCACACCTTCTGCCGACTGGCATCTCTCCGCAATCGCCACCTGACCCTCTACAACCCCCAGCGCCTTGACCTGGTCTGACATCTCAAATGCGCGCTTTTCCAAAATGAGTGTGTATGTTGCGTTCACTTGGTTCAAGGAGTTCTGCCTGACGCTTGAGACCACGATGTCGGGTGCTGTAAGGTAAAGAAATTAAGCACCGACTTTACAACTGAGGCATGTGACATGCTGAATATGTCCATTTTACAAATATTATGCAGTTGAGCGATGCAACAGCATGAGCGACACACTCACCAAATCCAGCTGCAGCCATATCAGCTAGGATCTCTTCATCGATTGGAATATCCTTCCTGTTCATGCAGAAAAAATAAGGACCTCAAAGAGTTGTGGTGACCATCTATATGCACAAAATGGCAGCAATTGCCAAGGACAAGGGGCGATCATGTGTAACGCAAAACATGCAGGTGCAAGCTGAAGACAACCCTAGCTAATGACTTACTTCAAGTCTTTTTGCGCTGAGGGAATCGGCAGTTCACGGCCATTGTTGGTTATCCACGGATGCACCAGAATCTCTGGCATCTTGATCCGCTCATTGGACCGACCATTGAGCAATTTTCGCAGCAGGTCAGCGCATTCGGGAGAGACCCTACTGGGTAGATGATAACTGCAGCACAAACGCGTGCAACACCGCTCAATCAGTGCCATGCCATCATGCCTAGCATCCAAAGTGAGTCCACAATGCAAATGAAGAACTACACTGACGTACTTTCCGGCGATGACAAGCTTTGGGTCCTGGCCGAATGGCATGCTCGATGTCAACATCATGTACAGGATTACGCCCAGGGACCAAATGTCACACTCAGGCCCAGCTGTAGCCGTGCCTGTTAGGATTTCCGGGCTTGCGTATGCTGGGGTCCCGCAAAAAGTGTTCATGCGAGCGGCTGACTGCAGGAAAGTGCTGAGGCCAAAGTCTACAAGCTTGACCTGCCAATGGGTAAAACCTGAGCTATCAACTTCTGCACATAGTGCAACTCTATGTGGTGCCATGCAGCCTGAGGACTCTGGCAATAAGTAATTGCAAGAAAAATCCAAGACATGGATAGACACAGTATAGACTCTCAGACCTGTGTGCACACGCGCGCAGCCGATTGCATGCAGGCACATGTGCACATATAGACATGCACACATAAACATGTACCCATGCAGCCATGCACCCACCCCGCCACACTTACAATTCCTCGCTCGTCCAGAAGCACGTTCTCAAGCTTCAAGTCTCTGTGCAGCACGTGATTGGTGTGGCAGTAATCAACGGCAGACACGATGCCTCGGAACAGACCGCGTGCCTCAATTTCGTCCATGCCTTGATGGCCAGCGCTTACAACATAATCAAACAGCTCACCACCACTGACATACTCCATGACGAGAAAAATAAGGCGTGGTGTTCGAATGACTTCATACCTGGCAACAAATGGCAACTGTAAAAACCATGTCCTGGTACTGCCCATACATAGCGTGCAGGCATGTCAGTCTTTCACCGCTGAACATCTATCTACAAAGTGCCATGCCAAACACTTACAGCCGAGCAATGTTTCTGTGCACAAGTCGCCGCAGCACCTCAATCTCCCTGTCGACATTGGAGGGCTTGCTGTTCTCAACGACCTGTAACAACAGGTTGCCGTTCTCGTAGTTGAAACAGGTAATGCGACAATATCACCATGTGCACAACCTCACAACCGCTAACCTTCAGGGCAACAAGGCGGCCAGTAAGTCGATGTGTTGCCAAGAATACTGCAGCAAATGAACCAGCGCCCAACAACTTTCCCACGCGATAGTTGCCCACATATGACTCGAGGCTTTCCAAATTGATGGGTACCTGCGAGCAAATGGAGTCAGCACACACCGACTTGCACTGCTCGGCCATAGAGTAGGGTGCACTCACTGGTGTTGCCTTCTCTTGATAGCGATGCTTCAACTTCTGCTCAGCATGCCTCACAGACACGGAGAACACGGGCTCTTCGTCTATTGCAAATTCGTACGCATCAACTGCAGCGTCAAAAGATGAACCGTCTGCATGTCGAACGCGCAGCTGCATGCGGCCAAATGTTGAGCTGTCCCGACCCTGTTGTACGCAAAGAACAAACCATAAGATAAGCGGAACCTAGTTACGTCCAGTGCATATTGCTAAAGAAACAAAGTCAACAGACTGCAAAAGCTAATGATATGCACCTGCAGTGTGTCGACCGACAGTGTCGGCATTAGACGGCCTATGGGCGAGCCAACAATCTCATTGGCATCATGGTAGCCAAAAAGCGCAATTAAGCCATTGTTGCAAGAGCGGATTATGCCACTTGTGTCGCAGGTCATTACGCCGGCCAGTTCTGCAGTCTCCATGTCCTGAACCATTGCATGCATGTGACTACAAGCTACCTAAATGATGATGAAAACTGGCAGTAGCATGAATATTGCCCGAAAGGCTTACCTGCATCTCAGCGCAGTACACAGACTCCCCGTTAATGACTTCTTCAGAAACACGTAAACTAACCGGAAAAACATGCCCTCCCCTCGCCATGCCCTCCACATTCCGCACCTTGCCAATCGCTTTCTTCACACCAGTTTCTTGGTAAGCCTGTTGCACTGCATGCTAAGCAGCCAACTGAAGCAATGCACATCGTCATTGCAACCTTGTAAGATAGCTTACGTGTATGAACCTGTCATGCCGTTCAGCGTAGCGAGGCGGCATAATCGTCGACACGTTTCTCCCAATGATCTCTTCAGGTACGTATTGAAACATGCGTACAAAGTTTCTGTTCACTGACAGAACGTTCCCACGATGGTTGATAACCACCCTGCCAGCAAGTCAAGGTCAAGATGTCTTGTGACAAGTACATAACAACCATGCAAGCGCGACCCAATTGATCCCATGGCCCAAGTTAGCTTACAACCGCGCGCGCCAACACCACAAGATGAGCAATACCTTGCAAACGACTCTCGAACCCTCTCAATAAGTCCAACGAACAGCACTGCATCATCGACATCAACACGACTGACAGAAAGTCGAAAGGGCACCAATGTTCCATCTTTGTGCTGTCCCTCCACTACGCGAGAAGTGCCTATGATATGTGGGATGCCACTGCGCATGTATCTCTGCCAATGACGAAGTGAGTTACCATTGCCATTGCACATGGCAGAATGCTAACGCAGATACCTACATGTAAGTACTGGTCGTGAAGTGAGCTGTAAGGCTCAGGCATTAATGAGCATATGTTGCGACCTATCAGTTCCTCAGCAGCCAAACCAAACAAGTCTTGGCAGTGGTAACTTGCACTGAGAATAGTGCCAGAGGAATCGATTGTGACCATGCACTTCTCTGCATTGGTCGACGCCTGTCAGCACAAGCAACCAAAGGGCTGTGAGAAAGCTAACAAGTGCCGTGCTTGCCAGGTCTAGAAGGGGCACAAAAGCAGTGCACCAGACACTGCAAGCATCACGCATACCTCAGTGCCTTTCAGGGCCTGAAAAGGCATTTTTCCCCTGTTGCGTTTGGTTCGTACAATATGGTAGTACGTCAATGAGCTTTCAACTTCTGGCTCAACGACTTCGAATTCGCCAGCTTTCCCATCTTTGCCATGGGCACTGTGACACCCCCCCGTGGTGAACTGTATACAAAGGACGCTGTGTGTGGCGTGACCGGGACGACACCCGTCACAGCCTCTGCAGGCTACTTTCTTCCAGTGTATCAAAGTCTACTGCAATAACTGCCAGCAGTTCACAGCGTTTCCCAATACACCATCAATGGCGGCAACTCGGACTGCACACAGCAGCGTGCCATGAGTGTCGCAGCCATGCATGGCAATACCGCACAAAAACACCGCTTGAAACAAAGACAGCAATAGGCAACAACAGCAAAGCGTAGCACAAGAGACGCGTACAGTTTAAAAGCGCATATAATACGCGGGCTCGGCCAATGCGATAGCACGCGATGTTCAGAGTGTGGTGGCTTCAAGCTACCTAGCTGTCTGTGCACCTCATAACCACGGCATGCTGCGCGTCAAAATTGCTGGAACTGTCCAGCAGACGTTACTACGTGGTGATATGTTACCTGAGCTTCCAGAAAGCGCCAAAGCAATCAAACCCCAGCAGCACGCCAATTAGCCTCCGCCCAGACCAGCATGCATCCACCCAAACCCCCACGCTGACCCCCGCTCCTTGCCCTACGCTGCCGTCTCCTTCCCCGACAGGCTCTGTGGCGACAGCGGCGCATCAACAAGGCAACTCCTCTCCCGCTGCACCAGCAGTAAGCTTAGCCCAGCCTGAGCCCTTACCACTGCAGCGATAGCGACGACAACACGGCTGCTGATACCAACTAACCTCTGTCAGACGGCGCCTTGCGGCAGGGGGAGGGGGGGGGGCAGCCAAGCAGAAGCCAGATCCATATTGGCTGACAAGTTGTCAGCCACCAATGAGCGATAAGCCATGTCGATTCATGTCCGTGCAACTTGTGGGCCACCAAAGTAATGTCTCTTTTGTGACAACTCGTGGCTGACAACTGTGTTGTACCGATACCTGGTGATCAACAGCGCTTTGCAAACTCATAACATGGTCATGTGATGCCATCGCAAGGAAGGCTTCAATTATGTCATGTTCGAGTATGTTGTAGGCCTAGTCAACCAGAAGTGATGGTCACTGCAAGCACTGTCAGTTTGTTGCGCAGTTACGTCGTCGGCGCGTTACGACATGTGACGCGGCCCGTCAGATGACGGTCGTTAACGCCGGTACCATTTGCGCCTTTTGTTCGTATACATATACTGCCGGTCGTCCAAACGAAATCAGTTATGATAATGATATGTCGCATTGTATCTACCAGAGTATGAGTGCTGTTAGTGGGATGGGTTAAACGATTCTTTGGGGGTATGGGCCTCGTACCAATGGAAACGCCCTTTGTAGAACGCGTTTCGACTACAAACTCTCGCGCTGTGCCGAACATTCGCGCGGTACGAATTATGCCGTTTCTCGTTCGCCGTCGCCTTGGCGGTAAAAGAATTTTTTAGCATTTTACCTCGTATTTGGTAACGGCGTTGTTAACGATGTCACGCCTAGGCTACGCCGCATTTAACTTGACGCACTGCAATGTAGAGGCGCTGCTACTATTTGTATATGGTACGAAATCCATCGAACGTATTTGAATTCAATGAACTGTCTCCCCATGTGCATGCCAATGCGGCTATATGTGCCAACATACCGCCATATTAGCATACAATTCACTATCATATTAAGGAGCTTACATTTTATCATTTGTTCGCACACATTCAAACAGTTGCATGATGTGCGGATGTACTTTTGACGGGTGAGATGTGTTTGATGTAAATACAATGGCTTTCCCGTAATAGTCGCTGCCCAGCCAATGAGAGGCAGGCGGGCCGCGCAGCCCGGCAAACGCGAGCGGGTGTCAGTCGTCACTAATGGCCCATCACATGGCCCGTGCGTAGGACCTTACATGTATCTGCGAATGCACACTGATATTATTAACTAGTGTTGCGGCTGTTTGGTCGGGCCGGCCGGCTTTTAAGGTGGTTTTTAAGATGGTTCAATTTTTCAATACAATGTAGAGCAATTCATACACGTTAACATACACTAGTACGTACCCGCGGCACAACCATGGGTCAAAGGACACATATGCTTGCATTGCGTGATGTGTCATGGTCAAGTTGTGGTAGGCGGACGCATGCAAACCCCCAGCACTGGCTTAAACCCTTGTAACACCTGTGCCGGTCTTAAATGTTGTCTGCCAGCAACGCCACAAGCTGCACGTTTGCTCATACTGGCAACGCTTCCTCGCAACGGTTCAAGACGCAAAAACCCCATCACTGGCTTGGACAAATGTGACACCATTGCTAGTCTTAAATACTTATCACCAGCATTGATAAGACTTATCTAAGACCACCACCGGCGTAAACCTGTATAAAACGGCACTAGCACAGGCTACATGTGTGCCCATACTGGCTAAAAGCAAACTTACAAGACACAAACAACCCAGCACCAGCAACGTCAACCCATCACATATGCCATTACTGGCTGTCGAATTGGAGTGCTATTGCGAACTAGGGTTGGAAGCTCCGTCAGTACCTGTAGACCGCAGTACCCGCAGTACCCACGATACTCACAGACCCGGCCAGACCAGGCCAGACCATGCAGGCGGTTGAACTACTGCGGCAACTGGAAAACCCACAGGCGGAAGCTTTCAGTACCTTGAGATCATGGCATGGATGCTGTTGGAGCTGGAAAACACTGTTCTAGCTGTCAAACGGCTTTCAAATTGTGTACCCACCACACTTTCAAGCTAAAGAGTTGCAAACCAGGTGCTGGAACTTTTCAGGTTGCAGAACATGCCGCCAAGGTTAGACGACCTTGCAGACAGCTGAACTGCTTGTTTTAGCCAATGTAAGCTTGAGATGCGTTAAGATCACTGTGCCGGCGTGTGCTGAAGCTGGCGAAGCACTGTTCCAGCTGACTGCCAGCAACCCAAGCTGCCAATCCACTGTTGCATGCTCAGGGGTTGCCGATCAGGGTTTAGACCGGTTTAAGAATCTGTCTGAGTGGTTGGGAGCTTGTGGCCTGCTGAAACCCCTCCAGCGAGTCTGATCCAGCTTGCAAGGTACACTTCTTGCAGACATGTTGGGCATTTGTTTAAGTCTGGTTGAGAGGTCATAATCAAGCTCGTGCAGCAATTTTCTGTGCTTAGCCATGCATTGTTTTGCTGTTGCAAGCCTCAGTTCACTTGTCCGTCAGTTGACAAGCTAGTTGCAATCACTCAACTGTCTGTCAGTCCCACTGGTCTCAACCAACCATATCTTTGTCTGCAATGGCCTGTTGACAGTAGCAAGTGCTGACACGCGCATTGGCTTTGTCATATATCCATGACTAGCCGTGCTGCACAGCTGATGCTGCCGCCCACCGCAATGCATTTAATGAGGCCGTTGCCATGCTCAATGAGCCAGTCTACGGCATCACGACGCGCACAAAGGAAATTCAACCAACAGCTCAAGCAGCAAAGAGACCTTGCGCTTCTGCAGCAGACCCAAGGTGGTACTCAACATACTCAGCTGCAAGATCTGCCACCAATGGAAACCAATTATGGAGATGCGCTGTCACCACATCGCCTCCCTCCAAAGCAAGACTATCAGCCACCTACCGTATTTACCCCAACACAGTCCCCCCCCGAATACAGTCCCCCCCAGTAAATTTGGGGGGGGGACTGTGTTTTGACCTTAGAGTCCCCCCCCCCCATTTTAGTATACCCCTTGAGGAGGACTGTATTGACATATAACGCGCGCTGCCTGCTGTGTGCGCGCGCGCGCGCGTGTGTGTGTGTGTATGTGCGCGCGTGTGTGCGCGCGTGTGTGCGTACGTGCGCGTGCGTGCGAGGGAATCACACATGCTAGCAACAACATCCAACACAAGTAATCTCTCACTACACAAGATCATCATCAGAGTCATCACCATCATCCTCCTGTGCATCATCATCACTGCTAGTACACATGCTATCAAGCTCGCTCTCATCACTGGACAGCTCAATATGGTTAGCCCTTGAAGCATTGGCCTCATCGCGCACACGCAACTTCTCCAACTCTGAGATCACACGCTCTTCCTGTACCTCCAGCGGCAACTCATCTACATCGACGACATTGTCCGCATTATCATCAACGACCTGCTCCGGGGTCCAATCAGCTTCACACACGCCCGCCTTCTTGAACGCATTGATGATGGCCTGCACTGACAACTCCTTCCAAGCCTGATGCACCCACGACACTATGGTTGACCAGTCCGCGTGCCGCAAGTTGCCGCCTGCAGTGTAGGAATGGTTGGCTGGGTCTGCCATCCACAACGCCCACTGCATACACCAACAAAGCACAATGTTAATCATGACTGACAACCTAAGATGACAACCGTTATTGCAACCTTACCCAAGAGCAGCTCACCCAGGTGGTACGCACACAAACTTACATGCAACCTAGCGTGTGAGTTGTGCACTCCTCACAACATTAGCACATGCACATTTTAGCAACTCACCTTTGCACGAAGCATGTCCTTGAAAGGCTTGTTCACCCCTACATCCAAAGATTGAAGAATAGGCGTACACCCACCCGGAATGACAGCTTGATCGATACCGCCAGCCTGCGTTGCTGCTTTCACGGACTCACACATGTGTGCTGAAAAGGAATCCCAGACAAGCAGCGCTCTCGTGCCAAAAACCCGCTTCGGCCGCTTGCGCATCACCGCCTCGACCCACTCACACGTGTGCGCCTCATCCATCCAGCCCGCTTCATTCGCCCACACCACCACACAATCTGGTATGATCAAATCAGAAGGCAGAGTCTTGCGCTTTGGAATGACGACTGGCGGTAGCTTGGTGCCGTCCATTGCACAGGCCAACACCACGGTAATGTTTCTCTTCTCGTTGCCTGCTCAATGAGTGTGAGGCCAGGCCATACATGTGTTGTGTTGTGCCAGAATCAGCATGCAATGATTGCATGATTGGATGCGCATGCATGCCTCACCTGTTGTTTTCATGGTGACAGTGCGGCTGCCTTGCTGGTTGACCGTGCGAGTCGCGGGCATGTCCACCGTGACTGGAACTTCATCCATGTTGACGACCTGACTGGAGGCATACTTGTGCCGCTCCTTCATGAGGGTAATGAACATGCGGTGGCCCTCAACTTTTTGTGCGAGATCACGAGGGAGCTTCTGACCTACTTTAGTGCGTGCCCGTACAGTAAGATCATGGCGCGCCATGAAGCGCACCACCCAATTGAGGGAGGCCTTCAACTGCCACTTATCGCCATCATCATTGAGGTTGGCGTTGTGTTCAGCAACTAGCCGCTTGGCCTCCAGCTGCACACATGCATGTTGATTGAGCTATTGAAGTGCTGGTGTGTGCGTTTGCTGAGTGTACCAGCGTGCGTGTGTGTGGTTGTGCCCTTGAGATACGTGTGCGTGTGCGCGTGCGTGTGCAGTGCATTGTTGCATGTGTGTGCATGTGTGTGCAGCTGCGTGCGTGCGTGTGCGTGTGCGTGCATGAGTGGGGGCGCGAGTGGTGCAGATGCGTGCGTGTGAATGCGTGTGTGTGCAGCTGCGTGCGTCTGCGTGTGCATGTGCGTGTGCGTGTGGGTGCATGAGTGCGGGCACGAGTGGTGCAGCTGCGTGCGTGTGAGTGCGTGTGTGTGTGCAGCTACGTGCGTCTGCGTGTGCGTGTGCGAGTGGTGCGTGGGTGTGCAGCTGGCGCAGCTGCGTGCGTGAGTGTGTGTGTGTGCAGCTGCGTGCGTGTGTGTATGCGTGCGTGAGTTGTGCAGCCATGTACGTGAGTGTGTGTGTGCAGCTGCGTGCGTGTGTGTATGCGTGCGTGAGTGGTGCAGCCATGTACGTGAGTGTGTGTGCAGCTGCGTGCATGTGTGTGCGTGTGCGCGTGCGTGTGCGTGCGGGAGTGCTTGTGCGTGTGCGTGCGTGCATGGTTCAGCTCCATGTGCGTGCGTGCATGGTTCAGCTCCGTGTGCGTGTGCATGCTAGAGTGGTGCAGCTGTGCGCGTGCGTGTGTGCGTGCAAGTGCGTGCAGCCCTTGATGCAAACACAAGTGTACCACATGCATAAACATACCCTGATCATGCCTTGTGTCACTCCCAACCCACGCGACCTCTTATCAACAATGTAGTTGCACACAAGAGTGTCAAGCTCTGGAATTGAGAGTGTCCTCCCGCCACCCTTTAGCCTACAATCACTTGCACATGCAGACTTGATCTCTAGCTCTTGCTTAAGCCAGTTCCGCAAGCTCTTGGCGTGGATGCCGTGCTCGCGCTCGGTTCTTTTAATGCCAAGATGCTTGGCAATGTCAATGAACTTGCGCTGCCATGTAACACTTTGTTAGTCACGCCGGCCAGACACATAGCACGCAGCAACAGTGCATGCACGCATACACATGCGTCACGTGCATGCAAGTGTGTGAGCGTGCATGCATTGTCACAGCACGCAGCACAGCTAAATACACGTGCAAATGCACACCCTTATTGTGCTGAGCAGTGATAGCATGCATTGTCACAAGTACACACAGCACACAACACTGCTAAGCAAACTTGCATATGCACACGCTGATTGTGCTGAGCAGTAACAGCATGCATTATTACCAATACACAAAGCACATTGCATAAACATACCTTTTGGTGGCATGTGAATGCTCGCCGCTTGTACCTCCTATTGCGCTCGTTGTTGGTGCGGGCAGCATTGACGCGCTTCTGGACGCCGGTGGGCCGCTCACCACCGGCGTCCAGCTGCTCTGCTGCCGCCTCTGTCGCAAGCCTGGCGGCCGCCTCACGTGCCTTGGCTGCCGCCTCTGCAGCTATCTTGGCAGCCTCCTCGGCAGCAGCAGCTTCTCTTTCCAGGCGGTTGCACGCTGCATGCCTTGCAGCTCTTGCCCCCACCATGTGCACCGCCGCCCCACCTCAACAACCTCGCCAACCATCTCAACAACCCTAATGCCGCTGTTTCGGCGCCAGAAAACCCCAATTACGACCATGGGCGTAACTTGAAGGTTGGATGACGTATCTTGGGCGGGGATTATGCTGCGCGCAGCTACACAACACAGTCCCCCCTACTGTAACACAGTCCCCCCCCGTACACAGTCCCCCTCAGCAAAATCGAGGGGGGGACTGTATAAAAAGGGGGGGACTGTGTTGGGGTAAATACAGTACTGCTAACGTGTAACAATGGGGCCCGACCACTAGGCTATGGTAGTAAAAGACACTACCATGAGTGAGGTCTGTCACAACTTATCCCAATTCGTGACATTCCTCCCGAATTTAACCCATGAGTTTCTCATAATCCAATGAGGCACTAGCCCACGTCGCCGTGTTCGCGGCCATACCACGATCGGTCTGCCCGCGGCCTGTTGGATCCGGCCCATAAACGGTCCTGACCGACCGAACGGCCATCCTCACCACGCGACCTGCCATCGCAGCGCGACCGCTCACGCGGCCTTAGGTTGAACTGGCTCGGCGCGCAGGTCGTGATCCCGCGCCCAGCCTAGGGCAAGCCGCCCCAAATGTTTTTGTTTTTGCCTTGGATCTGTCTTAGTCCCCTGCGGGAATCGAACCTGAGACGTCAAGCTCCGTTACCATTGTAACAATGGGGCCCGACCACTAGGCTATGGTAGTTAAAGACACTACCATGAGTGAGGTCTGTCACAATTTATCCCAATTCGTGACATAACGTGCAAGATCAGCATCAATATCAACAAACCCAAGAACCTTGGCTAAATCCAGACTTGCTGATAAACTAGGAAGGTGCGGTGCTTACAAGTGAATCCTCGCTCCAAGTCGTCCAAGACATCCAAAATCATGCAAGATCTGCCACTTTTCAAGAACAAGAACAGCTGCCAGAACCCTCACTTGTAGCACAAAAATCCCGCACAACTCTGCAATCACCTTCAGAACCACCACTCCAGCACACTGAAGATTTGGACCCTCAGTCGTCTACACCCCTTAGACCTTGTTCATGTTCAAAGTGCAGCAACGAGGTAACTTGCAGGTCCTCCAAATTGTCCCATCGGTCAAGTTATATCTGGCATGCCTTTAATCTTGTATGGTTCTGGTTCTCAGGTTCTAAGGGTCTGCTGTGTGCAGGTTCTGCAGGAAGACTCGATCATACAAACACACTTGCACAAAGACTGCAGGCTTTGGCAATTTCGCGCCATTCCAACGGTCGTGTCACTAGTCATAGCTCCTGCAGAGAGTGATCCACGTACTGCGCACCAGGCACCCGAGAAGTCTTACATGGACAAGTTCTTAGACATCATGACCATTGCCGACGAGGGCGGATTGACCAAAGACTACATCAATAAGTTGCTGGCCTGTCTGTTCAAGGGCGACAACTCTCTCATCAGCATGGCCAACAAGAAGACCTTTGATCCGGAGGTAGAGGGTTACAAGCTACTGACATCCTGCAAGACTGCCACCAGCCTCTTCAATCGCATGGGCATGCCAACGCCTTTGCACTACACTGTTGTAATGACTGCTCCTACCTGTTCAGCAAGCCATACCCTAGGTCCTTTAGTTACGACGACAAGGACGAGTCCCTTACTTGGCGTCAGCGTGAGATGTTGCGCAAGACAATGCAGCAAGAGAGGTGTCCATGTGACAAGGTTGCGTCAGCTACTATTACTTACCTCTCAAGGAAAGACTGCAGTTGATGTTTCAATGCCCGTCCATCTGTTATGACTTGCTGCGATGTTGGCGTGAGCGCGACAGATGGCTAGACAAAGACCCTGCAGTTCCTCCTCCATCACAACACGAGGCTTCACACGAGATTTTTCCCGTGGACCAGGGCCAACTTGCCCGGGCGGCTTGGGGTCCGGACCAGGTTCGCCCACCTTGGTCTGCACGCGGGGACCAGGGTTGGTCCAAACAGTACGTAATTGTCCCATGGTCCCCCCGAAAACCGAGCCAGGGTTGGTGCCGGTTGAAAGCCGGTGTAAATTGGACCGGGAATGGTGCTTTGCAGGGACCATCCTTGGTCCGATTTGTTTTTTTCAAGCCTAGTTGCCTGTGACAAGAGCGCATGCCGGACTTGTAAGAATTCAACCGGTAGCAATTGAAACAACTATGCTTTGGCAGCTAACTGCGGTCAGCTGCGGCAATTTGGCCGGCTTGATTGCCGCAGCTGACTGCAGTTAGGCCGCTGCTGCTGGTGGCCTGGCGGGCGGCCTGGTGCTCCATATCAAGAGCACTAGGTCACGCCTCTGGCCTGTCCATGCTGGTTGTTCCTAGGCTTGCATGACTAGGCCAAGGACGGTCGAAAGGCCATCGCCATGGCCTTTCAGCCGCCTTCGCCTTCTACAGCCGAGCAGTAACGTACATGCATACATGCATAAGTCAGCAGACACACACATCAACGAACTAACACAAACAATAGATAAGCACAATCAATTGGTTGTATTGCAACTACAGCAGCGAACAACTACTGGCATTTGTAACTACTAAAGCTCAATGCACGTGTGACTACCTACTTGCAACGCGGACCAGCTGCTGCTCTGATTTGCAAGCCGCGGGGGCCGCGACCAGCCCTGGTCCTGCCGTACGGACCCCGTGCGGCACTAGTGGTTCACTCTACAACGGCTCTTCCCTGCTACGTCAGAGGACGCACTGGGGAGAGCACGTTGTGCGCACTTACTATGCGCTGTCACGTCACCATGCCCTGCACCGCCAGGCATGGCGCCGTTGATGCCAGCTGCACCGGCCTTAAGAGCGGTGCTCAGAGGCCGAGCATGTCATAGCCTGCTCGACCACAAAAGACTTGGTGCTTTTATGGTCGATTTGTGGTAATTTAATGTACCTTCCCGTTACATTCCCCCCCACTTAAAAACGCTGACGTCTACGGCAGCTGGCGCCCATCAGCTGGGGAATCATCCCAGGAGTCTGATTTAGGGTCGGTCACCGGCCCCACCACCCAACGACCGGCCAATTTAGGCCCGAACCGGTCAACGCGCGCATAGCGCACCGGTGCCGGCCCCACAGGTCGCATCGCGACAGGCAGGTGGCGACCTGCCGCGCCGACTGAACTGGTCAGTCCGACGCGACTGCCATTAGGCAAGTCGCGACCTATCGATGATAGCATTTATGAAGTGACCATTTACGATGTTATTGGATCGAGAAACAACGACCGCGGTATTCGTGTGCAAGGCAGGAATCGAACTCGGGTCTCAAGCTCCGATGACCAGTGTCACAGCCCACTTGACCACAAAAGACTTAGTGCTTTTATGGTCGATTTGTGGTAATTTAATGTACCTTCCCGTTACAGAGCAGCTGGCAGCCTTGCCACGCATGGCAAGGCCTTCACTGCTGCTACAGTTGCCACTGCAATCGGTGTTCTCGTTGACGGAGGCGCCATTGTGCTTGCTCAAGTGCGCGCCACAACCCACCCACCCCGCGCTGCCGCCGCCGCCGCCGGCTACTGCTGCAGCAGGGTATCGGCGGAGGCCTGCGCAGCGCCGTCCACGTGTCAGCCAAGACTCACGTGGCCTAACGCGCACTCTAAGCCGTTGAATGTGCATTCCGAGCTGCCTATGCTGTTAGCACACCTTGATGAGGACACTCATCCACGGCCGAAACTTACCGCCAAAATTTGATATAGTCAAGCAAGCAATACAATGAGCAACATATGCTCGTGATAAACATTTGCTGTCATCGTGCTGCAAGCTTAGATGTCACACGATGTTCATCATCTACCTTATAATATGATACATGTATATGCTTGCCATGTTAATGTGTCTGACATGAAATGTGATGTGAATTGTTTCATGTGGCTCATAGAAATTCGGGGTGCGGCTGATTGGGCGGTTTGATTGGGCCGGCCAGCATTAGGGCACACAAACACCCCACACGCGCAAGGCCATTGGTAGCCATCACATACGGCACCTGCGATGCCGAACTGCGCGGTATGCGCGGCCCGCCTGCCTCTGATTGGCTAGACGGCGACTACCAGGTATCGGTCGTTCGATCTATATTTACAGATCTCAACCGTCCATAACACTTCCCCACGTCATGCAATTGCTCTACATATATGCAAATATATACAAAAAATAAGCACAACAAAGTGCACATATGGCGGCATATCATTTCATGTGGTCCATATGATATGAGCATGCAACACACCTATTAAGGTAGTAAAATGAGTAATAACGTTTTTACCACGTTACGTGCAGCGGTTTGCAGTGCATAACGTAAAGGTTACGATCAGCAAAATAATGCTCACCTTAAACACCTTAACGTTAAGATTTAACTGAATAGAAAATAGCGCCGTTAGACCACAATTTGATTGTAAACTACAGAGCACATGGTGTATAGACGTTGACAAAGGCCGTTGCTACAAAAAGGCAACAAAATGCCAATCATGGCAAAGATGGTCAAAAATGTCCTAAAGACATCTCGGCGGCAACGCCATTCCTAACGGCGAGTTCAAGTACGGGCTTGTTTGCGCGTATCTGGCGACAGTTATCGGTTAATTTGCGCGCGTTTTTGGTGATACGAGTTCGGGGTGGACCCCATACCCTAACGTCATCAGTAACCAGCACTTTAAAAAACACACTTACTGCTATTGAACACTCATTGATTGTGTTTGTCGTCAATATTCCGTACAACATGGTCTTCAGCCGAAAGACAAAATCCCACAAGTTGTCGGCCACTTTGACACATTTGTTTATTTTCTTATGGGCTGTCAAGGTGCTACCGCCTTTGCAGCCTGCCGGCACCAATATAGGTTACGCTATTGGCTACGACCTGTAGCGTAACCCACACTTTTGATGACGTACCTCGGGGGGATCATGCGCTTAGCTACACAACACGGTCCCCCAAGCAAAATTAAAGGGGGGGAATGTACAAGAAGGGGGGGACTGTGTTGGGTAAATACGGTAATGATGTTAGATTCATCACCATGCTCTACACATTAATTTGTTCAACCATGCAAATGATGCATGTTACGGCTCATGTAAACATTTTACATACAAATGTTGCAAATTACAAGAAGTTATTGCTATATCACATGCGTTTGCACTGCTTATAAGCAATGTTTCCGTCAACTTCCGCAACATACTGAACGCCTTCCGGAAGGCCGACATGGATAAAATCATTTAAACTTTTATAAATTCCGAGCGACATGGTTAAAATACTTTAAACTTCTTTTATTCCGGGAATTCCCTTCCCGGACGGAATGTTCCGGAAGTCAGACTGCTAATCCACGGAATTACCCAAGCCTAGTAAGTGTGTTATGACTCATAACACACTCACAAGTCACGAATAACACCAAAGTGGCAATGAGGGTGTTGAAATCATGGCTCTCACTGTTAGAGTCTCCAACCCATCGCTTGAAGAGCCTTGAAGCATGATAAGCAAGAGCTCTACGCATCCCCGTCAACAGCATGCGACACAGCACAACAACAAGGGCGGCAGGCCGGTGTGCACAGGCCGGCGCAGGATGTTTACGCCTGTGGTAGGGTCCTGCGTGCTGCTGCGCTAAGCTCAAGCGAGATTGCGTGGAGTGGCAATCTTAGATACCTTACTGTATTGCTAAGATTAGATTTGAGATCAAAGATTAAGCTGCTGCATAATGAATGAAGGTTGGGAAAAATCACAAAAGGTAGTATGCAAAACATATACAGACCTTGAAATTTGCTTTAATATAGAGCAACCTTCTGGCTACCAACTTGACTTGGTAACACCTACAAGTAATCCCTTGGAAGCTAACTCACGAAACACTATACGTGAAAGTCTAAATTTTTTGTAAACAGCCTTTGGTCGGCCAGTTAAAATACATCGATTTTTAATTCGCGTTTTGGAACTATTTCTAGGAAGTTTTGCTAATTTAAAAGCGTATTTATATCTTAAATCATTAGGAATTGAAAGGTCCTTTAAGATAGCTTTATACTGTATACGTTTATACTCATATTGAGCTACAAGAGTTCGACGCTTATTATCTCGTGATATAGAATTGGACATAATTTACTTCTTAAACAAAACTTTTTATTACCATATTAGTCTCTGCAGTTGTTCTTATATATTGAAGGTGAACTACGAAACCTGGAATCAATCGATCAATTGAAATAGATCAATTGTAATATAATCGCTGCGGTTGCTGCAGCGTAAGCTAAGGAAACTACCAGAAAGTCACAAAGTGGTAGGGTGGATGCATAAGGATAATCGATCTCTCTTCTCCATAATAGATTTCGATTAGAAGCTAATCCAAATCCATTACCATCAAATCCAAATCCATTACCNTGCTCAGACATGTCTTGCAGGGCTCCGTTGCGAGCTTGATTGGGCAAAGCAGCAGCCACATTGCGAGCAGTAGCCTTGTTTTGCCTTCTCGTCCATCAGCCATGGCACAGGCTACATCCCTCGTGCTCCCCCGCCTCCTCCTTGTCCTCCTCCTGGGCGTGGTCGCCTCTACCACAGCAGCTGAGGACCAGAGCTCCAGCCGCCCTTCCTCAACGTACCTCGTGGGCGCCGCCTCCGCCGACATCACAGGCCCCGCCGCCGATGTCAACATGATGGGGTGAGCGACAGCGTGTGTGCTGCGTTAATTCCAGCTGTTGTTGTTGTTCGTAGCATGCGCAAAGCTTGTTAGTGCATGCGATAGGTGATGTCAATAGTAGACACACGTAGGCGTTCTAAGTACACGCATGGTCATGTGCATGAATTTGTTACCCAACGCCTTAGAAGCAGATGGTACCAGCATGCTGTTATTGGGTGACTTGGCGCATGTCGTAATCTGTTGATGCTGAAGGCTCTATCATAGTTTACCTTGCGGTTAAACACTGAGATTGCTTCAAACACGTACAAGTACCGTGCCTCAAGGCAGCATGCAATGCTGTCTTGGATGCACGAAACACCATCTTCTGTAAATCGTATACTTAAAAATCCAACGTTACCTTGTAGTTACCGTATTAACGTCGCCAGGTATGCGCGCCCGACTCAGATCGTGTCCGGTCTACATTTCCGTCTCCGCGCTCGCGCATTTATCATCGCCGACTCCGCCAACACCTCCTCTCGCTTCGCATTCGTGTCTATTGATGCATGCATGGCTTCACAGCTTGTCACACTGCAGGTGAGTATTAGTCAACTCTTGCTTGTGCTTGCAACATGCTTACACCCAAGCGACTACAGGTACTTGAGAAGTTGAAGGAAATGTTTGGCGACCTGTACACTGCCGAGAATGTCGCCATTAGCGGAATACACACACATGCAGGTGAGGTACTGCACTACGATTGTGCCCATGCGTGTGCGCGACCATGCGTGTGACCGTGCATCCGTGTATAACATGTGTGCACATGTGTACAACCATGCTTGTATGTGAGACATGTCACGGTTGTTCACAGGTCCTGGAGGCTATCTGCAGTACGTGTTGTACGATATAACGTCTCTTGGCTTTGTGCGTGAGAGCTTCGATCCATTGGTTGCTGGGATTGTGCGTGCGATATCCGACGCACACGCGCGCATGAGGCCTGCGAGGCTTCAGCTGAATGCGGGAGAAGTCCTTGACGCCAACATCAACCGAAGCCCAACAGCGTATGCAAACAACCCTCCCAAGGAGCGAGATAGATACCGCCACAATGTGGACAAACAGATGGTTCTACTGAAGCTCGTTGAGGCCAGCGGTGGCAAAGGGATCGGGTTGATGAATTGGTTTGCTGTTCATTGCACGAGCATGAACAACACCAACTCGCTTATCAGCGGGGATAACAAGGGCGCCGCCTCGATGATGATGGAGGAGTGGGCGGCGGGTGAGGGCAACATTGGCGGCGAGCACCCTTTTGTGTCTGCTTTTGCGCAAAGCAATGTCGGGGACACCTCGCCCAACGTCGCCGGCGCCTTCTGCCTCGACTCCGGCCTGCCATGCGAAGAAACCCACTCCACTTGCCACGGTGAGTGCACAACAACACCTTGTCATCACCTTGTTATCACTGACGCACCCGATGCATTGTGTAAGCATACCGTGATAGTGTGATACCACTATGCATGTGGCTGTGATGACAGCCCACATATGCTGGGTGGCTTTGCAGGTAAGAATGAGTATTGCCATGGGAGGGGTCCGGCCTGGCCCGATGACTTTGAGAGCACGCGCGTCATCGGCGAGAGGCAGTTCCTTGAAGCGAAGCGCCTCTACCAAACGGCCTCTGAGGCGGGGGCTGTTTTTGGCCCAGTCGGGTTCCGCCACACTTATGTGGACTTTGGAGATGTGGAGGTTGAACCGAGGTTTGTGCATGGCAACGCAAGTGGATATAGCGAAGGCAATGCAGCTCGCACGTGCCCCCCAGCTATGGGCTACAGCTTTGCTGCCGGGACAACGGATGGGCCGGGTGCATTTGACTTCAAACAGGGCGATGTCCATGTAAAGACACCATAACGCTTGTTTGCAAACTGAGTGTGGTGAATGGGTGGTTTGTGACAACCTGCTTGCTTGGTTCAGGTGCGTGCGACCAAAGCAACGGGTTGTCACAACCGCACACCGATGATGCTGATGACGTGATGACGTGTGCAGGGCAATCCATTCTGGAACGTCGTGCGGTCCTTCATTAAAGCGCCATCGGCGGCGCAGGTGAAGTGCCACGCGCCGAAGCCCGTGCTGCTGGATACCGGCGAGCTGAACTTTCCCTACCCATGGCAGGCGTGTGCGTCGTGCAACAATGTTGTGAGTATGCACATGAATGCCCGTTGGACGCTCGCGTAACGCACGGCCTTTGTTGTTGGGTGTCTGTTCTTTGTGCAGCCTCGCATCCTGCCGCTGCAGATTCTGCGCGTCGGCCAACTCATCGTACTCTCCTGCCCCTCAGGTTGGTTTGTGAACACAACTTGACATTGGCAGTGTTGTGTGCACATGTCAAGCGGCGTACGTATATGTCTCTATGCTAACATACTTTGTGGTTGCACAGAACTTTCGACCATGGCCGGTCGGCGTTTGCGTGAGGCAGTGAAAGCAGAGCTAATCTCTGCTTCTGCTACTTTGCACGCATCCGGTGGATTTGGGAACGACACGACCGTGGTCATAGCAGGCTTGACCAACACCTACTCCTCGTATGTTACGACATTCGAGGAATACGAAGTGCAACGATATGAGGTATGTGTACCTATGTCCGGTCAAACCTCACACTTCAAACACTGTTGGCCTGCCAGGCCATGCACACGCATGTACTTGCACTGTTGCACATGCGTATAAAGCCATGCGCGGGCACACAAATACATAACTGCTTGTTCCTTGGCAGGGCGGTTCCACGCTGTACGGACCGCACACGCTGGCAGCATACATTCAGGAGTTTGTGCGCCTGGCTCGTGCGCTGGCGACCGACACACCGATCCTGCCTGGCCCGGATCCCCCGAGCCTCCTCAACAGGCAATTGGGGTTCCTCACGCCCGTTGTTGCGGACACCGTGCCGGCTGGCGCAGCTTTTGGAGACGTCACGCAGCAACCGAGCCAGCAGGAGTACCATCATAATCAAACGGTGAGAAGTGCAGAGCGTGAAAGCGAGAGAGTGCGGGAGTACTCAATATCTGTAATCAATGTGATAGCACACGAGTGTATGGTGCTGCAATCAGAACCAGATGTGGTTGGGGTGATGCTCTTCCGTCTTGTGCGATTTTTATGACATAGGTGGGAGTGCTTACTTGCTCCTATGGTAATTGTTTGCAGGTTCGTGTTGTGTTTCGGTCCGGATGTCCTCGCAATGATGTGCGCACAGAAGGGACCTTTTTGGCAATCGAGCGCTTGAGAGAGGGCATGAGCGTGCGGAGAGAAGCCAGACGCAGCTTCATCCGCAAAATGTCAACCAATAGCACTTCTGCTGGGGTTGCGTCCCACAGATTGTCTGAAGATGGATGGGAGACGGTGTACACAGACTCTGACTGGAGCACTCGGTTCATGTGGAGCCGGCCTAGCCGGCTGTCAATGGAGAGCTTTGCAACGATCACGTGGACAATCCCGCCCGATACACGGCCCGGCACATATCGCGTCACGCACTTTGGTGCGCACAAGCATCTGCTGGGTCACGTGCAGCAGTTTCAAGGAATTTCTGATGGCTTTCAAGTGGTGTAGACAGGGGACATCTCCCCTGTTTTTTGCACAAGTGCCGGCTAGCTATGTGTAGCTGTCGCAATTCTGTTTGAGTTGGCCTGTAAGTATGGCTCTATGTGTACGTGGTTCATTATCTGTGTTGGGCAGGAGCACACGTGCAGTAGTACAGAAAATGCGAGAGGGGTATGCCCATTCAGACCACACCACGCATGCAACACTTTGCAGAACACACTCAACTCGTGCTATATACACGACCACCGGGCTACCTACTCTACGCCTACACCTACATCTACGCCCCCTGTCAGTCATGCATGCACACGTTGCAATCTTGGTTACCTGCACCAGCGCCACCTGGTTAGCGGCCAATGTGCAGCAGCACCAGCGGTCACAACAGCAGCAGGACTTGGACCTCCCCTCCTCCCTTCCCTACACCCTCCCTCCTCCCGCCGTCTGGACGCTCTGCCGTCGCCCGCAACTGCGTCGCTGCAGCCAGCGTTAGGGTTTGCGCCCGTTGGCGCGCATGCAGTTCCATACACGGCATGCAGCACATTGCCGATTCGCATTGTTTGTACACTGCTGTCGCTGCGTTGCTGTATACATGATATGTGAAGTTGCTGTGCATGCAGCCTGCAGCACACTTGCTGCATTGGTTGGTCCACTGCTATTCGTGCAACCAACTGCACCAAGGACAAGCACACCTTTGCGACCCTGGTAACTTGGTCTGCATGCATGCATGCATGCATGATTAACATGGTGGGGTAGTTAGTTAGTCGGCGTAAAGTATATAGTTGTGCCCAATGGTGATCTGCGTGAGGTAGGTGTACAGGATATGCGAGGCAGTTGTAGGCATGCATTGTACACACAAGCGCATAGCAAACAACATGCAAGCATGCTCATACACATCACCACTGGGCTATTACGCACTGCTTGTTTCTCCTTCACACGCTACAGCTGTGTGTAAAGTGTTGATGCATAGGGTCTAGGCATTCCAATATGTCACATGCAAGGTAGTGCACACCGCAAGCTCAGCACAATCAGTCAGCCACGCCAGCAAATACAATTGCAATAGGCCGGGGCAACTAGGCAAGCTATGTGCGTGTGACTATATATATAAGGGGTATGGTGCGGTGGCAGCATGCATGGTGTGCTGACAATGCGAATGACATGCATCAGCACAAGCATACACACGCTTTACACATTGACCACCGGGCTAGTTCTATTGCTGCTTGCTACACTACACCAATGCTAGCCCGCCCAGTTACATACAAGCATGCATTCAGTTAGTATTTGCCCACATGGGCGTTGCTATGTGCAATGCAGGGCGGGTAGGCGAAGCAGGGCAAGGCAAACGGTCGCAAGCAGTCAAAGCGACCTGAACAAGAAGGCCAGCTTCAGGAGCGATGTCTTCCTTCAGCAGGGACAGTAGCAACGCAGCAGCAGCAGGGCACAGCAGCAGCAGCAGCAAGGCAGGGCGTGGCGTGGCGGGAATGCTGGTGCTGTGCAGTGCTGTGACATGTGAGCGGCCAGCAGCGCCGCCACCGTAGTGATAGGGTTAGACGCAGCAAAACGGCTCCAGTCTTTCTGCACAAAAGTCTCGCGCAGGCTGTTAGTGAACGGACATTTTCATGACTCTCATTACCTACTCACAACGCAACAGAATCTGCACCAGCAAGTGTCCCTAAGCAGTCAGTACTCAGCACTCAGTCACACTCAGCACTCCGTCACACTCAGTCACACTCAGCTCTCAACCCCAACATGTATGAGTCATATTGCAGATATGCGATATGTGCATGCACCAACGAGCAACAACAGTAACACTCGAGCCAACAAGCAAGGCAACACAATCACATTACCCCGGCGCCATCACACTACTCTATGCTAAGTGACCTATGTGCAATGCCGTTGGTGAAGCAAGCAGTAGCAGCAGCAGCAAATACCGGCCAAGCAACGAACGAACGAACGAACGAATTTGAGTGCACGAGTGCGGTAACAGTTAGCGCTCTAGTTGATGCATGTGGGTGTTGAACATGTTGAATATGTGTGAAGCATACATGCCATGTGTCGAGTGTCTTAGATCTTTATACACCATGTGGATATCAGGCTAGGCCTGCAATCATCTTTGCAACAGCTTATCCAAATGTTTTTTTTCTTTTTTTGTTAGGAGTGCATGTATATTTTTTTTTTCATGTCTATGGCTATGCCTAAGCTCACACATCACAGCAACAACGTCCAGCATAGGGCCACGCAACAGCGCACTAGCACGCTAGCACGCGCATGCAACTACATGTGCCCTGCAGCCTGAGAGGACCGCATCCTCCTCTGCCGTCGGGGGCACCGGCTGCAGCGGCGCCCATCCCGGCACAGCCGCCACAGCAGCTGCACCACGCTCGAGCAGCGCCAACCCCTGCGCCCCGCTGCAGGGCGCAGGCCACCCTCTGACGATACATGGCCACGAACCTGCTCAGACGGCCGAGGGTGAGGCCACGCGTGTAGACCGCCTGCCGGGCGCACTTCGCAGTCAGCGCGAACGTCCCCAGCGTCTCTACCGCCAGCGGTATGAACTCGTCCGCGGGCGGGTGGTCGGCGTACTTGCGCCGCTTCGCCTGCTCCGCCTCCTTCGCCGCCCCTCCCGGTCGCTGGCCTGGTGCGATGACGGTCACGTCCAACAACCAACGCCGATCGCGCCCTGGCTCGGAGGAGACCAAGTCAACCGACGGCCGTGTGTCTCGCCAGGCCGTATGGGCATAAACCCTGTCTGCTCCCTACTGACGACGTACCCAGCATCACGCAGGATCACGTATACCTCGTCGCGCAACGCGTCATGCGTCGCCGTTCGCCCTCTCCCCACTGGGCAGCGGAGGCGTGACGCCACACAAACAGCGCGCGACGGCCGCCAGAATGGGATGCGGTAGCCCCAAGCGTATGCGCAAGGCCGTCCTAAACACGTCCGCCGACAGTTGAAGCGCTGGGAAAAGCGGCATGGCCGTGAGCCACGCCCCTGCGCCCACTCCGGACGCTGACAGTCGGCGCGCCTTCCAGTCGGCGGAAGCGCCTTCCGCCAACACCGCAAGGACGAAATGCTTGGAACAACCTGCCTCCCTCATAGGCGTACAACATCACAAAGCATTGCATTGACTGTGCGTATGACCCTGAGCGCACACAAGCCAAGATGTATGCGTATTGCAATTCAACCAACAGTTCATACAAACGGGTATAAGAGATTGTATGCTGAATTAGTAGCATGCAAGATGTCAAGCACACAGTATCATGCATAGCAGCCAGCACACAACACATGCAGTCCTCATGCTCACACCTTATACCAGTAACTTACCACCTTGCTGTTTTGTTTATTTGAGCCACTGCATGGAGAGCGCATTTGTATCAAGTGGCTGTGCGCACAAATCACACACAACCAACAGCCAGTTTGGAAACGGCATGCCCTTGCAGATCATGACATGCATTCCACTGTATAGGCAACAACAATGCATGTGTACACGGGTACTACCATTTTAGTTACCAAACAGAAATGTAATCCAGGTCCAACTGCAGGTGGCAATACAGTAGCACACTATTAACAGCTGCTACTATCAACAACTGCTATTGGAAGCAGCGTTGCCAAGCCAAAACCAACACAGTCTGGTCTTTGGTGCTGCAACATGTACAGAGTATAACAGCACTAGGACACAGCTACCGCTGACGCTTTCGCAATAAGGGGTGGCAGGTCGCAGCCAACTCTTCGGCAAGCCTAAGGCTTGATCACTTCGGTTGATTCTTTGGCTGCGGCAGCAGTGAGAAAAAGTGGGGAGAGAACTCTGCTGCGATTAACTATTCCCTACAAGTGGAATGGCTTGCACAGCTTCGGCAAATACAGACTAATTGTTCTGGCGCCATTCCTAAATTCAATATAAACTGTCTTAGGGTAAGCAGCTGCTCGCTGCTGTAGGGGTCACTCGCTCTCAGCAAGTGTTCTGCAGAGGGCGCGCAATGACTTTTTGTGCAACTTCCATCATCCAGCGCCGCATGTTCAACAGCTCCAGGTAGATGGAGCTCATGTTGGCCTCACAGTCGCTGCGCAATCTTTTGACATCAGCGCTGATCTCCTCTGTTTGCCGCCGAAGGGCAGCTACTTCTTCATACGCGTCCCCCTGTTGAGTAACCACCGACAAGGGAACGCCTGCAGAGACATGAGGAAGGGGAGGTGTTGTGGGCAAGCTTCCAATGGGGAGCGGGGTGCCGGGGGAGCTTGGGGAAGCAGCATGAGGGGGGGACATGGAAGGACTGCTGGCTGCATTCTGAGCCATTTCGTTGCGTGCATTCAGGTTATTGCGGGCGCGTTTGCTGATGTCAGTATCCTCGGCCGCCTCATAACACAGCGTGTACTTCTGAATGGTCTTGCGGAGGTCGTATGGCCCGTTGAAGACTTTGGCCTTAGACGAATACCCATTCTCAGAGCCGATTGACAGCGTGAGCTGACCCTTATCAGCCTCTGCCAGCTCAGCCTCTACATTGGGGGGAAGCTTGAGCAAGGAGAAATAGTTGGAGGCGCGCAGAGCCTGGTGCAGCGCGCGGAAAAAAGGAGTCGCTCGGAGCTTCTGCTTTTGTGCCATGGCGTTATATACAATTGGGAGCAGAATCAAGCGCAGATGACCCTGAGGGGTATTCTCTTCGCCCAGGGCCTGCCGCACAAGCACCTTCACTTCATGTGGCGACTCAAATGCCCACTGCCAGTAGAGAAAACCAGACCGTTTCGACTCCAGCCAAGTGTCATCCGGGCCGCCCACCCGCTTGGTACCAGAGTGTGCATTGAGAACCTTGTCGGAGGGCAAGACTACGAGCCGATGCTTGAGGCTGGACAGTTTCCTGCTGTAGTTGGCTTCGAATACGCTCTTCATGTAGATGAGCGGCAGCAGAACATCGCCAGTGTCCTCGTCCTCCAACAGCAAGTAATTCTCGCCCTCCGCAGCCGGCAGCCATAGTGTCCTCACACTCCGCAGCTGCACAGGCGGCGTTGCGGCATTTGCACCCAGCTTGCTGCTCCCCGACAAGCGGGCTGTGACATGCGGCATTGCAACCGCAAAGGCTCTTCACACTGAAGGCAAACCATTTGACGTTAAAAACTGCTGATGGAAAGAAACATGCACAAGTATACTGTCCACAAGCAATGAGCCTTAAACAAGGCCTTCGGCACGGCCGACTTACTCAGCAAATTGATGGCCCTCTAGTACCGCCTTGCCGCCTGCACCCGCCGACCGCTCACTTGTCCCAACCTGAGGCCGAACAGCGGCGCGTCAATGAGCCTGACTCCTGTGCAGTGGCAGGAAGAACGAAGAAGAACCAAGGCTGCAAGCTAAGTGCAACTGAACTAGTATTCGGTCAGCAAACGCGGGCGCCAACACCTACAACGCTAAGGTGTTCCTGCGCAGGTGCCCTGTCACCTTCCAGGCCGGTCACAGCCAAGAGCATTTGAAGGTCTTGCTGAGGAAACAAAGTGGACTGAACGATGCAAGCGCAAAGCAAACCGCGCAGCTAGCACCAGACACGCACGCTGGCCCTCTCAGGAGAAAACGGGCGGGGGTGAAGGAGAGGNGGGGGGGCTTCAACTTGACACCGGCAGACCACGACGCTAGGGTGTCACATACCTACTAATGCACCAACGACAGACCACACCCACACCGACGACGACAGGCACAGCTACCATGCCATCATCCAGCCCAGGGGGTGGAAATGCCCCAAACCCTAGCCCCATAGCACCCCACGACGGGCGCAGCCCCACTGACCCAATCGCCGCAGTGCACAACGCCCTCAGCCTCACGGCTACTCAGCCCTACACATACCACACAGTGGCGGCGACGTCGCCAGCGGCGGCAGCGGCGGCGACGGCGGCGGCACCTCCCTCCTCGCCGGCGACGGCGGCGACAGGTCCCAAATGTTTCCCACGCAGCAACGCCTTGCGCGTGAAATGGCTTCCCGGATCGTACCACGCCGGCACCCTGCAAATTCGTGCAGCGTGCAGCAGGCAAGCCTAACGCACAATGGATGCTTATATTCAAGCCATAATCATTGACGGTCGGCCTGGTCCGTAGGTTACACCAGTGAAACACATCACATTGACAACACATGACATTGTCGTTGAGGCAGCGGGCCTTCAACTTCATCGGGCCGCGGCTTCAACAAATGCAATGACCCTTTTAACTGTTACTACCACAATCTGTTTAGGCAGGACACATCTCACAACTATATAGCCTAGTCAGAAAGTTGTCGCGCTTCATTCTCACCCTGGTTATAAGCCGACTGTACAATGTACTACTAGCCGTGCTAGTCTAGCACTCATTGCAATCCGGGGTCCTGCGCTTATTGCCAACTTGCAAAGCCTGCTGGCGCGGCTTCCTGGCACGTCACTTACTTCTCGTAAAATTTACTCGGAGATTCCGCCATCGCAATGATGAAGGTTTCATTTATCAAGGTGCCATCGGCCGAACAGTGAATGGGAGGCGTCACTTCCACGCCCGGACACGCTAAGGACTCTTCGTTGGCGAATGAGATGTTTGTCGTTTTGCTCCCACACAGCACCACCAGCCTGCACTAGCCGACAAGACGCAAAGCCTGGACATCATGAAGCCCTTCAGGTGAAGATGCCTTTCTATCGGAAAGCATCTAGGAGGACTCAGAGCTACCCTCGCTATAAGAAACTGACCGCGACCGTCCCGCTGCAGGTACGGCGCGACGCATAAGGTCGATATCCAAGGTAGTGCAGCGGCATACGCAAGTTTGTCTTGCGGCCTGTCATGCCACAAGACGCGTGCTGCTGCCAAAACGGAAGGCGAGAAAATCTCATATTTGATTGCAAGCAGCACTCGGCGTAAGCGTTGACCAGCACAAGGGTGTGAGCGTGGCGGGAGGAGCGGCGGTGGCGGTAGTGGCGGAAGAGGAGGCGGAGGTGCTGGACCGAGCGTTTTGCGTCGTCGTCATGCGCTGAAAGGTGTGAGCGCCTCGCATTGCAAGCTGTTGTGCTTGCTTGTGTAGCTTTTGCCTGCGGGCTGCAATTAGGGTTTCAGGGCGTCGCATTGCCCAGCATTGACGGCCGCGTCTGCGAGATCCCAGGCTTGAGAGTGCGCCTTCTCCTTTGCATTTGAAAGCATGTGTGCATGCATCCACCATTAGTCCAGCTGCCATCGCATTGTAGGATCAGGGACATTTGCCTCGCTTAAATGGGGGAATGATTGGCAGTCGCATGCTGCCAATGTCGAACAATTTGTGCTGAGATATTTCCAAGGTTCATGAGTAATCTTGCCTTAATCAGCTGGTGTTGCATTTGTCGCGAACCAATGTGGGCTGAGTGCAGGCTGAACAGCGCAACCCGAGCAATATAGCATTAGACCAAGTTCACAGCGTAGTAGTACACCACTGTCACACGCAATGCTTCGCTGATTGTTCAGCCATCCCGCTGGCAGGGTTGCTGTTAGCCAGTTGCCCGAGGCAACCAAGCTGCTGTCAATACAGCACTGGCACGCCAGCAGTTTCAAGTCAGCATGCAAGGATGTGCATGGTTAATCTGGTCTGTGCATGCGGTCTCAGCAGTGTGCAGTGTCGTACCCATGTCAACTTGCAGTTCACCGTTAAGCACAGCTGTAAAGTTATGTGTGTATGGCTCAGGCTGTACACAAGACGAGGCCAATTGCGCCTGATCCCAACATGCATACACGTTTGTGGTGGTGATCATGAATTTGCTGGCATCTGTCTTTTCCGGCAAAGAGCAGCCAGGGTACACTCCGACAACTGGCAGCGCTCGCAGGCAAGCATGCATTGTATCTTGCACTGCCAAATGAAGTTTTGTTGATACTCAGTTGGCAGTGAACAGCAGTCTTCGCAGTGACTGACATAGTGCATGACCTGTTCTTTGCTGCAGTGATGACGGGAAGATCAGTTATGGCTATGCACTCATGCGTGGCAAGCGTGCGTCCATGGAGGACTTTCATGAAGCTCGATTTCGAAAAGAGTCCATAAATGGAGAAAAAGTTGCTTTCTTCGGAGTGTTTGACGGTCAGTGTCTGTTGATGTTGCAATGCGTGAGCGACCTTGGCTTAATGACAACATCGCCAACCATCCGATTCCATGCCTGAATGAAATTGATGTAGGACATGGTGGACCCAAGGCTGCAGAGTATATCCAACGAAACCTGTTTGAGAACTTGCTGAAGCACCCTGCTTTCACAAGCGACATTCAGAAGGCCATATGTATGCTCACGCGCTCTTGGTACACCACACATGCGTACATGTTGGAGGGATGTCTCAAGAATTTGTGCTTCACAGCTGACGTATATGTCAAGACAGACCAAGATTACATGACATCCGATGTGGGACAAAGTCGTGATGATGGCTCAACTGCAGCTACAGCCCTGCTGGTAGGCCGCAGACTCTTAGTGGCAAATGTCGGAGACTCCCGCGCAGTCATGAGCCGTGCAGGCAAAGGTATGAAGGGTTCTGCTATTCTAGGTGTCGCTTCAAGCACAACACCAGTGTGTTGATGCAATGAAGTGCAGTTGCAAGCTAGGCCACGCTGTCTTTTACGTCAGGGCACAACACTGTGGCCATCAGGAACTGGGCAGTAATGCTGGAACTTGTTAGGCCTTATTGTAAAAGGCCTATGGCCTCACAAGCCTGGCTGTGTTGATCGCTTGTACAGTACCCACTTCTTGCAAGGCATTGTCATGCATAGTTAATCAACTATCCAAGGGGAGGTTTGTGATGAAGTCTTTGGTCAGCCAGCTCAAGACAGCGTCAGATTCAAGTGTTTTATCTGTCTTGAATAACGTTGTGATGGTTTGCGTGGGTGATCTCATTATCTTGCTCAATGTTCCTGTGTTCCGTGTTCCTCTGCAGCTGTCCCCATGACGGTGGATCACAAGCCCAACCGCTCTGACGAAAGACAACGCATAGAAAAGGCTGGCGGGCACGTGTTGTGGGCAGGTGGGTGTTGTTGGAATGAGGTCGTACATCACAGAACGTGGGCAGACAGTTCTTGTTCTGCCTGCTTCGTGCTATGCGATTGATCGCTGTGCAGGCACAACGTACATAGTTTTTGCATTATTTTTGCTTTTGCAGGCACATGGAGAGTTGGCGGTGTGCTAGCTGTATCCCGAGCGTTTGGAGATCGTCTGCTAAAACGCTATGTTGTTGCAGAACCCGAGATACATGTAAGTAGTAGCCCATAATTACGTGTGCTTACTTTTTGGCATTGCTAGTTGTGTCTACCTTCACATATGTTTATGGTATGACAAAGGTTGCACAACACATTGCTTGGTAGTGAACATCACTGCGTTGGCAGGATGATGTGCTCACGCCGCAAGACGAGTTCCTGCTATTAGCAACTGATGGCCTTTGGGATGTAATTTCTAATCAGGTAATTGGCAGCGCAGAATCAATGCACGGAGTACTGGTGCAATCAGTATCCTGGTGTACTTCTCACTTCTGCGTGTTTTGTCGTGCTGATATGCTTGTGTCATTGGTGCTTGACAGGAAGCTGTAAATCTGGTGCGTGATATTCAAAGTCCGGAGGAAGCCGCGAAGCGCCTTGTTGATGAGGCATACCGGAGAGGAAGCGCGGACAACATCACCTGCGTGGTTGTGCGCTTCCATTGCGACTGATCTTGCTTGTCACTGGCATCTTTGCGACCCTTGTAAGTAGCGCACTTTTTGTTGACTCACAGCAGCAAACTTTATCACACCAGCATTTTCTCTTGTGCTTAACTGAGGGTGTCGGGTTGGGTTCACAGCAACCAGTTGAGACCTGGTTGCTGTGAAAAAGCTCCTCATGGTGAGCTTGCACACTGCAAGAGATTTATCTGACGGATTGTGTATTGCGCTTCATGCCCAGTGCGCAGACTGCGCTCAGTGATCTGAGTGTGCTGTTACACAGCATGCAACAATACAAGCATGCACACACGCTTCAACCCGCGCACACGTTCTGTAGTGTATGTCGTCATGTTCGACAATCTATGGCAGGGGTGCATGTCTGAGCCGTGACCTTGGCTATGTTTGTCTTCAGTAAACAGTGGTTGGTGCATATCAAGTATGGCTTGTGCAAGTGTGCGAGTTGCTGAAAATGCAGCACTCATATAACCCTCAACTGCATAGGTAAGTGTCATACACAGACTCGACCATGACATTGCACACTCCCAGACACATAAATACCAAGCACCCTGTACACAGCACACATGGGGGCTCTGAGCTAGCTGCGTGTCACCATCACATGACAGTCCACATGCAGACATGGCTGCACTGATGTTCGGATGTCTAAGTGCAGTATCAGGTCATTGTATTGATCAAGCAATCAGTAAGCAACAGCATCATCATGTGCTCGGCGTGCTGCAGCAAGCTGTGAGTCGATGAAGGCCTTTGCTTGTTGTGCCAAGTCCTCAGAGTCGTCCCACAAATCCCTGCATACATGTTCAGTTGCAACCGGAACATGCCAAAGCCAACCTTGCATGACCATCTGAGGACAAATATTGTATGGACATCTCATAAAATCTACTTCTCTCACCTCCAAACGCAAAGGTTGGTGCTAAGAGCAGGGCTGACAATGCGTGATGAGAAAGACTCAAACGTGATTGGCCCTGTGTACCTGAAGACATCAATGTACAACATTCAGTGTGAGTCAGCCACGGATGGTGCACCGCATGTGACTGCAACCGCATGAACGGTGTTTGACTGCATGTGGACATGATGCTTACATGTGTCGTGCATGTGCATACTCGTTGCGCATTTTCCGTACATACATACCCAGTTTCAGCCAAAGCTCGAAACAAAGATTGCCAGTCGACACTTCCAGTTCCCAAGTAACCACGATGGCTCTGCACACAACCATCAGCATAAACATGACTGTCACAATCAACGGCACATCTACCCGCACGGCGCACTTACCTCGCCAACATGTATGTATCCCAGCCTGGAGCCACACGTCTTTACGGCTTCAGCCATACCCCGCTCCTGCCAGGTACTGAAGTCAGTATACAGCAGTAACAATCAGGGTAAGTTTCCTAAGCCATACCTCAATGTTCATGTGATGCGAGTCAAGGTGCACTAGGATGTTGCTCTTCCCTATCTCCTCTACGAGCTCAACAGCCTGCGAGCAAGTGTTGCTGTGACATGCAAAATTGATCGACAACCATACCCAGTGCCAATGGGGCCTATACCTGGCTTGCTGTGTTCAGCACATTGGACTCATAGCGGTTGACTACCTACGCCACGACAAACGCACATCAGGCAGTTATATTGCAGAGTGTCCTCAAATTGCATGTCGATAGCCATTGACGCTGCACATGCCAAGAGCACGGAGTGTCAAACCTCCAATCCAATGGTAACGCCTAGATTTGCAGCCCGATTAGCCAGCTGTCGCATAGCGCTGACAAGGTTTGCTCTGCCGGCAGCTGTAGGAGGCTCTCTGTACTTGCCAAGTGCCGAGTACAGCACGCCAACCTAAGCAACGCATACGTGTCATAGAATGCAGGTCGAACTCAGTCCAAGCATGCGCTCAAGTCTCAAACCATCAACTCACAAGATGCGTGCCGCCAATCGCTGCAACAAGGTCCAATGCTTCCGTGAGCAGCGCTTCGCCGCGCTGCGCACATGCTGAGTCAGGGCTTGATACATCTGCATCAAATCGAAGCCCCATTGATGCGGCTGCTTGCATTCCACTTTGTCGAAGTACTTTCTTCCTAGCAAGAAGCAGACAGTTGGTTGCTTGATGAAATCTGTACCACAAAGCTCAAGCTTACGTCATCTTAGCGTCCACAGTTGAAGGCTCCAGTACAGGGATCTCAATGAGGTCATATCCTAAGGAGGCAGTGCCCTCGATAGCTCTCCAGGCCTCCTGCTCTGACCAACCGCCGCACCTGATCGTAGTAACATGTGGAATAACCACAACTCCTGTATCCTATGATTGCATTGCAGTGTTACGCACTGAAAACATGTCGATGGCGTCCCGTGTTGTGCTCTGATTGACATTGGACTTGATGCCCAGCACAAAGCCGGCCTGCAGACAGCTTACCAAACCAATGCATGGACGCCTATGGGATTCTTCTTTGCAGCCTGCGCTTTCCCTGTCGCAACTGTTGTTGCTTGCACTGTGCGCAATCGTGACTGGAGCTTTGGTTCGGCATGAGTCCCAATCTGGCACTCAGAATTGCATGTTAGTGACTAGCAACCCAACATTGTGCTTAGCTTTGTATGCACTCGGTGTCGAAGCACAGCATGGCACCGTGCATGCATTGTCTGTTGCTTTTATTGGTTGGTGACACCCTGCCTACTGCCTGCCTGCCTTGACCGCATTGCATTGCACACAGGAGCACATAGGGTAGTGCTTAGCTCAAGGCCACGTAGACAATTGTTGCCCTTATTTCCTGCCCCTTTCCTGCTTCTGTTCACTGCCTTGGTGTTGTGTACTTGAACGAAGTGATTACCATGATTACCACTTGCATCCTACGCATGTGCACGATAGGCAACATGGACAACTTCAGAAGCGGACAAAACAAACCAACCTTGCGGCATGCAGATGGCCGCAGCTGCAGCCCAAAGAAAACGGGAGCAGACATCAGCGCGGCTGCAGTCGTCATCATGCTATGAGCAGCAGCAGCTAGCACACCAGCTTGCAGCACGATGCTTGCTGCACGCTAGCGCTGGTGCTGCCAAACTCAAGCCTTAACGCTTTGTAATGCCCGTAATGCTCAAATGCCCGCCTGCGGCACAGTCACTACAGTACTGTAGGGTCGCAGCGTTCAGATCTACGCTGACACCTCGAAAATATGCGCGCGCTCTTAAGACCTTAACGCACGGATGCCCGCTCGCGCAAAACGCGGCTTGGCGCAGCGTTCAGACCTGCACTGAATGGCATTCGGCAGTATTTCTGCAAGTTGCCAGCAACGGACTCTTCTTCCGCCGCGGATGCCCGCCCGCACAAAATTGCGCGGGCGTCGCAGCGCTCAAAACGGTTTTAGACGCTGCGTCAGGATGAGCTCAACAACTTAGCGTGTTGAGGTTGGCGGCGGAAGCGGAAGCGGCGGCGGTGGGGGAGTTGAGGACGTGCCTGGAGAGCAAGCTTTGTCTGTTCCACGTCCTGCAACAGCTCTTCGCTTCGGCTGCAGGTGCGGTGGGCGTTGGCTGTTCGCATCCTAGCGGCCTTGCTGTCGTAGTCTTTGCTGTCTTAGGGCTTGCAACGGTTTCTCACCGTGGCTTGCGCGGAAAGCGTTGTGTTGCAACAAGTCACAGTACCTATGTGAGCGTATTTACTTGGGGAGTGTTTTGAATATTGCAGAGGCCGCTGCATGCTAGTCCCGGCACGTGTTGCATTCACGGCCACTTGTGGTGCTTCTTTTTCCTTTTCTTTTGTGTCTGACTGGTAGTGGTGATGCGGGGGGCGTGGGGGCATGGACGGGTCGGTTTGCTGCTTTCAGAGCAAGGCTAACAGGCGGCGAGAATTTGCTTCAGTTTTCTTATCGACATTTTTGCGTGCATGCAGCCCTCTGCAGACAACATCAGCACCACCGGCCGGTTCAATATGTCGGGACTGACCGTTGCTGAGCTGCGGCGTACACTTGCTGCACGCGGTCTTCCGACAAAGGGTCAGAAGGACGAGCTGGAGCAGAGACTCTCAGCCTCAAAGCACACCGGTGATGCAAAGAAGGGCGTGACCGTTGCAGAATTGCGGGCAGAACTCAGCGGCCGGGGACTTGATGCTGTCGGCACGAAGGAAGTCCTTCTGCAGAGGCTCACAGAGGCACTGGCAGGAGAACCAAAAGAGAAAGAGCAGACTGCTAAGGGAGATGACACTTTGCCAGAATCTGAACAAGGGCAAGATAAATCGTAAGCCCCCC